>NC_069452.1:23227388-23310163 GCF_026875155.1 Cherax quadricarinatus
ATTACTTATATCTCACTTCTTTATGTTACATTCACAATTATAAGTCAGTTTGATCATAAGTAACTTAACATTACTTATATCTCACTTCTTTATGTTACATTCACAATTATAAGTCAGTTTGATCATAAGTAACTTGACATTACTTATATCTCACTTCTTTATGTTACATTCACAATTATAAGTCAGTTTGATCATAAGTAACTTAACATTACTTATATCTCACTTCTTTATGTTACATTCACAATTATAAGTCAGTTTGATCATAAGTAACTTAACATTACTTATATCTCACTTCTTTATGTTACATTCACAATTATAAGTCAGTTTGATCATAAGTAACTTAACATTACTTATATCTCACTTCTTTATGTTACATTCACAATTATAAGTCAGTTTGATCATAAGTAACTTAACATTACTTATATCTCACTTCTTTATGTTACATTCACAATTATAAGTCAGTTTGATCATAAGTAACTTAACATTACTTATATCTCACTTCTTTATGTTACATTCACAATTTTGTCTATAAAAAATTTACTCTTGTATTATTATTATTGTTATTATTATATTTATTATTACTATTATTATTTTTATTAAAATTATTATTATTATTAGTTATAGTGGCAGCGGCGGCGGCAGCGGCGGTGGCAGCGGCGGTGGCAGCGGCGGTGGCAGCGGCGGTGGCAGCGGCGGTGGCAGCGGCGGTGGCAGCGGCGGTGGCAGTGGCGGTGGCAGCGGCGGTGGCAGCGGCGGTGGCAGCGGCGTTGGCAGCGGCGGTGGCAGCGGCGGTGGCAGCGGCGGTGGCAGCGGCGGTGGCAGCGGCGGTGGCAGTGGCGGTGGCAGCGGCGGTGGCAGCGGCGGCGGCAGGAGGAGGGGGAGAAGGAGGGGGAGGAGGAGCAACAGTAGTTTTTATATATATACATTTTATATAAAAACTGAATATACAAAAACCATGAAGTACAATACTACCAAAATAAAACCGTGTCAACATGTGTATAACATATACACAGTTCTCCTCTCTATATATGAGAAAAAAACCCACATTACTAAACATCCAAGAAAACCAATAATGTTACTTCACAATATAGAGGTTCTAACACATAATGTTACTTCACAATATAGAGGTTCTAACACATAATGTTACATCACAATATAGAGGTTCTAACACATAATGTTACTTCACAATATAGAGGTTCTAACACATAATGTTACATCACAATATAGAGGTTCTAACACATAATGTTACATCACAATATAGAGGTTCTAACACATAATGTTACATCACAATATAGAGGTTCTAACACATAATGTTACATCACAATATAGAGGTTCTAACACATAATGTTACATCACAATATAGAGGTTCTAACACATAATGTTACATCACAATATAGAGGTTCTAACACATAATGTTACATCACAATATAGAGGTTCTAACACATAATGTTACATAACAATATAGAGGTTCTAACACATAATGTTACATCACAATATAGAGGTTCTAACACATAATGTTACATCACAATATAGAGGTTCTAACACATAATGTTGGATCACAATATAGAGGTTCTAACACATAATGTTACATCACAATATAGAGGTTCTAACACATAATGTTGGATAACAATATAGAGGTTCTAACTCATAATGTTACATCACAATATAGAGGTTCTAACTCATAATGTTACATCACAATATAGAGGTTCTAACACATAATGTTACTTCACAATATAGAGGTTCTAACACATAATGTTACATCTCAATATAGAGGTTCTAACACATAATGTTACATCACAATATAGAGGTTCTAACACATAATGTTACATCACAATATAGAGGTTCTAACACATAATAACAATATATAAATGAAAACAACACTCATAACTTAAATCATAACACAAGGAAACATATTTAACATGTGTTTCACAGAGACGCAGACTAAAACAGAAGCTTATGGAAGCCTAGAAATGAAACATTATAACAATCTGGATGCAACATCCCTGTACAAATCATTACTATAAGAATACAGCGTACACTACAACCCCCCCCCCTTATTCCCTACAGCTGTATCTACCATCAGCAACCATCACAACCAAAACTATAACATTAATTAACATATTTGAATATAGAAACATTCTTAAACACGCTTCATACATAACTACATCTCTGCAAAACAGAGGAAGTACAATTGCCAAAGATAATACATTAGGCACAATATGAACCTGCACAATCATATTTCACACAAGAGGTTCACTCTCACATAAAGTACAAGAAAGCATACATGTTGAAAGATAAAGCTCCACTGTACTCATACCCATGTTCTGAATGTAGTCTTGATGCCTCACCTCTCCCTCTGTGCTGCACAGACCACCAGGTTTAGCACATCCCCATATTATAGTAAAAAGAATCATACACTTACCCACAACCTGGGTCACACCCACAACCTGGGTCACACCCACAACCTGGGTCACACCCACAACCTGGGTCACACCCACAACCTGGGTCACTCACAACCTTACATAACACATGACATGAAAAGTTCTTGGTCACCAATACACTCACTGACCCCACACACCTCGCATCACATCTTTGTCCACCAAATGCACCATTCACGCCCACACAATCCTCAAGAAGCCAGCTTCGTTATATCCCCTTAAAACCATAATGCCCATAAGTCCTCGACTCTAATGCTACGATATCTCTCCGAAAAATTGAAATAGCATCTGTACCCGATGATTTCCTTACTCCTCCTTTGTGTTCCATAAAATATCGCTGCCAGGGCCTTAATGCGCTCCCTCATCAGTGCTCTACGTAATACCCACGAAGTATACACGAAGTCGGCAACCAGACAGCCCATCACATTCTGCACTGGCACTCCCATCCCCCCGCATCTAAGCTTAATGCCAGTAAAACACTAATTCCACCCCCACCCACCATATGTAAAACCCTGCTAAACCACTCTCTTACTAGTTCCAACCTTGCATAAAAATATACCGCATGATACCCGGTGTCAATATCCCCCCACACACAACACTCCTTTCCCTCCTGCACACCTAGCACCTCCCCCGACGGCAATATATTATGGAGAAATTTAAACATTACCTCCCGCACCACAACCTGCAATTGTAACCCCTTCAGGCGCCCCATATATCACTCCATGCATACATAGGATACATACCCACAACCCTAGCAACCACCTCCCCACCACCCACCCAAGCCAGTTTACCTATCTTGACCCCACTTGGTTCTCTAGCAAAACACGATAGCCTCAACATTCCCTCACACACTTGCACATCCCTACCCCACACCCAACATCCCAAATCCCTTCTCACCCATGCCAAACCTGTACCTGCGACCCTACCCTCCCTCAAATAACTGTGTTTAATGTACATACCCGACAACCTGTAATGCAGCTCCATTAACCCCAGCCCTCCTTGGCATATCGGAAGACACATCTCTCGACAACCAGTCAAACCCCGAACCACAAATGTATCGGAATACGTGCTTTAACAACCGCTTCTCATCACATGTTTCCAAAGGATATATACTCACCACATGCCACAGCTTACCGTACAATACGACATTCACCACAATCGCCCGCTGGTGTATCGTCAACCCCCCAGTAGGCAATCCCGTCAATCAACCCAAAACCCTATCCACAGCTTCTTTCGAATTCACCTCCCACGCCTCCAGGAGATTTCCCATGTGAACAGCCCCACACACCTTAAGTCGACTTACCAGGGGCTAACTTTCACCCTGCCCGAAAATCCCACCCACACCATCCCCCACCCTCAAAAGCATCGACTTCTCTATTAATTAAGCGTCATCCCCGTTGCCATGTTTGTCATGGCATGGTAACAGCAATAGTAGTAGTAAAACTAACAACTGTTGTTGTTTTAAAGTATTCAGTCAGTCAATTGTAAGAAGGAAGATGAATTACTGTGTTTTAAGAGTCATCATATTGATAAGAGAAAACATGTTTGAGTCACTCAGAAATACATTATGTTGATCAGAACAACAGCACCAAGATTCTAGCTGGTCTTCACCTGACTGTGATAACACCTCCTTCCTTCCCACACTCTGATATCTCCTTCCTTCCCACACAATTATAACCTCGGCTTCTAATCAAACAAACAAACTTTATTTCTGCAGTTCACAAAATGTAGTTTACATGTAATAAAATATTGTTAAGCAAACAAAATTAATTCAGCCATGTAAACATGGCGTGGTAGGAAACTGCCAAGTGGAGATTTATGGTAAGAGTGACGCTGCGAGTGTATATATACTGGTGTACCATCAGAGTGAACAGTAACGCAAGAGTCGTCAACCATACACCTACACACTTCTCCAGCTTGAAAACTAATCTTCACCATGAACAGGTAAGGTTGACTAACAAATCAGGTATCGAACTGATGTGAAAGTTTGTAAATCAGAGAGGATTGTACTGTAGAGCAGTGAATTTTCTTCCTCTCTTTCTCTATTATGGATGGGGCGGTGAGACGATACCCAAATTTTGGCTGATACCGATTGTTTTCCTATGTTTTTTATTTGCAAAATTATAATGAATATGTTTAATATATATAAGGGAATGCTTATTGCACAATGGATATAAAATAACAAAGGAAAGTTAAATATTAAATTACTTAATTTCTTAGTTACAATAATGTCATTAAACATCACTTGGTCTGTTGAGCTTGTTACTGGATGTTAAAGGCACTTGTCAATAGTGTTTGTGCATTTGTGTTTGTGTCTGTGTATTCTCCTATGTGTGAGTGTGTTATATGAGAGTGTATTTCTGTCAGTATGTCTGAGTGTAAGACTCTTACACTCCTGACGTAGAGTGTTAATGTTAATAAACGACTGGAAATGAATAAACCTAAAGATGGACGGGGAGATTAAATCTTGATATTGTGAATATCAGATCCAGCGATAACCTGGAGCAGCGGTTATGTTCTGATCCAATGTCTTATCTGACATGTTAATTACTACGTTGTTTTTACCATGTATAATACAATCACTGTTTTCAATTACATTGCTTTCAATAAGATTGTCTACTTGCCTTTTAGTTTGTTTTTCAGCTCATTACAAACAACAAACTTAGAAGAGTTTGTTATGAGCTAAAACAAAAATTCAAACACGTTAGACAGTCTAAGTGAAAACAATGACTGGACTAAACATGCTAATAACAACTTTGTAATTAACTGTCAGATGAAACATTAGATAAGAACACATCCACTGCTCCAGGTTAGCTCTGGACCTGTTAATCCAGGGAGAACACATCCACTGCTCCAGGTTAGCTCTGGACCTGTTAATCCAGGGAGAACACATCCACTGCTCCAGGTTAGCTCTGGACCTGTTAATCCAGGGAGAACACATCCACTGCTCCAGGTTAGCTCTGGACCTGTTAATCCAGGGAGAACACATCCACTGCTCCAGGTTAGCTCTGGACCTGTTAATCCAGGGAGAACACATCCACTGCTCCAGGTTAGCTCTGGACCTGTTAATCCAGGGAGAACACATCCACTGCTCCAGGTTAGCTCTGGACCTGTTAATCCAGGGAGAACACATCCACTGCTCCAGGTTAGCTCTGGACCTGTTAATCCAGGGAGAACACATCCACTGCTCCAGGTTAGCTCTGGACCTGTTAATCCAGGGAGAACACATCCACTGCTCCAGGTTAGCTCTGGACCTGTTAATCCAGGGAGAACACATCCACTGCTCCAGGTTAGCTCTGGACCTGTTAATCCAGGGAGAACACATCCACTGCTCCAGGTTAGCTCTGGACCTGTTAATCCAGGGAGAACACATCCACTGCTCCAGGTTAGCTCTGGACCTGTTAATCCAGGGAGAACACATCCACTGCTCCAGGTTAGCTCTGGACCTGTTAATCCAGGGAGAACACATCCACTGCTCCAGGTTAGCTCTGGACCTGTTAATCCAGGGAGAACACATCCACTGCTCCAGGTTAGCTCTGGACCTGTTAATCCAGGGAGAACACATCCACTGCTCCAGGTTAGCTCTCTACCTGTTAATCCAGGGAGAACACATCCACTGCTCCAGGTTAGCTCTGGACCTGTTAATCCAGGGAGAACACATCCACTGCTCCAGGTTAGCTCTGGACCTGTTAATCCAGGGAGAACACATCCACTGCTCCAGGTTAGCTCTGGACCTGTTAATCCAGGGAGAACACATCCACTGCTCCAGGTTAGCTCTGGACCTGTTAATCCAGGGAGAACACATCCACTGCTCCAGGTTAGCTCTGGACCTGTTAATCCAGGGAGAACACATCCACTGCTCCAGGTTAGCTCTGGACCTGTTAATCCAGGGAGAACACATCCACTGCTCCAGGTTAGCTCTGGACCTGTTAATCCAGGGAGAACACATCCACTGCTCCAGGTTAGCTCTGGACCTGTTAATCCAGGGATCATGATTCAATCCCTCATCTATCTTAAGTTTATTCATGTACAGTCTGTATGTAAATTAAAAGGACACAAGTGCAACTAATGTGACATTTATTGTGGCAACGTTTCGCTCTCCAGGAGCTTTATCAAGGCTTGATAAAGCTCCAGGAGAGCGAAACGTTGCCACAATAAATGTCACATTAGTTGCACTTGTGTCCTTTTACTTTACATATTGTCGGTAATTCTACCAACTTTATTTCGTTTACAGTCGTTTATTGCGTCTTAAATCAAGTTATTGGACTATATGGTTTTGAGAGAGATGAGAATATTTTACTAAGAAGGTCGCTGTGGCTGTGGGAAAAAGTCAGTTTAGGCCACAGTTGATGCCGTTGTCGGAACCTTGAATATAAATTCGGTTTTCGAATATTTCTTATTATAAGCTCGGAACCTCAGGTTTAAAAAACTGGAATTGATAATCCCAGGTTCACTGCTTTTTGTAATTCCACGCTAGTGTTTAATTTACAGTATTTATATGTACAATGTTTACTAAAAAATGAGAATTATTGAACCAAACATTAGTGCATTAATTTTATTGTAATTTCTAATGGGCAGTTTAATTTGTAAATGGCAATTGACGACAAAGTCAACAGTATTTTTCATTAAACTCTTATGAGCGAGGTCATAATTGTACATCAGCTTCTGTAAAGCATTAGTCACCGCTTTCTTCTGAGTTCCTAACTGTAGAACCCACTTGATATGACATTGTTCCTCAGAAAAAGTCGTTTCTATTATTGGCCTTTTAATCCTGCATAAATGTATGTATATATATATATATATAATATATATATATATATATATATATATATATAATATATATATATATATATATATATATATATATATATATATATATATATTCATGTAAGAGATTTTAACCATCCAATTGATTTTCAAAAAGTTGAGAAAGTAGTATCAAGCAAGTCCATGGTCGACAGGAATATAATTGAATCTTGTTTCATAAAAAGCAGTTTTGACAATAATATGAATATTTCCTTTGGTTTATATAAATTAGATCAATTTATAATTAATAGAATTTGGGAAGAATTTAATAATACACTGGACAAATAATAATTTTTAAATTTTCTTGGGTAGAATAGTTTGTGGGTGAGTTGTGCAAAGGACCTATCCAAGTTGGGTCGCCGCGCGTCACGTGTTTAACCGTTGTGGGATCTGATAGTGAGGTTTTGGCCAGACCCCTTATATAGCTTCCTTGGATGCTTCACTTTCATAGTTCCTTGATAATGTGAGTAGTCACGAAAGCGCTTGGAATTTCTCTATTCTTTCAGAGTGGTTGTTTTGCATATATATATATATATATTATATATATATATATATATATATATATATATATATATATATATATATATATATATATATATATATATATATATATATATATTGTTTACAAATTATCCTCAGCATAATCCAACTTGCAGTTGAATTACTAATATAATGAACTTGTTTAGGTCACACATGACGGTGGTGTTGTGTATCTTCATGGTGTGGGCGACTGTCATCCACCCTACCACTGCTGATGACAGCGGTGAGTGTGTATCTTCATGGTGTGGGCGACTGTCATCCACACTACCACTGCTGATGACAGCGGTGAGTGTGTATCTTCATGGTGTGGGCGACTGTCATCCACCCTACCACTGCTGATGACAGCGGTGAGTGTGTATCTTCATGGTGTGGGCGACTGTCATCCACCCTACCACTGCTGATGACAGCGGTGAGTGTGTATCTTCATGGTGTGGGCGACTGTCATCCACCCTACCACTGCTGATGACAGCGGTGAGTGTGTATCTTCATGGTGTGGGCGACTGTCATCCACACTACCACTGCTGATGACAGCGGTGAGTGTGTATCTTCATGGTGTGGGCGACTGTCATCCACACTACCACTGCTGATGACAGCGGTGAGTGTGTATCTTCATGGTGTGGGCGACTGTCATCCACCCTACCACTGCTGATGACAGCGGTGAGTGTGTATCTTCATGGTGTGGGCGACTGTCATCCACCCTACCACTGCTGATGACAGCGGTGAGTGTGTATCTTCATGGTGTGGGCGACTGTCATCCACCCTACCACTGCTGATGACAGCGGTGAGTGTGTATCTTCATGGTGTGGGCGACTGTCATCCACCCTACCACTGCTGATGACAGCGGTGAGTGTGTATCTTCATGGTGTGGGCGACTGTCATCCACCCTACCACTGCTGATGACAGCGGTTGAGTGTGTATCTTCATGGTGTGGGCGACTGTCATCCACCCTACCACTGCTGATGACAGCGGTGAGTGTGTATCTTCATGGTGTGGGCGACTGTCATCCACCCTACACTGCTGATGACAGCGGTGAGTGTGTATCTTCATGGTGTGGGCGACTGTCATCCACCCTACCACTGCTGATGACAGCGGTGAGTGTGTATCTTCATGGTGTGGGCGACTGTCATCCACACTACCACTGCTGATGACAGCGGTGAGTGTGTATCTTCATGGTGTGGGCGACTGTCATCCACCCTACCACTGCTGATGACAGCGGTGAGTAAACACTTGGCTCTACTTACCTCACATAAATTTCTTGTTTCGATCTGTAGCTCCTGACATTTTCTGCATTATACTGAATTATTTAGAGTTTGTCTTCTTTACTTTCCTAACTCGATTCCTTTTTCTAAACCATAACACTTAGAAACTTCACTTTAATTTAGCACTTCAGGATGTCCAGCTTCTATCCATGACCCCTTCTTCAAAATGTCCTATTTTTTCTCCTGTCCATACCTATGAGTACTTTCAGTATTGTGATCATATCTCCTCTGAAGCGTCACTCCTTCAGTGACGTCAGAGTCAGCATTGTTAACATTTCCTCGTATGATATCCCCGTCAATTCTGGGACCAATATAACTTCAAACTCTAAATGTTTATATTAATTTATTGCAAGTTTGACTAAGTTCAGATAATATGACGGTGGTACACACTCTACTCTACAACTGACTTTACATATATGCAGATTTTCCATCTTTAAATTCCTGTGTATTTCTTGTTATATATGCAGCAGTGTAATTATTATTATTATTATTATTATTATTATTATTATTATTATTATTATTATTATTATTATTATTGTTATTATTATTATTATGATTAGCATTAGTATATTCCCTGGTGAGCACTAGACCCTAATGGAACACGTAGACATTGTGGAGTGAGATATTTTCAAATATGATCCCATTTAGGTATATTTTGTCTAGACATAGACAGTATATACCCTGTGAGCTGTTTTCAGCTATTTCACTTAACTAACTGCCTACATTCATATAAAATACCCAGAACTCAGGAAATGGAGATTGCTACTCTTCGAGTTCCACTATTTGGTGTAAATGCATTCAAAACATAATTTAATCCCTCTTTCGGTATTAAAATGTTCTTTTTGTAGTTATAGGTCTCATTTCAGTAATGAAATGATTCTAATGTATTAGATAGAATTTTTAACTATGAGTATTCAGGAAACTTATATAGTGTCTTTGTCTTCAGATCGTGTTGGACTATCTTCACTTCCCGGCTGTTCGACGCTAAGCATTGACTGCAAAGCCACGCCCCAACATTATTGTTGTGTCCGGGGTTTCCACAAGCATGGGAAACGTTCAGCCCCTGTGGCATACAAAGAGCGCGTAACCTTTTCTCGGCAGCGCAAGTACCCACCCTCATTGGAAGGCTCTCTCCCCAACCAGCGAACCAGTACTAGGGATGGACGATGGAGCCCCATCCCTTCCTGTACCTGAACACCAGGTTCAGCTAATGCGAAGATGGTCTTGGCAATCGCAGAATGTGTTGTGGGCACCACCCGCCTGTCTGCCCTTGTCATTTCCATACTAGAGCTGGTTGAGCACGGTTGTTCATTCTGTCTCCAGGCTGTGGATATTTACATATCTGTAAATATCCACATTGCTCTTGGGGAAGGAAGTATATTACAAAGTCAAAGTTATTCAGCTGTGTTTATTCTGCTCCTTGCTTCGCTTTACACCCAGGATAGCAGGCCTTATTGTCCCTGGGTTGTAATAGCCCCCAACCCCATTCCCTAGGAAAGTCTGCGTCTCCACATTCTAGGAGTGCTAGTGCTATTACTCCACAGGGATAAACTTATACCATTACCAATTAGGGAAACTTATATCATTACCCCATTGGGAAACTTGCACCATTAACCCCTAGAGTAGTTTGCACCATTAAACCCTCCCACTCACTAAACAATACCTGACAACCTCGTCCTACTGAGTTACTGAACGGAACATTCCCAAGTTCTCTCCTTCATGATGTAAGGTAGAGACACATATAATAATTTTAAGTCATCACTATACCAGATATGAAGACAAGCATCATGTATAGTCCTCAGTTCATCAGTTAAGTAATTCACAGAAGATAATCACCGACAATCATTACAGGTTGCTTAATCACTTACTGGGTGATCCCTGACAAAGACCTCCGTTAGTCAATACTTTCCTGTTTGCTGACGGACAAAACATTTCGGTCCACCAGGTGTTTCACTCATACTAGGTCCTCCTAGTGTATCTTCCTGCTGGACCAACCGAAAGACTTCACAGCAACGTTTTCCTCTGTGCACTTTACTGGTGTTCGCGTTGTATGGAATTTAGACGTCTTTCGCTAGATTTTTTGTTTACCTTTTATACTGTCTCTCAGTTTTCATTATCAATTAAAAATATATAAATGTTGTTTTAGTTTAAATATCCGTGTATGTACATGAGTGGGAGGGGTTGGATTTGAGTGGGACTTTCACATCAGAGCTTATTTCTTGGGTGGCATTGAAAATTGGGTTGGTCAAATGTTTTGTTAGTGGGATGAATTGTAAAGGACCTGCCTAGTATGGGCCAACAGGCCTCCTGCAGTGTTCCTCCTTTCTTATGTTCTTATGTTCTTATGTTCTTATATGTGTTGCGGATCACTTCCTTGGTGGAAGTATGTGTTACACTTGTGTTTTTAATAGGGGAAGTAACGGAATTGTTCATATAAAGGATTATAACACATTAGGTTAGGCAAGAGTTACAGGTGTGACCCACAGGTGTGACTTCAGTTATGGAACATCAACAAAAGTGGCGTGGATGCTCCAGACTAAACTAACAAGTGCTGCGCTCATACTTTGTCCTTCCTTTTATCTTTCGTGCTTCGTATCCCGATTCCTAAAGAATATATATAAATTCATTTAGAGCTGTGTTACGACATGTTTGTGTAAAAGTTTAGTGATGTTGTGTATGAGGTCAATATGTGGTGCGAATATTATGTAGAGAACTCTGAGCTTGGAGATTAAAAGAAAACTAAAATAACTTTTTAGTGAAAGGAACTTAAGGGCTAACTGGTTAGATGGGTAGATAGACTCTGCCGGGTCACCATCTGGAGAAGACCCGGTCCAGGACAAGTCTGGAGAACCTGTTACAGTACAGAAAGACGCTTGTGTGTGCAGAACAAGCACATTGTTTCTTACTTAGTGCATTTCAATTAAATGAGCAATATTTTCTACAGATCTTTTCAGTCTCACTTTATAAACGTGAGAAAATTAATGTCCATATCAAAGGGGCTCGTGGGGATGGCAGTCTTGTGAGCTGCAGGTGGTAGCAAGCTCAGGCCTTCTTATAAACGTGAGAAAATTAATGTCCATATCAAAGAATATAAACAATAATTACATAAAATTACGATGTTATATAACTTGCCATCAAAATAATGGCCTTATTAATGTCTTGATAAACAAGAAGATAGTAAAAATAATAGTCAAATTAATCACTAAACTCAAAAAGGGTGGATATACAGGTGTCCTGTACCTGGATCACTAGCGCACTCGCCTCACACACTCAGGTCCGGGGTTCGAATCTCCTCCGGTACGGCTGGAAAACATTAGGGACGTGTTTCCATAAGACATCTGCTGTCCCTGTCCCTGTTCACCCATCAGTTCAAAATGGTACCTGGGTGTTGGTCGACTGGTGTGGGTCGCATCCCGGGACAAAACTGACATAATTTGCGGGAAATGCTCAGCATAACAAGTGACTTTCTATATAATAGTATGACACTGATGTCAGCTGTGGACTGTATGCCTTGTACATGTACTTGTATACCTTGTACATGTACTTGTATACCTTGTGCATGTACTTGTATACCTTGTACATGTACTTGTATACCTTGTACATGTACTTGTATACCTTGTACATGTACTTGTATACCTTGTACATGTACTTGTATACCTTGTACATGTACTTGCATACCTTGTACATGTACTTGTATACCTTATACATGTACTTGTATACCTTGTACATGTACTTGTATACCTTGTACATGTACTTGTATACCTTGTACATGTACTTGTATACCTTGTACATGTACTAGTATACCTTGTACATGTACTTGTATACCTTGTACATGTACTTGTATACCTTGTACGTGTACTTGTATACCTTGTACATGTACTTGTATACCTTGTACATGTACTTGTATACCTTGTACATGTACTTGTATACCTTGTACATGTACTTGTATACCTTGTACATGTACTTGCATACCTTGTACATGTACTTGTATACCTTGTACGTGTAATTGTATACCTTTTGCATATACTTGTATACCTTGTACAAGTACTTGTATACCTTGTACATGTACTTGTATACCTTGTACATGTACTTGTATACCTTGTACATGTACTTGTATACCTTGTACATGTATTTGTATACCATGTACATGTACTTGTATACCTTGTACATGTACTTGTATACCTTGTACATGTACTTGTATACCTTGTACATGTACTTGTATACCTTGTACATGTACTTGTATACCTTGTACGTGTAAAATATACCTTGTACATGTACTTGTATACCTTGTACATGTACTTGTATACCTTGTACATGTACTTGTATACCTTGTACATGTACTTGTATACCTTGTACATGTACTTGCATACCTTGTACATGTACTTGTATACCTTGTACGTGTAATTGTATACCTTGTGCATATACTTGTATACCTTGTACAAGTACTTGTATACCTTGTACATGTACTTGTATACCTTGTACATGTACTTGTATACCTTGTACATGTACTTGTATACCTTGTACATGTACTTGTATACCTTGTACATGTATATATATATATAGGGAGAATTTTTGTCGCTCTAGAGGTTACACTGGGCTTATATCTCTCAAATAGGAGCCGAAATTGTTGGATGTGCAATCCTGCATAACGTGAGAATTCAGGGGACTGGACAGGACAACTCCAGGAACCTCAGATAAGCTGTCTATATATTTATGTTATAGCTCTGACCAGTATTATCATCATAAATTTAGGCAGGGGGGGGGGTTCTGTACATGAGACACACTAATCTCCAGACTAATTGGTGAGTGTTATGATTATAAATTCTCCTTCTGTTATATAAATGTGTATATGTAATCATTTATTAATTTTAATATACAGTCCACAAATTTATATTAAATTTACCAGAATTCCTGGTGTGTATGTACATTTCATTTGCAATTAATATAGGTCTAGAGCAACTTGTGGAGAGATAGATGGTAGGTATCGAAGGGGAACATTTTTGTGACCTAGGTGTCCTAAAATTTCCTACTTGTCTCTGCAACTTTGATAAATAATAATTATCTTTGATACCATTTCCTTGCATGTACCTTATAAGTTACATCCAGGTAAATGTAATTTTCCACAGGGAGAGTCCCTTTATAGTTTACGTCTTCTCCTTTTTTTTCTTAGGAGAATGTGCTTTGAACATACCTCAAGTGCCACAGAGCTGCTTAGCATATCATTCCAGCATTTTTCATTTAGGACATGGTTAATTTGCTCCCACTGGATGTTTCTGTTATTGAAGTTGAATTAGGTGATGACACCCTCATAATTGATCTCATTTTGCTGGTCAGGAGCCCGATACATACACGTCTGTCCTTCGACGATGTTGTGATGCGAGGCCATTGTCTTTGATACTGTTATAGGTCGTACCAGATCATTATTAGTGAAAAAAAGATCAAGTGTATTTGCAAGTCATGTATCCACTATTTGCTGGCTTAATGAGAATTTGATGTTGGGATTTAATAACTCATGTGTGTGTGAATTTTCATGAGAGCTGCCTCCTGGGGTAATCTCTGCTACAACATTATTTGCCACATTCTTCCACTTTAGATGTCTTAAGTTAGGTTACCCAGAAGTAAGATATTTGGAGCTGGAGTTGGAAGACTTTCCTAAATCGTCGGGAAGTTGTATCTGGTGGTTTATATATAACCACAATGAAATGGTTATGGTTTTCAATCTTAACTACCAAAACTTCAACTAAATCATGTGTGTTGTTTAGTAATTTTGAGTAAATAAGTGACTGTGTGACAAGCAAGTCAACCTCCCTTGTTGATTATTCTTTTTGTTTCATCAAAAACAGTTGCATACAGGTATCCATATTTGTTGTCAAAGTGATCTGTTTATGTGTGTGTCTGTTGTCAGGAGAACACCTTCACCTGATCACAAGTATGAAACAAAATAATAAATAACATCGAGGAATAATAAACTTTGGCCGCCGTTGGTTTCAGTGAGATCTTAAGACAGGAGGAACTTTTAGACCAAATCATAAGACAGGAGAAACTTTTAGACCAAATCTTAAGACAGGAGAAACTTTTAAGATCAGATCTTAAGACAGGAGGAACTTTTAAGACCAGATTTTAAGACAGGAGAAACTTTTAAGATCATATCTTAAGACAGGAGGAACTTTTAAGACCAGATCTTAAGACAGGAGAAACTTTTAAGACCAGATCTTAAATCAGGAGAAACTTTTAAGACCAGATCTTAAGACAGGAGAAACTTTTAAGACCAGATCTTAAGACAGGAGGAACTTTTAAGACTAGATCTTAAGACAGAAGAAACTTTTAAGATCAGATCTTGAGACAGGAGGAACTTTTAAGACCAGATCTTAAGACAGGAGTAACTTTTAAGACCAGATCTTGAGCATAACATTGAAGACAAACAGTGTCATTACTGGTAACCAGGTTAAGTATAACATTGAAGACAAACAGTGTCATTACTGGTAACCAGGTTAAGTATAACATTGAAGACAAACAGTGTCATTACTGGTAACCAGGTTAAGTATAACATTGAAGACAAACAGTGTCATTACTGGTAACCAGTTAAGTATAAACATTGAAGACAAACAGTGTCAGTACTGGTAACCAGGTTAAGTATAACATTGAAGAAAGACAGTGTCATTACTGGTAACCAGGTTAAGTATAACATTGAAGACAAACAGTGTCATTACTGGTAACCAGGTTAAGTATAACATTGAAGACAAACAGTGTCAGTACTGGTAACCAGGTTAAGTATAACATTGAAGACAAACAGTGTCAGTACTGGTAACCAGGTTAAGTATAACATTGAAGACAAACAGTGTCAGTACTGGTAACCAGGTTAAGTATAACAATGAAGACAAACAGTGTCAGTACTGGTAACCAGGTTAAGTATAACATTGAAGACAAACAGTGTCAGTACTGGTAACCAGGTTAAGTATAACATTGAAGACAAACAGTGTCAGTACTGGTAACCAGGTTAAGTATAACATTGAAGACAAACAGTGTCAGTACTGGTAACCAGGTTAAGTATAACACTGAAGACAAACAGTGTCAGTACTGGTAACCAGGTTAAGTATAACATTGAAGACAAACAGTGTCAGTACTGGTAACCAGGTTAAGTATAACACTGAAGACAAACAGTGTCAGTACTGGTAACCAGGTCAAGTATACAGTTAACGAAACATTATTCCTGATCACTAGAAGACAAGAGGTGAAGTGATTCTCCAGACTTTAACACACACCAGGTAACATTAATACTACCTGGAGTAGAAACTAAAGAAACTCAAACCCGAAAATGATCATCCCAGACACGAGTCTGGGATGATGGCGGCCCGCTAGATGGCACTGCCGGTGCTAACATAACATAAGATTTCGTTCGGATTTTTAACCCAGGAGGGTTAGCCACCCAGGATATCCCAAGAAAGTCAGTGCGTCATCGAGGACTCTCTAACTTATTTCCATTGTGGTCCTCAATCTTGTCCCCCAGGATGCGACCCATACCAGTCGATTAACACCCAGGTACCTATTTGCTGCAAGTTGAACATGACAACAGGTGTAAGGAAACACACTGCAATGTTTCTACCCTGCCGGAAATCGAACCCGGGCCCTCAGAGTCTAAAGGGAGAGCTTTGCCAGCCAGTCCACGGGGTCACCCAGTAACATTCTGTAACAGTTCTTCCGAGTCTAAACTACAATAAACCCATTAATTTAATTTATTTATTTATTTATTTATTTAGTAATTTTAGCATACATACAGAGGTACAAAAAATACAGGTAAGAGCAGCATGCCAAAGCCACTTATATGCATAGCATTACGGGCTGGCTTAAAATTAACTTAAGATTAACTAAGCAATGATGAAATCAGTGATAAAACATTATTGTAAACAGATAACTATAAAGCACAAATGAGTATTACAAAGACAGGTCATATGGTTGTATGCATTGCTGTACATTCAGTAGAATGGAGTATTCTGTTAGGTAGTGTATTTAAAAAAATAACAAAGTTAGATTGGGTCCTAGGTTTAACATTTATGTGATATAATTGTGAGTAACATATAGGATATACAATTTATAAGGTTCAATTATTCAGTATTTATTTGGTTTTGGGTGAGTAAGTGATCTTTGAGAAGAGACTTGAATTTATAAAAAGGTAGTGTTTCTTATATATTTACAGGTAATAAATTCCAGATTTTAGGGCCTTTTATGTGCATTGAATTTTTGCATAGTGTGAGATGGACACGAGGAACATCAAAGAGTGATCTGTGCCTTGTGTTATGGTCATGTGTTCTGTTGAGGCTGGCAAGGAGATGTTTGAGGGGAGGGTTAATATCAGAGTTAAGTGTTCTATGTATGTAATAGGTGCAGTAATAAGTATGGATGTTTTGTATGGTGAGTAGGTTTAGTGTATTGAATATTGGTGGAGTGTGCTGCCTGTAGTGAGAATTTGTTATCATTCTAACTGCAGCCTTTTGTTGGGTAATTAGTGGTCTGAGATGGTTAATTGTTGTTGAGCCCCATGCACAAATTCCATAGGTGAGATAGGGGTAAATAAGAGAATGATAAAGGGCCAGGAGGGCTCACTGTGGAACATAGTACCGTATCTTCGATAGTATGCCTACAGTCTTGGAAATTTTCTTAGAAATTTGTTGTATATGTGTATGAAATTTGAGTCTATTATCAAGGTGGATTCCTAAGAATTTTCCCTCTGTTAGCTTTGTGATAGGTGATCCGTTTATCGTTATGTTAAGAGGGACATCTGTAGCTCTGTTACCAAACTGAATGAAGTAGGTTTTGTCAATGTTTAGTGTAAGTTTGTTAGTCCTCATCCAGGTAGATATTTTCTGTAATTCGGTATTTACAGTATTGGCTAGCGTGACTGGGCTCGGGTGAGAGAAGACGTATGTAGTGTCATCTGCAAAAAGTGTGGGTTTGAGTAATTGCGAAGCATTTGGTAGGTCATTTATGTATAGGAGAAAGAGAAGAGGGCCAAGGACACTTCCCTGTGGGACACCAACTGTAATTGGTTGAGCGGAAGAGCTTGCCTCATTTGCGTACACATATTGGCTTCTGTTGCTGAGGTATGACTTGAGGTAGTTGAGGGAGTGCCCTCTAATACCATAGTGTGACAATTTTACGTGGAGCAAGTCATGGTCAACTGTATCAAAGGCTTTACGTAAGTCATTGAAGATCCCCAGTAGGACTTCTTTTTTCTCTATTGCAGTGTATATATGTTCTAGCATGTTTATAATAGCACCATTAGTATTTTTATTAGGTCTGAATCCAAATTGGCAGGGGTTGAGAATGTTTTGGGAGATGAGGTAGGAGTGATTCGTTTATGAATTAATTTTTCGAAGATTTTTGAGAGAGGGTGTAAATTGGATATTGGCCTATAGTTATTCAACTCTGCTTGGTCTCCTCCTTTATGGATCGGGGTGACCCTTGCTATTTTGAGAGCTGTAGGGAAGGTGGAGGATTCAATGGATTTGTTAAAGAGTGTTGCAATGATTGGTGATAGTACTTGTGACACTTTTTTGTATATAAAGGGTGGTAAGGTATTTAAATCTCCTGCCTTGTTTTTTAGTGCGTTGATAATAAGGGAGACTTCGTATGGGTTAGTCGGAGCTAGGAACAGTGTGTTCGGGTAGTTGCCAGTGAGGTAGTCATTTGGTGGGGTATCTGAGCTTGGGATTTTATTGGCAAGGTTTTGTCCTATAGTGGAGAAGAAATCATTGAGTCTGTTTGCTGTTTCTGTTGGTGGGAGTTGGGGTTCATCGGATTTTGCTAATTTTATTTCGCTATTTCGTGATATCTTTTTTGTTCCCAGAATTTCTGATAGGGTCTTCCAGGTCTTTTTTATATCACCTCGTAAGTTGGATAATCTGTTCTCATAATACAGTGTTTTTGCTCTTCTTATCAGGCTGGTTAGGATTGATGAGTAACGTTTTGTTTGGTCTCTGGTTATGTGACCCATTCTGTACTGTTTTTCATATCGGTGTTTTCTATTTATGGATTTGAGAATGCTGGGTGTTAGCCAGGGACTGTTCAGTCTCTTAGCTGTCATCTGTTTAGTTTTTTTAGGGCAGTGCTTGTTATAGAGGTATTGGGTCTTTTTCAGAAATTATTAAAACATTCGTCAATATCTGTATAGATTTCTAGCTCAGTGTGCCAGTCAATGTTTGTTACTGCTGTTGTGAAGTTATTAATGGCTGCCTCATTGTGAAGTCTGAAGGTGACTTTAGTAGTGTCTTGGGGTATTTTACCAAGAGTTGTTATGAGGAAAGTAGGGTAGTGGTCTGTGGTATTATCTGTAATTATGCCTGATTTTAAAGGGGATATGGTGTTTGTCCAGATGTGGTCAAGTAGGGAAACACTAGTCTCCGTAACTCTTGTAGGTTTTATTACTGTTGGTAGCAACATGCAGTTACTCATTGTGTTTGTGAATTCAGTAACGTGTGGGTCCTGGTCTTGCAGGAGATTTATAATGAAGTCACCTGAGAGTAGTAAGTGATCTTTGTTCATGCTTGCATCAGTTATCATACTTCCTAGGTTTTGACTAAATTGGCTAATGTTTGATTGTGGAACTCTGTAGATTGGTTTATCACTGTGTAGAGGTTTTTTGTAGGTATTTGGATTTGAATTTAGCTATTATATATTCCCCATGATCATCCCTTGTGCAAAGTATTGTGATAATTCTAGTTGGTCTGAGTAGTATATAGGCTGTGCCACCCCCTTGTTGGTCTGGTACAGTTTGTTTACGGCTGTGTAACAGGTATGGCATAGACAGCTGTAGTATCAGGCTTTAGCCAGGTTTCAGTTAGTGTTAATGAGACATTTTGGCATTGCAAGGTATTTAGTTAATGCTAGGAGGTCATCGTAATGTTTTGCTTAAAGATCTGATTTTGTAGTTAAAGATAGTTATTGTTGTTGTTGGCTATGAGAAGTGCCTCCTTTGATTTGTTCTGCTGTGTAGTAATTGCAGTAACTTTTGAATCATTTAAGTCATTAAATAAGAGGATATGGTATCAGGATCAATGCTTGTAATCATAGATTTATAGTGAATCTATAGTTAGAATGAGTATAAAACAAAGTAATATTCTAAAAAAGGCTAATTATAATAATAATAGTCATAATAATTATAATAATATAATAAATAATTAATAATAATAATTATAATTATTATTATTATTATTATTTATTATTATTATTAGACATCATCTTTGTTTCCTACAAGTTACCATTGTAAAGGGTATTATACGGCCAATAGCTGAAATTCGTGCAAAATAGGTCAGTTTTGTCCCAGGATGCGACCCACATCGGTCCACTAACACCCAAGGGATGCGACCCACACAGTCACCAACTCCCAGGATGTGACCCACACACAGTCCACCAACACCAAGGATGTGACCCAACACCAGTCCACTAACACCCAGGATGTGACCCACACCAGTCACTAATACAATGGAAGTGTGACAGCACACAGTCACTAACACAATGGATTGTGACCCACACAGTCCACTAACACTCAGGATGAGGACCCCACACCAGTCATAAACACCCAGGATGCGACCCACACCAGTCCACCAACACCCAGGATGTGACCAACACCAGTCCACCAACACCCAGGATGTGACCCACACCAGTTCACTTACACCCAGGATGAGACCCACCTGTCCACTAGCACCCAGGATGTGACCCACACCAGCCCACTAATACCCAGGATGTGACCTACACCAGGGTCCACTTACGCAGACACGGGATGTGACCCACACCAGTCCACTAACACCCAGGATGTGACCCACCAGTCAACTAAGACCCAGGATCTGACCCACACAAGTCCACTAACACCCAGGATGTGACCCACTCCAGTCCACTAATACCCAGGATGTGACACACCAGTCCACTAACACCCAGGATGTGACCCACACCAGTCCACTAACACCCAGGACGTGGAACCACACAAGTCACTCACACCAGATGTGACCACCAGGCCACTAACACCCAGGATTGTGAAACACCAGTAGACTACACCACAGGATGTGACCACACCAGTCCACTAACACCCAGGATGTAGGAACACATAGTCTTAACACCAGGATGTGACCCACACCAATCCACTAACAACCCAGGATGTGACCAACAGTCACTAACGCCAAGATGTGCCCACAGTCCACTAACAACCAGGATGTGACCCTCAGTCCACTAATCTCCCAGGATGTGACCACAAGTCCACTAACACCAGGATGTGGGACCCACCAGTCCACTGACACCTCAGGGGATGTGGACCCACAGTAGACTAACACCCAGTGATGTGACACCACACCAGTCCACTTACACCGGTTGTGGACCCACACCATTTCCACTAACACCCAGGGATGTGACCCACCATGTCCACTGACACCCAGGATGTGAACCACCAGTCCACTGACACCCAGGATGTGACCCACCAGTAGACTAACACCCAGGATGTTGACACAACATCCTGTTACTAACACCCAGGATGTGCACGCCACACGCCAGTCACTAACACAGGATGTGATCCCACCTAGTCCACTGGACACCCAGGATGTGACCCACCAGTCCACTAACACCCAGGATGTGACCCACCAGTCCACTAACACCCAGGATGTGACCCACCAGTCCACTAACACCCAGGATGTGACCCACCTGTCACTATAACACCAGCATGGGACCCACCCCAGTCACTAACACCAGTGATGTTTGACCCACCAGTAGACTAACACCCAGATGTGACACACACCAGTCCACTAACAACCCAAGGATGTTGACCCCACCAGTCACTAACACCAGGATGTGACCCACAGTTAGCTAACACCATGGATGTGACACATTTTACTGATGAGTGAACATAGATAACCAGTGTAAGAACTCACGTCCAGTGTTTCTACCCTCGTCGGGAATTTCCTCACTTCTGTGAAAGTTGCGAACATTGCAGATCATTCTGTACTCACCTAGTTGTACTCACCTAGTTGTACTCACCTAGTTGTACTCACCTAGTTGTACTCACCTAGTTGTACTCACCTAGTTGTACTCACCTAGTTGTACTCACCTAGTTGTACTCACCTAGTTGTATCACTTAGTTTATCACATAGGTTGTGCATCACTAGTTGTTACTCACCTAGTTGTATCAACCTAGTTGTACTCACCTAGTTGTATATCTAGTTGTACTCACCTAGTTGTACTCACCTAGTTGTACTCACCTAGTTTTACTCACCCAGTTGTACTCACCTAGTTGTACTTACATAGTTGTACTCATCTAGTTGTACTTACCTAGTTGTACTCACCTAGTTGTACTCACCTAGTTGTACTCACCTAGTTGTACTCACCTAGTTGTACTCACCTAGTTGTACTCACCTAGTTGAGGTTACAGGGGTCGAGTCTTAGCTCCTGGCCCCGCCTTTTCAATGGTCGCTACTAGATCACTCTCCCTGAACCATGAGCTTTATCATACCTCTGCTTAAAGCTATGTATGGATTCTGCCTCCACTACATCGCTTCCCAAACTATTCCACTTCCTGACTTCTCTGTGGCTGAAGGAATACTTCCTAACATCCCTGTGATTCATCTGTCTCTTCAACTTCCAACTGTGTCCCCTTGTTGCTGGGTCCAATCTCTGGAACATTCTGTCTTTGTCAACACTATGTCTATTCCTCTCAGATTTTGTAATCGTTATCATGTGTCCTATCTCTTCTGTCTTCCCAGTGTCGTAGGTTGATTGTTCCCTTAACATCTCCTCGTAGGACATACCTCTTAGCTCTGGGGGAACTTGGATTGCTGCAAACCTTTGCACTTTCTCTAGTTTCTTTACGTGCTTGGCAGGTGTGGGTTCCCAAACTGGTGCTGCATCTCTAGTATGGGCTAATGTACACGGTTGTACTGGGTCCTGACGAATCCTTATAAGATTGCCAGAAAGCTGTTTGAGGTTGCTAGGTGTTCATATGACTGCAGCAGTTATTGGTTGTTGTTGCGCTTCAGGAGATGCCTCTGGTGTTATACTCACCCCAAGATCTTTTTTCTTGATTGAGGTTTGTAGTCTCTGGCCCTCTAGACTGTACTCCGTCTGCGGTCTTCTTTGCCCTTCCCCAATCTTCATGACTTTGCACTTGGTGGGGTTGAACTCCAGGAGCCAATTGCTGGACCAGGCCTGCAGCCTGTCCAGGTCCCTTTGTAGTTCTGCCTGGTCTTCGATAGAATGAATTCGTCTCATCAACTTCACGTCATCTGCAAACAAGGACACTTCGGAGTCTATTCCTTCCGTCATGTCGTTCACAAATACCAGAAACAGCACTGGTCCTGTAACTGACCCCTGTGGGACCCCGCTGGTCACAGGTGCCCACTCTGACACCTCGCAAGGTACCATGATTCACTGCTGTCTTCCTGACAAGTATTCCCTGACCTATTGTAGTGCCTTCCCTGTTATCCCAGCTTGGTCCTCCAGTTTTTGCACTAATCTCTTGTGTGGAACTGTGTCAAACGTCTTCTTGCAGTCCAAGAAAATGCTGATGAAACGTTGTAGTTGGTGACGCTTTTTGACCCTGTTCATTTGTAAATACAAATGATGTGGTATTGATGGAATGTAGGAGACTTTATTTGCTGGCACTAATATCTGTTGTTCTGGAGTGACGGGGACACTAACTGTACATCCACTCAAGTACTGATAACATCTGCTGTATTATTGTGTCATACTGACAGGTTTTTATCTTCCCCTGTTTATTGGAGGTCTCACATGGAGCATGGCACCTCTCCATGTGCAGACACATGGAGCATGGCTCTGCTTCCTGGCAGGCACATGGAGATTGGCCTCTGCTCCTGGCAGACACAGGAGCATAGGTAAAACCACTCTGCCAGACATGGAAGCATGGCTCTGCTCTGCAGACACCCTGGAGCTGGCTTGCTCCTGGCAGACTCATGGAGCATGCTTGCTCCTGGCTGGACCACATGGAGCATGGCCAACACTCTGGCTGACACATGGAGCATGCTTTCCTGCTCCTGGCAGGACACATGGAGCATGGTTCTGCTCCTGGCAGACACATGGAGCATGCAACACTCCTGGCAGACAAATGGAGATGGCTCTTGCTCTGGCAGACACATGGAGCTTGGACCACACTGGCAGAACTCATGGAGCATGGCTCTGCTCCCTGGCAGGACACATGGGGCATGGCACACACTTGGCAGGACATCATGGAGCAGGACTCTGCTCCTGGCAGACACATGGAGCATGTGCACCACTCTGGCAGCACATGGAGCCATGGCACCACTCCTGCAGCCACCATGGAGTATGGCCCAACTCCTGCCAGACACGGGAGATCACCACTCCTGGCAGACAAATGGAGCAATGGCCCAAATCCTGGCAGACACTTGGAGCATGGCCCACTCCTGGCAGACACTAGGGCCCATGGCACCACTCCTGGCAGACACATGGATGCAGGGCCCCTCTATGGCGGCACCTGGAGCAGTTACCACCATTCCCGGCAAACCATGGAGCATGGCCCCCACTCCTGGCAGACACATGGCACCATAGCACCACTCCGCAAGACCATTGGAGGCTTGGCTCCACTACTGGCTGGGACACAAGGACCATGCACCACTCCTGCAAGACACATGGAGCATGGCTCCACGCCTGGCGACTCAAGGATCACATGACTCCACTCCTGCAGAAGACACATGAGCATTGGCCTCTCCTGCAGACACATGAGCATGGCCCCACTCATGGAAGGACACATGGACCATTAGGCACCACTCCTGGCAGGACACATGGAGCATGGCCCCACTACTGGCAGACCACATGGACCATGGCCACCTACTCCTGGCAGACACATGGAGTATGGCCCATCCTGGGCAGACACATGGGAGCTGGCACCTTCCTGGTCAGGGACACATGGAGCATGGCACCTTCTGGCACTCAATATGGAGCATGGCACCACTCCTGGCAGACATAAGGAGCATAGCCCCACTCCTGGCAGGGATAACCATGGAGCATGCGCACCACTTCTGGAGCACACATGGAGTATGGCACCCACTCATGGCCAGTCACATGGAGCATGCCACAACTCCTGGCAGACACATGGAGCATGGAACCACTCTGGTGACACCTTGGAGCATGGCACCCACCACTCCTGGCAGAACATGGAGCATGGCCACCACTCCTGGCAGAACACATGGCATGGCACCAATCCTGGCAAGACTCATGGGAGCATGGCACCACTACTGGCAGACACATGGAGCACATGGCACCATCATGCAGACACATGGAGCATGGCACCACTCCTGGCAGGACACATGGTGTATGGCCCCACTCCCGGCTAGACACATTGGAGCTACTCGGCACCACTCCTGGCAAGACTACATGGAGCTATGGGCACCCCTCCTGGCCACAACATATGGAGCATGGATACACTTCCTGGGAAAGACATATGGAGACATTGCCCCACTCCTGGCAGACACATGGAGCATGGAAACCACTCTAGCAGACACATGAGCATGGCACCACTCACTGGCAGGAAACATGGAGCCATGGACACCACTCCTGGCCAGTGACACATGGAGCCATGCACCTCTCCTGACAGGACACATGGAGCATGGCACCACTCCTGGCAGAAAGACATGGAGCATGGCAACCATCCTGGCAGACACATGGAGCATGGCACCACTCCTGGGAGGACACTTGGAGGATGGCACCACTCCTGGCAAGACACAGGGAGCATGGCGGTCCATCTCCTGTAGACACATAGAGCATGGCAACAAACTCCTGGCAGTACACATGGAGAATGGCTCCCTCGTGCCAGGACACTGGAGCATGGCCCACTCCTGGCAGGACACATGGAGCATGGCACCATCCCTGGCAGACACATGAGCATGGCTCACTCCTGCAGAACATGGAGCAGGCACCCACAACTGGCAGACACATGGAATGGCTCCACTCATGGCAGATCTTGGAGCATGACCACCACTCCTGGCTGACACATGGTGCATGCACACTCGGCAGACACATGGAGCATGGCACCACTTTGGCAGACACATGGAGTTGGCTCCACTCCTGGCAGACACTGGAGCATGGACAACTCTGCAGACAATGAGGTAGTATGGCTACACTCCTGGTAGACACATGGGAGCATGGCCCACCACTCCTGGCAGACACATGGAGCATGGCGCCACTCCTGGCAGACCACATGGTGCATGGCACCACTCTGGCCAGACACATGGAGTTACCGGCACCACTCCTGGCAGGACACATGGAGCATGCACCATTCCTGGTAGGACACATAGAGAGGCACAACTCCTGCAGACACTTGGAGAATGGCCCACACTCCTGCCAGACACATGGAGCTGGCCCGCACCCCCTCTCCTGGCAGACACATGGAGGATGGACCACCATTTACCTGGCAGACACATGGAGCATGGCATCACTCCTGGCAGACACATTTTAGCAGTGGCACCCCACTCTGGGCAGACAATGGTGCATGGCCAATACTCCTGGCCGTACACATGGGAGATTGAATCCACACCTGGCAGAAACATGGAGCATGGCCCGCCACTCCTGGCAGACACATGGAGCATTGGCACACTCCTGCTGACACATAGGCTGGCAATTACGTCTCGGCAGAAACATGGAGTTGGTCACCACTCCTTGCGCAGATCACATGGAGCATGGGAACCACTTCTGGCAGACACATGGAGCATGGTCCCACTCCTGGTAGACACATGGAGCATGGCTCAACTCCTGGCAGACACTTGGAGCATGGCACCACTTCTGGCAGAGACATGGAGCATGGCTCCACTCCTGGCAGACACATTGAGCATGACAACACTCCTGGCAGACACATGGTGTATGGCTCCACTACTGGTAGACACATGGAGCATGGCACAGCTTCTGGCAGACACATGGAGCATGGCACTACTCCTGCCAGACACATAGAGCATGGCACCACTCCTGGCAGACACATGGTTCACGGCCCACTCCTCGCAGACACATGGAGCATGGCTCCAGGTCCGGTGGCCTGGTGGCTAAAGCTCCCGCTTCACACACGGAGGGCCCGGGTTCGATTCCCGGCGGGGTGGAAACATTTCGACAACGTTTCCTCTACACCTGTTGTCCTGTTCACCTAGCAGCAAAATAGGTCCCTGGGTGTTGTAGTTTTCGACTTTTGTGGGTCGCATTCCTGGGGGAACAAGATTAAGGTCCCCAATGGAATAAGTTAACAGTCCTCGATGACGCCACTGACTTTCTAGGGTTTTGCTGGGTGGCTAACCCCCTCAGGCGGTTAAAAATCCGAACGATAATCTTTATCGCTTACGTCTCTATGGAGCATGGCACCATCTCATGGCTGACACATGGTTCACGGCCCGATCCTCGCTTTAACACATGGAGCAGGGCTCAACTCCTGGCGTCATTGGAGCAATGGCCACCACTTCTGGCAGACACATGGAGCATTGGCTCCAACCCTCGCCAGACACATGGAGCATAGTTCCAATTTGGCAGGCCATGCGAGCATGGCTCCACTCCTGGCAGACATTATGGAGCATGGCACCACCCAGTACTGGCAGGACACATGGAGCGCATGGCACAAATCGTGGCAGATATATGAGCGTGGCACCACTTCTGGCAGACACATGGAGAATGGCTCCATTCCTGCAGAAACATGAGCATGGGCACCACTCCTGGCAGACATACAGAGCATGGCACCACTTCTGCCAGACACATGGAGCATGGCTCCTCTCCTGGCAGACACTGGAGCTATGGCTGCCATCCTTGCTGGACACATGGAGCATGACACACTCCTGGCAGACACATTGAGCATGGCTCCACTCCTGGCGACGCATGGAGAATGGTTCCATTCCTGGGCAGACCATGGAGCATGGCAAACTCCTGGCAGAACATATGGGTGATGGATCCACTCTTGACGACCACATGGTGCATGGCACTCACTCCTGGCAGGACACATGGAGCATGGCACCACTCGTGCAGACACATGGTGTAGGGACTCCACTCATGGGGCGACACATGGAGCATGGCATCCACTCTTGCAGATTACATGGAGCATGGACTCACCACTTCTGGCAGCACTTAGACGCATGGCTCCATCCTGGCAGACACAATGGAGCATGGCACCACTCCTGGCAGACATACAGGATGGCACCACTTCTGACTGACACATGGAGCTTGGCTGCATCCTGGCAGACACATGGGCATGGCTGCACTCCTATCAGGACCAACATGGAGCATGACACACTCTGGCAGACACATGTGAGCCATGGCACCACTCTTGGCAGGACACATGGTTCACGGCAATCTCGCGGAACATGGGAGCATGGCCTCAACTCCTGCCAAACACTTGGAGCATGGCACCACTTCTGGGGCCAGACACTATGGAGCATGGTTCCATTCTGGCAGGACTCCTTGAGCATGGCACACTCGTGGCAGGATACATTGAGCGTGGCACCACTTCTGGCGAGGACACATGGAGCATGGCTCCTTGCCTGGCACAGCACATGTGAGCATGGCACATCTGGCCGACATACAGAGCATGGCACCACTTCTGCCAGACACAGGAAGCATGGCTCCCACTCCCTGGCAGACACATGGGAGCATGGCTGCACTCTTGCAGACACATGGAGCATGGCACCACTCTGGCAGAACATTGAGCAATGGCTCCACTCCTGTCAGGAGCACTGGAGAATGGACCATTCTGGCTGGACTCAGGTTGCATGGGTACAACTCATGGACGACATATGGAGCATGGCTCACTACTTGACAGACAACTTGGAGCATGCACCACTATTGGCATACACATGGGAGCATGCTACACTCCTTGGCGAAAATGGAGCATGGCACACACTCGTGGCGACACATGGTGCAGGGGCACACTCCTGGCAGCAATCATGGGAGCATGGCACTCTCTTGGCAGATACATAGGAAGCTGGCCACCACTACTGGCAGACACATAAGAGCATGCTCCATTCTGGGGCAGACGCATGGAGCATGGCACCTCTCCTGGCAGACATACAGGCATGGCACCACTTCTGACAGACACATGGAGCAGGGCTGCAATCCTGGAAGACCATGGAGCATGGCGCACTCCTATCAGACAACATGGAGCCATGACACCACTACTGGTAAGTCACATGGAGCATGGCCCACTCGTGGCATGTACTTTGAGCGTGGCACGACTTCTGGCAGAACATGGAGCATGGCTGCAATCCTGGCAGACACATAGCGCATGGCTCCACTCCTATCAGGACCATGGAGCATGACACCACTCCTTGCAGGACACATGGTGTGAACGGAACACTCCTCGTCAGACACATGGAGCATGGTCCATTCCTCGGCAGACACATGGAGCATGGCACCACTCATGGCAGACACATGGAGCACTGGAACCACTCTGGCAGATCACATGGTGCACGCCCATCCTTGCAGAAACATGGAGCATTGGGACTCCACTCCTGGGCAGTCTCATGGAGCATGGTACCACCCATGGAAGGCTCTATGGAAGCATGCACCACTCCTGGCAGACACTGGGCATGGCACCACTCGTGGCGATTACATTGAGCGTGGCAACCCAACTACCTGGCGGAATGCATATGGGAGAATGTGGCTCCATTACCTGGCTGACACATGGATGCTTCGATCCCTCCTGTACGACATACAGAGCTTGGCAACCATTCTGGACAGACACTATGGCATGGCTGCACTCTGGGCAGGACATTGGAGCATGGCTCCACTCATGGAAGACACAGGGACCATGGATGCACTTCCTGGCCATACTCATGCGAGCATGACATCACTACTGGCAGGACACATTGAGCATGCACCACTCCTGGCAGAGCATGGAGCACTGGCTTCACTCCTGGCAGACTCATGGGGAGCATGGCACACTCATGGCAGACACATATGGAGCATGCAACCACTTCTGGCAGTCACATGGCAGCAATGCTTGCAATCTGGTAAGTAGACACAGGCAGCATGGCACCACTCCTGGCAGACACATTGAGCATGGCACCACTCCTGGAAGACACGGGGAGCATGGCACCACTCCTAGCGAACACATGATGCATGGTTCCATTGCTGGCAGGACACATGGAGCATGCCACAATCCTGGCAGGGACACATGGTGCATGGAATCACTCCTGGCAGAAACATGGAGCATGGCTGCACTCCTGATACTGCACATGAGAATGGCACCAATTTGCACAGACATATGGAGCATGGCAACCACTCCTGGGAGACACATGGAGCATGTTCTGAACTCCTGGCAGACGCAAGGAGCATATCACCACTCCTGGCAGACCAAATTAAGCATTGCTTGCACTTTCTGGCAGGGGGGACACATGGCTGCATGATTCACTCCTGGGCGTACATTGGAGCATGGCACCACTACTGGCAGACCAAATGCGCATGACTCCACTTTTGGCGAAACATGGAGCATTGCTGCACTCCTGGCAGACACATGGAGCATAGCTGCACTTCGGGCGGACAATGGATAATGACTACACTCCTTGCACAGACACTTGGCACATGACTCCACTACTGGCAGACACATGGAGCCCATGGTCTGCCCTTCTGGCAGACACATGGGGCAGGCTGCACTTCTGGCAGACTCTATGATCTTGACTCCACTCCTTGCAGACACATTGAACATGATCTCCCTACTCCTTGCTAGACACATGCGCATGGCGCCACGTCCTGCTAGACACTGCACATGTCTTCCACTCCTGGCACTCACATGGATCATTGTATGCACTCATTGCAGACACATGGAGAAATCGCATGCTACACTCATGGCAGACACATGGATCATGGATTGCATCCTGGCAGACACATGGAGCTGGCTGCCCTCCTGGCAGTACATGGAGAATGGCACGCCACTCTTGGCAGACTCATGGAGCAATGACTGCCCACTCCTGGAGACAATTGGAGTCATGACTGCACTCCTTGGCAGATACATGGAGCATGGGCTACCACTCCTGGGAGAAATGGAGCATGGCACCACACCTGGCAGACACATGGAGCATTGGCTTCCATTATCTGGCAGACACATGGAGCAATGAACACCACTCCGGCAGAACATGGAGCATGGACCACATCTGGCAGACACATGGAGCATGGCACCACTCCTGGCAGACACATGGAGCATGGCACCACTCCCGGCAGAACATGAGCATGGCACACCACTTCTGGCAGACACATGGATCATGGCACCACTCCTGGCCAGTCACATGGAGCATCGGCAACCATCCTGGCAGACACATTTGGAGTATGGCCACCATACTGGTTAGACACATGGAGCATGCCACCACTCCTGGCAGGACACATGGTGCTATGGCACCACTCCTGGCAGGGACACTATGGCGATGGCACCACTCCTGGCAGAACACATGGAGTACGGCACCAACTCCTGGCTTCCAGAGACACATGGTGCATGGCACCATTCCTGGTAGACACATAGAGCATGGCACAACTCCTGGCAGACACTTGGAGAATGGCACCACTCCTGCCAGACACATGGAGCATGGCCCCACTCCTGGCAGACACATGGAGCATGGCACCACTCCTGGCAGACACATGGAGCATGGCATCACTCCTGGCAGACACATTTAGCATGGCACCACACCTGGCAGACACATGGAGCATGGCCAAACTCCTGGCAGACACATGGAGCATGACACCACACCTGGCAGACACATGGAGCATGGCCCCACTCCTGGCAGACACATGGAGCATGGCACCACTCCTGGCTGACACATAGAGCATGGCAATACTCCTGGCAGACACATGGTTCACGGCCCACTCCTCGCAGACACATGGAGCATGGCTCAACTCCTGGCAGACACTTGAGCATGGACACCACCTTCTGCGCATCAGACACTTGGAGCTCTGGCTACACCTCTGGCAGAACATGGAGCATGGTTTCCACTTCCTGGCCAGGCACATGGAGCATGGCTCCATCCTGGCAGAAATATATGGAGCAATAGGGCCACATACTGGCAGACACATGGAGCATGGCACATATACGTGGACTGATTACTTGAGCGTATGGCTCCTCTTCTGGCAGGACACATGGAGCATGGCTCCATGTCCTGTGCAGACATCATGGAGGCATGGCACACTCCTGGCAGAACATACAGAGCATGGCACAACTTCTGCCAGACAAATGGAGATGGGGCTCCATCCTGGCAGAGAAACATGGAGCATGGCTGCACTCCTTGCAGACACATGGAGCAATGACACCACTCCTGGCAGACACATTGTGCATGGCACTACACTTCTGGCAGACGCATGGAGAATGGTCCATTCCTGGCGACACATGGAGCATGGCACAACTATGGCCGACCAATATGGAGCATGGCTCACTCTTGACGACACATGGTAGCATGGCACCACTTATTGGCATACACATGGAGCATGGCTCCACTCCCTGGCAGACACATGGAGCATGGCACCGACTCCGTGGCAGACTCATGGTGCAGGGCCTACCATCCTGGCAGACACATGGGAGCATGGCACCACTCTTGGAAGTACATGGAGCATGGACACATACTGGCAGAACATATGAGGCATGGCTCCATCCACTGGAGACACATGGGCATGGCTACCACTCCTGGCAGAATTACAGAGCATCGGCACACTTCTGACATCACATGGAGCATGGCTGCAATCCTGGCAGACACATGGAGCATGGCTGCACCCTATCAAACCATGGACGCACCCCCGGCAGACAAGGAGCAGGGCACCCCCAGGCAACACAGGTTCCCCCCACCCTCGGGGCACATGGAGCATGGCTCAACTCCTCCAAACCTTGGAGCAGGGCCCCACTTCGGGCGACACATGGGCAGGGGGTTCCACTTCGGGCAGACACATGGACATGGCCCACTCGTGGCAATACTTGAGCGTGGCCCACTTCTGGCAGACACATGGAGCATGGCTCCTTTCCCGGGAACACGGGACATGGCACCATCCGGGCAACATACAGAGCAGGGAAAACCCCACTTTTTCCCCAACACATGGGCATGGCCCACCCCGGGGCAGACACAATGGAGCATGGCTGCACCCTTGAAGACACATGGAGCAGGGCACCACTCCGGCAACACATTGAGCATGGCTCCACCCTCAAAACGCGGGAGAATGGTTCCATTCCGGGCAGAACATGGAGCAGGCCAACTCCTGGCAACAAAAATGGAGCATGGCCCCAAATCTTGACAACCCCCTGAGCATGGCACCACATTGGCTACACGGGAGCAGGCACCCTCCCAGACACAGGGCATGGCACCATCGTGGCGACACATGGTCAGGGCACCATTTTCTGGCAGACACAGGGAGCATGGCACCACTTTTGGCAGATACATGGGCATGCACCACTATGCAGACACATAGGCATGGCCCTTTTCCTGGCAGACACAGGAGCTTTGGCACCACTCCGGGCAACTACAGAGCATGGCACCATTCTGACAGCACATGGAGCAGGCTGCAATCCTGGCAGACACATGGAGCATGGCTGCACCCTATCAGACAAAAGGAGAAGACACCACTACTGGCAGACACAGGGAGCATGGCACCACTCGTGCAGATACTTGAGCGTGGCACAAATTCGGCAGACACATGGGCGGGCTGCAATCCTGGCAACACAAGCGGGGCTCCCTCCTACAACCAGGGAGCTGACACCACCCTTGCGACAAGGTGCACGGCAAAACCCCCGCAGACACATGGAGCATGGTCCACCCTGGCAAACCAGGAGCATGGCCCCACTCATGGCAGCAAAATGAGCAGACACCACCCCCTGGCAGACACTGGTGCAGGGCCCACTCCTTGCGACAATGGAGCAGGCTCCACTCCTGGCAGACACAGGGAGCATGTACCACCCATGGAAGGCACATGGAGCATGGCACCCCCCGCAACACATGGAGCATGGCACCCCCGGGCAGATACATTGAGCGGGGCACCACCCCGGGGGAACTTTTTGGAGAAGGCCCATTCCTGGAGAAAAGGGAGCATGGCACCACCCGGGCAGACATACAAAGCATGCCCCACTTCGGCGAACTGGGCAGGGCTGCCTCCGGGCAGACCATGGAGCATGGCTCCCTCCTGGCAGACCGGACCAGGGATGCACCCCTGGCAGACAAGGGAGCATGACACATCCGGGCAACACATTGAGCAGGGACCACTCCGGGCAAGCATGGGCATGGCTTCACTCCGGGCAGACACAGGGAGCGGGCCCCACTCATGGCAGACTATGACATGGCCCACTTCTGGCAGACCAGGGAGATCTGCACTCCGGAAACACAGGGAGCAGGGCACCACCCTGGCAACAATGGAGCTGGCACCACTCCGGGAAGCACGGGGACGGCACCACCCCTAGCAAACACATGAGCAGGGTTCCTTTGCGGCAGACACATGGGCAGGGCCCAAAAACTCCGGAGACACATGGAGCATGGCACACTCCGGGCGAACATGGAGCATGGCTCCCCTCCTGACAGAACGGGGCTGGCACCACTTTTGCCAACATAGGGAGCAGGGCACCACCGGGGAGACACATGGAGCAGTCTGCACTCCTGGCAACGCTGAGATATCCCACCCTGGCAACACATAAAGCTTGCTGCCTCCTGGCAGACACATGGAGCATGACTTCACTCCTGGCAAACATAGCAGGGCCCCACTCCTGGCAGACACATGGCATGATCCATTTTTGGGCGACCTGAGAAATTCCCTCACCGGGGCAGACACATGGGCTAGCTGCACTTCGGCAACCAATCAGACCCCACCCCTTCAGACACATGGACATACCCCACCCTGGCAGCACATGGAGCGGGCTCCCCTTTCGGCAGACACAGGGGCAGGGCTGCATTCTGGCGACACATGGATCATGACTCCACTCCTTGCAGACACTTAAACATGACTCCAACCTTCAGACACATGGGCATGGCACCACCCTGGCAACACTGGCACAACCCCACTCCGGCACACACATGGGATTGCTCACTCATGGCAACACATGGAAATCGCTGCACTCAGGGAAACACATGGATCAGGGCGAAACCCCCGGGCAGACACAGGGAGCATGGTGCCCCCCTGGCAACACATGGAGCATGACACCACTTTTGGCAGATCAGGGAGCATGACTGCACCCTGGCAGAAAATTGGGAGCATGACTGACTCCTTGCGATACAGGAGCATGGCACCCCCCTGGAAGACACGGGGAGCAGGCACCAAAACCTGGCAGACACAGGGAGATGGCCCCCTTTCCGCAGACACATGACTGACACCACCCGGGCGACACATGGAGCAGGGCACCACTCGGAAACATGGGCATGGCACCACTCCGGGCAGACACGGGGGGCAGGGGCCCACCCCCCGGCAGACACATGGAGCAGGCACCACTTCTGGCAGACACATGGAGCATGGCACCACCCTGGCAGACACATGGGCATGGCACCCCCTGGCAGACACATGGATATGGCACCCACCCCTGGTAGACACATGGAAAAGCCACCACTCCGGCAGCACAGGACATGGAAACCACTCCTGGAGACACTGGACAGGCCCACTCCGGGCAGACACATGGAGTACGCACCACCCCTGGCCCATGGGCTGGAACCATTCCTGGTAGACACATAGAGCATGGCACAACCCCTGGCAACATTTGGAGAATGGCCCCATCCTGCCAGACAAGGGACTGGCCCCTCCTGCAGAACAGGGGCATGGCCCCACCCGGGCAAAACCATGGTCATGGCATCACCCCGGGCAGACACATTTAGCATGGCACCACCCCTGGCAGACCTGGAGCAGGCCAAACCCTGGCAGACCATGGGCATGACACCACACCTGGCAGAACACATGGAGCAGGGCCCCCACTCCTGGCGCCATGGAGCATGGCACCACTCCGGCTGACCATAGAGCATGGCAATACCCCGGGCAGACCATGTTCACGGCCCCTCCTCGCAGACACAGGGAGCATGTAAACTCCGGGCAGACATTTTGGAGCATGGCACCACTTCTGGCAGACACAGGAGCAGCTCCCCCTCGGCAGACACAGGGACATGGTTCCCTTCGGCGGCACAGGGAGCAGGGCTCCACTCCTGGCAGACATATGGACATGGCCCATACGGGCAGACACAGGGACATGGCACAACCTGCGATACATTGAGCGTGGCACCATTTTCTGCAGAACATGGGCATGGCCCTTTCCCGGGCGAAAAATGGAGCAGGGCACCACTCCGGGCAGACTACAGGCATGGCACCCTTCTCCAGACACATGAGCATGGCTCCACTCCTGGCAACCAGGAGCATGGCTGCACCCTTCAGACCAGGAGCATGACCCCACTCCTGGCAGACACAGACATGGCTCCCCCTTCGGGCAGACGCTGGAGAATGGTTCCATTCCTGGCAGACAATGGAGCATCACAACCCTGGCAGACATATGGAGCATGGCTCCACTCTTGACAGACACATGGAGCATGGCACCACTATTGGCATCCCACATGGAGCATGGCACCACTCCTGGCAGACACATGGAGCATGGCACCACTCGTGGCAGACACATGGTGCAGGGCACCACTCCTGGCAGACACATGGAGCATGGCACCACTCTTGGCAGATACATGGAGCATGGCACCACTACTGGCAGACACATAGAGCATGGCTCCATTCCTGGCAGACACATGGAGCATGGCACCACTCCTGGCAGACATACAGAGCATGGCACCACTTCTGACAGACACATGGAGCATGGCTGCAATCCTGGCAGACACATGGAGCATGGCTGCACTCCTATCAGACACATGGAGCATGACACCACTCCTGGCAGACACATGGAGCATGGCACCACTCATGGCAGACACATGGTTCACGGCCCACTCCTCGCGGACACATGGAGCATGGCTCAACTCCTGGCAAACACTTGGAGCATGGCACCACTTCTGGCAGACACATGGAGCATGGTTCCACTTCTGGCAGACACATGGAGCATGGCACCACTCGTGGCAGATACATTGAGCGTGGCACCACTTCTGGCAGACACATGGAGCATGGCTCCATTCCTGGCAGACACATGGAGCATGGCACCACTCCTGGCAGACATACAGAGCATGGCACCACTTCTGCCAGACACATGGAGCATGGCTCCACTCCTGGCAGACACATGGAGCATGGCTGCACTCCTTGCAGACACATGGAGCATGGCACCACTCCTGGCAGACACATTGAGCATGGCTCCACTCCTGTCAGACGCATGGAGAATGGTTCCATTCCTGGCAGACACATGGAGCATGGCACAACTCCTGGCAGACATATGGAGCATGGCTCCACTCTTGACAGACACATGGAGCATGGCACCACTATTGGCATACACATGGAGCATGGCACCACTCCTGGCAGACACATGGAGCATGGCACCACTCGTGGCAGACACATGGTGCAGGGCACCACTCCTGGCAGACACATGGAGCATAGCACCACTCTTGGCAGATACATGGAGCATGGCACCACTACTGGCAGACACATAGAGCATGGCTCCATTCCTGGCAGACACATGGAGCATGGCACCACTCCTGGCAGACATACAGAGCATGGCACCACTTCTGACAGACACATGGAGCATGGCTGCAATCCTGGCAGACACATGGAGCATGGCTGCACTACTATCAGACACATGGAGCATGACACCACTACTGGCAGACACATGGAGCATGGCACCACTCGTGGCAGATACATTGAGCGTGGCACGACTTCTGGCAGACACATGGAGCATGGCTGCAATCCTGGCAGACACATAGCGCATGGCTCCACTCCTATCAGACACATGGAGCATGACACCACTCCTTGCAGACACATGGTGCACGGCACACTCCTCGCAGACACATGGAGCATGGCTCCACTCCTGGCAGACACATGGAGTATGGCACCACTCATGGCAGACACATGGAGCATGACACCACTCCTGGCAGACACATGGTGCACGGCCCACTCTTTGCAGACACATGGAGCATGGCTCCACTCCTGGCAGACACATGGAGCATGGTACCACCCATGGAAGGCACATGGAGCATGGCACCACTCCTGGCAGACACATGGAGCATGGCACCACTCGTGGCAGATACATTGAGCGTGGCACCACTCCTGGCAGACATATGGAGAGTGGCTCCATTCCTGGCAGACACATGGAGCATGGCACCACTCCTGGCAGACATACAGAGCATGGCACCACTTCTGGCAGACACATGGAGCATGGCTGCACTCCTGGCAGACACATGGAGCATGGCTCCACTCCTGGCAGACACATGGACCATGGATGCACTCCTGGCAGACACATGGAGCATGACATCACTCCTGGCAGACACATTGAGCATGGCACCACTCCTGGCAGACGCATGGAGCATGGCTTCACTCCTGGCAGACACATGGAGCATGGCACCACTCATGGCAGACATATGGAGCATGGCACCACTTCTGGCAGACACATGGAGCATTGCTGCACTCCTGGTAGACACATGGAGCATGGCACCACTCCTGGCAGACACATGGAGCATGGCACCACTCCTGGAAGACACAGGGAGCATGGCACCACTCCTAGCAAACACATGATGCATGGTTCCATTGCTGGCAGACACATGGAGCATGGCACAACTCCTGGCAGACACATGGAGCATGGCATCACTCCTGGCAGACACATGGAGCATGGCTGCACTCCTGACAGACACATGGAGCATGGCACCACTCTTGCCAGACATATGGAGCATGGCACCACTCCTGGGAGACACATGGAGCATGTCTGCACTCTTGGCAGACGCATGGAGCATATCACCACTCCTGGCAGACACATGGAGCATTGCTGCACTCCTGGCAGACACATGGAGCATGACTTCACTCCTGGCAGACACATGGAGCATGGCACCACTCCTGGCAGACACATGGCGCATGACTCCACTTTTGGCAGACACATGGAGCATTGCTGCACTCCTGGCAGACACATGGAGCATAGCTGCACTTCTGGCAGACACATGGATCATGACTCCACTCCTTGCAGACACATGGCACATGACTCCACTCCTGGCAGACACATGGAGCATGGCTGCCCTTCTGGCAGACACATGGGGCATGGCTGCACTTCTGGCAGACACATGGATCATGACTCCACTCCTTGCAGACACATTGAACATGACTCCAATCCTTGCAGACACATGGAGCATGGCACCACTCCTGGCAGACACATGGCACATGACTCCACTCCTGGCACACACATGGAGCATTGCTGCACTCATGGCAGACACATGGAGAATCGCTGCACTCATGGCAGACACATGGATCATGGCTGCACTCCTGGCAGACACATGGAGCATGGCTGCCCTCCTGGCAGACACATGGAGCATGACACCACTCTTGGCAGACTCATGGAGCATGACTGCACTCCTGGCAGACAATTGGAGCATGACTGCACTCCTTGCAGATACATGGAGCATGGCACCACTCCTGGAAGACACATGGAGCATGGCACAACTCCTGGCAGACACATGGAGCATTGCACCACTCCTGGCAGACACACGGAGCATGGCACAACTCCTGGCAGACACATGGAGCATGGCACAACTCCTGGCAGACACATGGAGCATGGCACAACTCCTGGCATACACATGGAGCATGGCACAACTCCTGGCAGACACATGGAGCATGGCACCACTCCTGGCAGACACATGGAGCATGGCTCCACTCCTGACGGACACATGGACCATGGCACCACTCTTGGCAGACATATGGAGCATGGCACCACTCCTGGCAGACACATGGAGCATGGCTGCACTCCTGGCAGACACATGGAGCATGGCACCACTCCTGGCAGACACATGGAGCATGGCTGCACTCCTGGCAGACACATGGAGCATGACTCCACTCCTTACAGGCACTTGGAGCATGACTCCACTCCTGGCAGACACATGGTGCATGGCACCACTCGTGGCAGACACATGGCGCATGACTCCACTCATGGCAGACACATGGAGCATTTCTGCACTCCTGGCAGACACATGGAGCAAGGCTGCACTCCTGGCAGACACATGGAGCATGGCACCACTCCTGGCAGACACATGGAGCATGGCTGCCCTCCTGGCAGACACATGGAGCATGACTCCACTCCTTACAGACACATGGAACATGACTCCACTCCTGGCAGACATATGGAGCATGGCACCGCTCCTGGCAGACACATGGCACATGACTCCACTCCTTGCACACACATGGAGCATTGCTGCACTCCTGGCAGACACATGGAGCATGGCTGCACTCCTTGGAGATACATGGAGCATGGCTGCACTCCTGGCAGACACATGGAGCATGGCTGCGCTCCTGGCAGACACATGGAGCATGACACCACTTTTGGCAGACACATGGAGCATGGCTGCACACCTGTCAGACAATTGGAACATGACTGCACTCCTTGCAGATGGAGCATGGCACCATTCCTGGCAGACACATGGAGCATGACACCACTCCTTGCAGACACATGGAGCATGGCTCCATTCCTGGCAGACACATGGAGCATGGCTCCACTCCTGGCAGACACCTGGAGTATACTTGGAAAGGGTTTCGGGGGTCAACGCCCCCGCGGCCCGGTCTGAGACCAAGCCTCATGGTGGATCAGGGTCTGCTCAACCTGGTTATTACTGCGTCCCTGATTTTCATCAGGTGAATGTTGCATCTCCTGCCTAGTCTTTTGCTTTCATACGGAGTGATTTTCGTGTGCAGGTTTGGTACCAATCCCTCCAGGACCTTCCAAGTGTATGTTATCATGTATCTCTCTTGCCTGCATTCCAGGGAATACACATCAAGGACCTTCAACCGTTCCCAGTAGTTTAGGTGCCTTATCGTTCTTATGTGTCCAGTGAAAGTTCTTTGTACACTCTCTAGGTCTGCAATGTCGCCAGCCTTGAAGGGGGCCGTTAGTGTACAGCAGCATTCCAGCATAGAGAGCACAAGCGATTTGAAGAGAATCATCATGAGAATCATCATCCATAGTTTTGAAGGTTCTCATTATCCATCCTATCATTTTCCTAGCAGATGAGGTAGATACATTGTTGTGCTCTTTGAATGTGAGATCCTCTGACATTATCACTCCCAGGTCCTTCACATTACTTCCGCTCTATTGTATGGTTAGAATTTGTGGTATACCCTGACACATTTTTAATTTCGTCGTTTCCCATATTTGAGTAGTTGAAATTTCTCCTCGTTGAACTTCATATTGTTTTGAGTGGCCCATTCGAAGATTTGGTTAATGCTCGCTTGGAGTCTCGCAGTGTCATCGATCTAGGTCACTGCCATGGTAATCCGGGTGTCATCCTCAAAGAAAGACACAGAGCTATAGCTTACATCTCTGTCTATGTCAGAAATGAGGATGAGGAATAAAATGGGATCAAGTACTATGCCTTGTGGAACAGAGCTTTTTATCATAGCTGCCTGGGACTTCACTCTGTTTACTATTACTGTTTGTCTTCTATTTGTCAGAAAGTTGTAGATCCACCTACCAACTTTCCCCGTTATTCCCTTATCACGCATTTTGTGTGCTATTACACCATGGTCACACTTGTCAAAAGCTTTTGCAAAGTCTGTGTATACTACATCTGTATTTTGTTTATCCTCTACAGCATCCAGGACCTTGTCATAGTGGTCCAGTAGCTGGAACAGGCAGGAGCGACCTGCTCTAAACCCGGTTTGCCCTGGGTTGTGTAATTGATGGGTATTTAGGTGATTGGCTTTCTTCTCAGAACCATCTCAAAGATTTTAGTGCTCTCGGTCTGTAGTTCTTTGCAATTGCTTTACTGCCACCTTTGTGGAGTGGAGCTATGTCTGTTGTTTTTAGTGTGTGTGGGATGACCCCTGTGTCCATGCTCCTCTCCATAAAATGTTGAAGGCACGTGATAGCAGCTTCTAGCAATTCTTAATGAACATGAAATTCCACGAGTCTGGGCCTGGGGTAGAGTACATTGGCATGTCATTTATTGCCTCTTCAAAGTCTTCTGGAGTTAGGACAATATCCGAGATTTTTGAGATGGACAAATTTTAGGTTTCGTTCATAAAGAATTCATTTGGATTGTCGATCCTTAGTCTGGGAAGTAGCTCGCTAAACACTGAGTCGTATTAGAACTTTAGTATCTCACTCATTTCTTGGCTGTCATTTGTGTATGTCTAATCCTGCCTAAGCAGGATCCGAATACTGGATGTTGTTTCTCCCTTACATTTGGCATAAGGGAAGAAGTATTTTGGATTATTTTCAATTTCCTTTATGGCTTTTAGTTATTCCTGTGATTCTTGTCTCCTTTAAGATTCCTTCAGCTTTCGTTCGATACTTGCAATTTCATTGACTAGTGCCTCCCTTCGTATTTCTGATATATTGGTCCCACTCAGCAGCTCTGTAACTCTTCGCCTTCGTCTGTATAATGAACGTCTGTCTCTTTCTAGTTTACATCTTCTCTTTCTTTTTCTGGAATGTGTCTTGAGCAGATCTCAAGAACCACAGAATTCATTTTTTCAAGGTAAATGTTTGGATCCGTGTTGTTTAGGATATCTTCCCAGCTTGTTTCATTTAGGACATGGTTTACTTGATCCCATTGTATGTTTTTATTATTGAAATTTAATTTCGTGAAGAGACCTTCATGACTGCTCACATTTTGCTGGTCCAAAGCCCTGTGCACACTTGTCTGTGCCTCTATTATGTTGTGATCTGAGTGTATTGTCTTTGATGCAGTTATATTATGTATCAGATCGTCATTGTTAGTGAAGATGAGGTCCAGCGTATTTTCTAGTCTCGTAGGCTCTATTATCTGCTAGTTTAAGGTGAATTTTGTGCAGAAATATAATAGTTCGTGTGTGTGTGAATTTTCAGCTAAGCTGCCTCCCGGGGTGATCTCTGCTAAAACAGTGTTTGCCATACTCCTCCATTTTAGGTGTCTCAGGTTGAAATCTCCTAGTAATAAGTTGTTTGGGGCAGGAGTTGGGAGATTTTCCAGACAGTTATCAATTTTCTCAAGGTGCTCCTGGAATTGCTGGGAAGTTGCATCTAGAGGCTTGTACACTACCACAATGACAAGGTTTTGGTTTTCAATCTTTACCACCAAAACTTCAACTACATCATTTGAGGTGTTTAGTAGTTCTGTGCAAATGAGCGACTCTGTGACATACAGGCCAAACCCCCCTTGTTGCCTGTTTAGACTGTCGCATCGGTATAGGTTATAACCTAGGATCCATATTTCGTTGTAATAATGATCCTTTAAGTGGATCTCTGTGAACGCTGCAAACATTGCATTTGACTCCGTGAGCAGCCCCTTGATGTAAGGAATTTTGTTGTTCTTTGACGGCTTTAGACCAGCAGATTTGCTGGCTATAATATCTGTTGTTCTGGAGCAGAGGCCAATGTCCGGCCTCTGCTCCAGAAGTGTTTTCTGGTAGCGGAGGATTATTGTCATTTCTTGCCAGTCTTTCTTCCCTCCTGGCCCTAAAAAACCTCTGTCAATGAAGAGGTTGTGGCTCCTCTCTTTTGTTTCCCATAGTCTGGCTGGTCTGTGTCTTCTAGTCCCCTTTAGATGATGTGCTGCCAGTATGGATTGAAGCATTTTCTTTCATGGATTGATGAGTGACACATTTCTGGGTGAAATAAGTTACAGGAGGGAAGGTGCACTCTCCTGTTGTCATGTGGTTGCGGCATTTTATGGGATGGTCAAAGGTGCATGTCCCACCTGTTTTACCAGATATACCGTGCCTGCAGACCTGTTTTACCAGATATACCGTGCCTGCACACACCCAGGCAGATATACCGTGCCTGCAGACACCCAGGCAGATATACCGTGCCTGCACACACCCAGGCAGATATACCGTGCCTGCAGACACCCAGGCAGAGTATTTACATAGATTGTAATTCTGTTTGCTAGAAATTATTGTAGCTACGTTTTTACTGGTGCATTTATTTTTCCCGTTTCCTGTTTTTTCCCACGTTGAGCATGGCTGCACTCCAGGCAGACACATGGAGCATGGCTGCACTCCTGGCAGACACATGGAGCATGGCTCCACTCCTGGCAGACACATGGAGCCTGGCTGCACTCCTGGCAGACACATGGAGCATGGCTCCACTCCTGGCAGACACATGGAGCATGGCTGCACTCCTGGCAGACACATGGAGCATGGCTCCACTCCTGGCAGACACATGGAGCATGGCTGCACTCTTGGCAGACACATGGAGCATGGCTGCACTCTTGGCAGACACATGGAGCATGGCTGCACTCCTGGCAGACACATGGAGCATGGCTGCACTCCTGGCAGACACATGGAGCATGGCTGCACTCCTGGCAGACACATGGAGCATGGCTCCACTCCTGGCAGACACATGGAGCATGGCTGCACTCTTGGCAGACACATGGAGCATGGCTGCACTCTTGGCAGACACATGGAGCATGGCTCCACTCCTGGCAGACACATGGAGCATGGCTTCCCTCCTGGCAGACACATGGGAAAATGGCTGCACTCTTGGCAGACACATGGAGCATGGCTCCACTCCTGGCAGGCACATGGAGCATGGCTTCTCTCCTGGCAGACACATGGAGCATGGCTGCACTCTTGGCAGACACATGGAGCATGGCTCCACTCCTGGCAGACACATGGAGCATGGCTCCTCTCCTGGCAGACACATGGAGCATGGCTGCACTCTTGGCAGACACATGGAGCATGGCTCCACTCCTGGCAGACACATGGAGCATGGCTCCTCTCCTGGCAGACACATGGAGCATGGCTGCAACTTTTGGGCAGACACACATGGAGCATGGCTCCACTCCTGGCAGACACATGGAGCATGGCTGCACTCTTGGCAGACACATAGAGTATGGCTGTACTCTTGGCAGACACATGGAGCATGGCTGCACTCCTGGCAGACACATGGAGCATGGCTCCACTCCTGGCAGACACATGGAGCCTGGCTCCACTCCTGGCAGACACATGGAGCCTGGCTCCACTCCTGGCAGACACATGGAGCATGGCTGCACTCCAGGCAGACACATGGAGCTTGGCTCTTGTTCAAGAGACTGAAGATCCTCTCTGCTGCTTTGAACCTCGTATGTTGCTCGTCGAGGGCAGGGAAATCTGGCAGCAACTCTAAAGTAATTAAACAAACGCGCGCAGATATATCTAATTAATTCTGTGGGTAGTGTCCATGTTGCTTCACTGGTAAACACACCGTCGTTCCCTGTGATATAAGTTACCACGTCGCTCTGGATATTAATTATTTATATGAGACATCAACATATAGCAAGCGGCCCCATGTTGATCATGCACAACAACATAGAGCAAGCGGCCCTAAGTTGATCATGCACATCAACACAGAGCAAGTGGCTCTATATTGATCATGCACAACAACATACATATACACAAATAAGCAACATATGCAGCATTTGAAACATATAACGACGTATTGGTCAGAATTGGACCACTAACTAGTACACAAGCGTGAGTTTACATCCCATGGAGAGTTTACATGGAGGGGAGTTCCGGGGTCAACGCCCCCGCGCCCGGTCTGGGGACCAGGCCTCCTTAGGTCAGTGTCCCAGGATGCGACCCACACCAGTCGACTAACACCCAGGTACCCATTTTACTGATGGGGAACATAGACAACATGTGGAAAGAAACACTTCCAATGTTTCTACTCTGGCTGGGAATCGAACCCAGGCCCTCGCCGTGTGCAGCGAGAGCGTTAACCACCAGGCCACCAGAGTCAGTATATACCAGAGAAGAGAATCTGGACAACCAGAACACCAGGACACCACTAGGAGAACCAGAACACCAGGACACCACCAGGAGAACCAGAACACCAGGACACCACCAGGAGAAGCAGAACATCAAGACAGCACGAGGAGAACCAGAACACTAGGATACCACTAGGAGAACCAGAACACTAGGACAGCACCAGGAGAACCAGAACACCAGGACTCAACCAGGAGAACCAGAACATCAGGACACCACCAGGAGAACTAGAACACCAGCACACCATCAGGAGAACCAGAACACCAAGACTCAACCAGGGGAACCAGAACACCAGGACACCACCAGGAGAAGCAGAACATCAGGACAGCACGAGGAGAACCAGAACACTAGGATACCACTAGGAGAACCAGAACACTAGGACAGCACCAGGAGAACCAGAACACCAGGACTCAACCAGGAGAACCAGAACATCAGGACACCACCAGGAGAACTAGAACACACACCAATCCCAAAGGAGAACCAGAAAAACCAGACTCAACCAGGGGAACCGGGAAGACCAGGACACCACCAGGAGAACCAGAAGACCAGGACACCTACAGGAGAATCGGGAACACCGGGACAACACCGGGAGAACCAGAACACAAGGATAAAAACCAGGAGATCCAGAACACCAGGACAGTACGAGGAGAACCAGAACACCAAACACAACCAGAAGAACCAGAACACCAGGACAATACCAGGAGAACCAGAACACCAGACAGTACCAGGAGAACCAAAAACACTAGAACAGTACCGGGAGAACCAAACACCAGTACTTCACCCAGGAGAGAAAGAAACACCAGGACAGTACCAGGAGACCACAACATTAGGACAGCACCAAGAGAACCAGAACACCAGGACACCACCAGGAGAAACCAGAACACCAGGACACCACCAGGAAAAACCAGAAACCAGGACAGCACCAGAAAAACCCAAAGAACACTAGGACAGCACCGGGAAAACCAAAACACCAGGACACCCCCAGGGGAACCAGAACACCAGGGCACCACCAGGAGAACCAGAACACCAGGACAGCACCAGGAAAACCCAGAACACGAGGACAAGCACCAAGAGAAACAGAACACCAGGACAGCACCAGGAGAACCAAACACCAGGACAAATCCAAAGAAACCAGTACACCCAGGACACCACCTGTAGAACCAGAACACCAGAAAGCACCAGGAGAACCAGAACACCAGAAGAGGACCACGGAGAACTAGAACACCAGTACACCACCAGGACATCCAGAACACCAGAAGAGGACCACGAGAACTAGAAACACCGGGCACACCCCCAGCACATCCAGAACACGGGGAAGAGGATCAGGAGAACCAGAACACCAGGACAGAAACCAGGAAAATCCAGATCACCAGGACACCTCCAGGAGAACCAGAACACCAGGACACCACCAGCAGAACCAGAACACCAGGACACCACCAGGGGAACCAGAGCACCAGGGCAGCACCAGGAGAACCAAAACACCAGGACACCACCAAGAGAACCAGAACACCAGGACACCACCAGGAGAACCAGAGCACCAGGACAGCACCAGGAGAACCAGAACAAAAGGACACTGCCAAGAGAAACAGAACACCAGGTATTACAACCCAGGAGTCCCAAAGGCCTGTTATCCTTGGTGTAAAGGGAGCCAAATAAACACAGCAGAAAAGCTTTTGACTTAAATTATTCTTCACGAATTTAGAACAGAAGTATGTACAGTATATACACTATGTACAACAATAGGTATTAGTGCACTCCATGGTAAGCAAGGCAGAATAGAAGCCACTAGAGAGCAGACCGTGCTTCAACCAGCTCAAAAAGATGGGAATGAAAAGGGGCAGACAGGTGAGTTGAAACCCACATCACCTCTGCGATTGCCAAAACCATCTTCTCATTTGCTCGAACCTGGGAACTGATTGAACGACGGGGCCCCATCGTCAACCCTTAGTCCCTGGTTTGCTGGTTGGGGGAGATAGCCTGTAAATGAGGGTGTGTACATACCCTTTGTTTGCCACACCACGACACCGAGAAGGGGTACCAACACTCGCCACTCACTCGCACTCTCACTAACACACCTCATCACACACTCACTCACCTCACTCACTAACTAACTCACCACTCAAATCAACCACTCACACATTCTCTCATACACTCACTCGCACTCTCACTCACACACTCACACACACAATCACTCGCACTCTCACTCACACACTCACACACACACTCACTCACACACTCTCTCACCCCACTCTCTCACTCACTCACTCACTCACTCACACACACAAAAAACAACCCCACACCACACACACTTACACACTCACTCACACATTCACTCACTCACACACACATACTCACTCATTAACTCGCACACTCACACACTTTCACTCACTCCCACATTCTCTCACACACTCACTCGCACTCTCACTCACACACTCACACAGTCACTGTCTCACACATTCAAACACGCACTCACTCACTCACACACTCACTCACACACTAATTCACACAATCACTCAATCAATCACTCACTAACTCACTCGCACAAACTCTCACACACTCTTTCACTCACTCACACTCACTCTCACACTCACTCACTCTCTAACACACTCACTCACTCACACTCTCACACACTCACACTCTCACTCAAACAATCTCTCACACACTAACTCACTCACTCACACACACAAACACACACACACTCACACTCACACACTAACTCACTCACTCACTCACTCACTAAACTCACACATTCACTCACTCACTCACTCGCACTCTCTCTTTACACACTCATTCACTCAATCTCTCACTCGCACACTCCCTCACACACTCACTCACTCACTCACTAATTCACTCACTCACACACTCACACACTCGCTCCCCAAAAGTTTACTGACTCACATATTCATCTCGCACTTACTCAGTCACAAAACCCACTTTTCACACTAATTCACACACTCACTCACTAACTCAGTCGCACACACTCTCACACACTCATTCACTCACACAAATCACTCACACTCACTCTCACACTCACCCTCTCACACACTCGCACACTCACTTCAATACACTCACTCACTCACGTTTTCACTCACTCTCTTACTTGCACACTCTCTCCCACGCACATTCACCTCAATCATCCACACTCACTTACTCACACACTCACACAGTAACACACTCACTCACACACCAATCACTGTTTCACTCACTGTCTCACTCACTCACTCAATTCACACCAAATCACTCACTTTACTCACTCTCACACTCACTCACTCACTCAATCAAAAACAAATCACACCCTCACTCACACACTCACTCACACACTCACTGACTCACACATTCACTAACGCACTTACTCCACACTCTCGCACACTCTCTACACCACTCATTCACTCCCAAACACTCAAAACACTCCTCTCACACTCTCTCACACACTCACTAATTCACACACTCACTCACTGGCACTCTCACTCACACATCACTCACACACGCACTCACTCACTAACTCACTCACTCACACACACACACTCGTCACTCAGCTCACTCCTCAAAGCACCACTCGCACTCTCTCTCACAACTCAAAACACAATCACTCACACACTCACTCACACACACACACACTCAGTCCCCTCAGTCAAATCACCACGCACTCACCGCACTCTCTCTCACAACCCCTCATAACTCAATCACACACACTCACTCACTCACACACTCACTTACAACTAACTCACACACTCCTCCACTCTGATTTCACTCACTCTCCCATCACACACACCACACACACACACCAACCACACTTACTCACTCACATACTCACTCACACACTCACTCACACCCAAAACCCCTCATCACCACTCTCAACTAACCACCCAAAATCCCTGGCACACTCATTCACACGTTCACTCATCACACACTCCTTTAAACCCTTCTTCACACACTCGCTCGCACTCTCACCACTCACACACTCACTCTTTCATCACCGACAGTCACCAATCCTCCCGAATACCCCTCACACACTTATTCACTGAACACTGACTCACTCACCACACACTCACCACACACTCACCACACACTCTCTCACATTCACCGCTCAAAAACACCCCACACTCAACACTCACACCTCACTTCACACTCACTCATCACTCACTCACCACAACAAATCACCCCACCACTCCCACTCACTCACTCACTCACACACTCACTTCACCCTCGAACATCACACCTCATTCACTCATTCACAACGCTCAAAAATTTACTCAAAAACCATCACCATCGCACACTCACTCACACTCTCACTTACACACTCACTCACTCACTAACTCACAGACTCATCATCATTCCTCGCAAATTTCTATCACACACTCATTCACCTTCACTCACTCGCACAATTACTCACACACCACAACTCACTCACTCACCCCATCACCCAATCACTCCACACTCACCCCAATTTACACACTCACCCTCAATCGCACACTCTCACACACTCATTCCCACTCCTCAAACACTCCTCAATCACACCCCCTAACACTTTCTCTCTCACACACTCTTCACTCAAACACTCACACACCACCACTTTTATTCCCACACCCCACTCTTGGCACACCGCCCCAAAATCACCACACCGCACTCACTCCTCACCCCTCCTCACACCTCATCACCACTCACTCACCCACTCACACACAAATCACCACAAAACCCTCCCGCTCACTCACTCACTACCACTTTACACACACAACACTCCTTCACCAGTCACCACTCACTCGCACACCTCTCACACACCAAAAACTCAATCTCTCACACACTCCCCTCACACACCACTTACACACTAACCACCACTCTCTCACACCTGATTTACTCACTCTCCCACTCACACACACTCACACAACACACACAAAAACGCACCTTTTCTCACTCACATCTCACCACACACTCACTCAAAACACCAAAAACTCCTCACCACTCTCTAACTAACTCACTCGCAAACCCTCGCACACTCATCACACGTTCACCACCTCCCCACTCACTTACACATCTTTCATACACTCGCTCGCACTCTCACTCAAAACACTCACTCGAATACCCCACACACTTATTCACTGAATCACTCACTCACTAGCTCACACTCTCCCTCACTCACTACCACACACTCTCACACACTCACTCACCAAACACACTCACACACACACACACCTCAACTCTCACTTACACACCACTCTCACTCATTCACTCACACCTCACTCACTTTTACTTGCACACCACACACTCATTCACTCATTTACACGCTCATTCACTCACACACTCACTCACTCGCACACTCATCACACTCCTTTCACACTTACCACTCACCCAGACTCACTCCTCATTTACTCGCAATTTCTATCACACCTCATTTACTCACCCGCATAACACCACACACTCACTGACTCACCACTCACTCAATCACCCCCGTCACTCACACCTGCCTCACTAACCACACAAATCACTCACTAATTCACACACTCACTCACTCACCACTCCCGCACACTCTCTCACACACCCATTCACTCACCAAAAAACCCCACCAACACACTCACTCTAACACTATCAAATCTCCAAAACACTCTCCTCTCACCACTACAGACCACTCACTCACTCACTCACCCCAAAAACTCACACTTCACTCACCACTCACTCACCACCCACTGACCACACTTTCACTAACGCACTACTCACACACTCACTCGAGCAATCTATCACACTCTCATTCACTCAATCACTCACACACTCACTCACTCATTCCCACACTCACTCACTGGCACACTCGCTCACAAAATCACTCACACACGCACTCACTCACTCACTCACTCACACACACACACTCAGTCACTCAGTCAGTCAGTCACTCACTCACTCACTCGCACACTCTCTCACACACTCAATATCTCAATCACTCACACACTCACTCACTCACACGCTCACTTACACACTCACTCACACATTCTCTCACACTCTCATTCACTCACTCACCCACTCACACACACTCACACACACCTCACACACACTCACACACACACACACACACTCACACAAAACTCCAAAACACACACACACACACACACACTTACTCACCCACACACTCACTCACACACTCACAAAACACACACACACACTCAGTCACTCTTTCACTAACTCTCAAACTCCCTGGCACACTCATTCACACGTTCACTCACTCACACTCACTTACACATTCTTTCACACACTCACTCGCACTCTCACTCACTCACACACTCACTCTTTCACTCACTCAGACAGTCACTCATTCACTCATTCACTCACTCGAATACTCTCTCACACACTTATTCAATGAATCACTCACACTCTCACTTACACACTCACCAGTTACTCACTCACTCATACACTCACTCACTTTACTCGCACTCTCTCTCAACTCTCATTCAGTCAATCACTGAATCGCACACTCACCACACACTCACTTACTCAGTCACTCAGTCACTCACTCACCTCCACTCATTAACACACTTCTCACTCGCTTATTCATTAAAAACACTCACTCACTCACTCCCCTCACTTTACACTCACACCCCTCACTCACCACACACTCACTCACACACTCACTCACACACTCCACTCACACACTCACTCAAATAAACTTTCACACACTCACTCACTCACTCACACATCCTCACAACACACCTCATCACTACACTCACATCACTCACTCATCTCACACACTCACTACATTCACTCACTCACTCTCTACACTCCTCACACACTCATCACTCACTCACCACACTCACTCAACTCACTCACTACTAATTCACTCACTCACACACTCACTCACACATCACTGACTCACAATCACCAATTACTCACTCCACACACTCACTCACTACTAAATTCACACACTACTCACATCCACTACCACTACAACTCACTCACACTCACTCTCACTCACACACTCACTCACTCACTCTCACATCCCTCACATCACTCACCACACTCACTCATTCTACATCACTCACTCACTCACACCACACCTCACACACTCACACACTCATACATTCACACACACTTACACTCAAACACTCACTCACACACACACACACACACACACACACACACACACACACACACACACACACTCACCACACACACTCTCACTCACACACACACACACACACACACACACACACACACACATATATATATATATATATATATATATATATATATATATATATATATATATATATATATATATATATATATATATATATATATATATTATATATATATATATATATATATATATATATATATATATATATATATATAGATATGCCGCGGCAGCAATAGCAGCGACCTCCAAGCTCCATACTTTTCTCCATCTATCAGAGCCACCAATGCTCCTATGATGTCCTAGTTACAAGCAAAACTGCACTACCCAACGTAGCACCCAGAATGACCAACGATTACCAACAGTGAAACCTACAAATCGAAAATAATAGAGATCAAAGGAAGAGTGCCATCAAACCCAAAGCAACACCCTGCTGCCAGCCGAACAATGTAGTCCTAAGCTTTGTATAACTACAACTTCTTCTTAACTACAACAATTCCTATAGTATTATAAGGTGCAATCTCAGAGGAAACAGCACCAAGGCCAGCAAGAAAACACCGAAAAATCAACTATTCAACAAGTGTAGTCAGGAGGACGCCGGCCCAGCAACCACCCCACTCACCACCGCTCAAGGCCACACCACAACAATAACAACAAACATGGCTGCCACCAGCCCATCCTCCCCTCTCTTCCCCGGATTCACATACCAAGTAGTCTCTCAGGTATGACCAGTGATACAGATACCCTAAAGTCATGCATCTCCACCTTAGTTATTGAAAATATGAATCTTCGAGAGACGCTAACAAAACAAGACACCAGGATGACACAACTCGAGAACAAAATCCTGAGTCTTGAACAAAAGTTATCAACACCAGGAATGACTAACTGTGGCAAGACCATCCAAACAGTCATAGATAGCCATACCCAACAAATAATATCTCTTAATACAAAGGTTGAAGAAGCAGTAAAAGAATGGAAGAACAACTTAGATAACCAGTTCAGTGACTACTTTGCTCTCCAAGAAGATAAAACTTAACAAGATAAACTATCGGACGCAGTAATAGTTAACAGTCCACTTTTTCCCAGTGATATGAACCAAACAAACAGTAAAGAAATTACTCTGCAGATCATAAAGGACCAAACAAGTGTTATTGTACCAGAGTCTGAAATAAAAGAAGCCAGGTTACTAGGATCCCATGGTAGAAAAAGAGTTATGCTTAGATTCCACTCACATGACAGGAAAAAAGACTTAATAATTGCATCTATTAAAGTAAAGAAAGAGGTATACATAAACGAGTGACTTACCAAAAAACGTCAAAACCTCCTGTATAGAGTCAGAAAACTTAAGCGGGAGAATAATGACACAATACACCAATGCTTCACACAGGATGGGAAAATTCTAGTTAGGAAAACAAATGTAGGTCAACTGTACACAATCACGAACGAGAATGATCTATCACGATTTCTCAGGGATACTAATCTTACAGAGAATAACTAAACAATGTCCAACTTAAAAGCCTACGTAGTGTAGTGTATGTTTTGCTCCATTATTGTTCAAATTTCATTGTACAATCTCTTAGTAATTAAATAATCAACTACCTCATTTTGTGATTTTACTAGTAAGCATAAGTCACCTTATGTAATTTTCTTATTTACTATTGTTTGCTTAAACATTAGCTGAATTGATACTTTCTCTGTCCATATTACTACCTCATATTTTTTTAAATACTATCAATTGATATTACTTACTAAAATTAATAATTAATTACGATTTTTACTATCAATACAATTTACTCTTAATATTTTTACATCATTTAATTACCATTACTTGTCTAATTACCATAACCTGTTTTAATACCACATTTACTATCTTAGAGTACTCTTAATTACCTTGTACTGCCATATAACCTCTAGTATAACTACCAGTCCAATATTGAATGAAATAAACATTACTTTTTCACTTTTTTGTAATCATTATTACTTACTAAAATTTTATTAAACACCATATTTACTACCAGTCAATTTTACTTTTGTACATTAAACATTATTTTATACTTCCCATAACATTTTGTTGCCAAATTTTCAAGTTTGTATATTCAACTCCAACCTTTATATTATCCTTTGTACCTGTGTACCTGTGTACCTGTGTACCTGTGTACCTGTGTACCTGTCTACCATCATACTATCACACTGAGCTAGAAATATATACATTTATTGACGAATGTATTAAAAATTTCTAAAAAAGACCCAATACCTCTATAATAAGCAATGCCCTAAAAAAACTAAACAGATGACAGCTAAGAGACTGAACAGTCCCTGGCTAACACCCAGCATTCTCAAATCCATAAATACAAAACACCTATATGAAAAACAGTACAGAATGGGTCACATAACCAGAGACCAAACAAAACGTTACTCGTCAATCCTAACCAGCCTAATAAGGAGGGCTAAAAAAATGTATTATGATAACAGATTATCCAGCTTACGAGGTGATATAAAAAAGACCTGGAAAACCCTATCAGAAATACTAGGAACAAAAAAGATAACACGAAATAGAGATGTTGAATTAACAAAACCAGATGAACCCCAATTCTCACCTACTGAAACAGCAAACAGACTCAATGATTTCTTCTCCACTATAGGAAAAAACCTTTCCAATAAAATCCCAAGCTCAGATACCCCACCCAATGACTACCTCACTGACAACTATCCGAACACACTGTTCCTAGCTCCGACTAACCCAACTGAAGTCTCCCTTATCATCAACAAACTAAAAAACAGGACAGGAGATTTAAATGCCTTACCACCCATTATATAAAAAAAGTGTCACAGGTGCTATCACCAATCATTGCAACACTCTAACAAATCCATTGAATCCTCTACCTTTCCTACAGTTCTCAAAATAGCAAGGGTCACTCCGATCCATAAAGGAGGAGACCACACAGACTTGAATAACTATAGGCCAATATCCAACTTACACCCTCTCTCTAAAATCTTTGAAAAATTAATCCATAAGCGTATCTATTCCTACCTCATCTCCCACAACATACTCAACCTCTGTCAATTTGGGTTCAGGCCTAATAAAAATACTAATGATGCTATTATCCACATGCTAGAACATATTTATACAGCAATAGAGAAAAAAGAAGTCCCACTGGGGATCTTCATTGACTTAAGTAAAGCTTTCGATACAGTTGACCACGACTTGCTCCACATAAAATGGTGCACTATGGTATAAGAGGGCACTCCCTCAACTACCTAAAGTCATATCTCAGCAACAGAAGCCAATATGTGTACACAAATGAGGCAAACTCTTCCGCACAGCCAATTACAGTTGGTGTCCCACAGAGAAGTGTCCTAGACCCTCTTCTCTTTCTCATACACATAAATGACCTACCAAATGCATCGCAACTACTCAAACCCACACTATTTGCAGATGACACTACATTCGTCTACTCTCACCCGAGCCCAGTCATGCTAGCCAATACTGTAAATGCCGAATTACAGAAAATATCAACCTGGATGAGGACCAACAAACTTACTCCAAACAGTGACAAAACCTACTTCATTCAGTTTGGTAACAGAGCTGCAGATGTGTCTCCTAACATAATGATAAATGGATCACCTATCACAAAACTCACAGAGAGAAAATTCCTAGGAATCCACCTTGATAATAGACTCAAATTTCAAACACATATACAACAAATTTCCCAAAAAATTTCCAAGACCGTAGGCATACTATCGAAGATACGGTACTATGTTCCACAGTCAGCCCTCCTGGCCCTATATCACTCTCTTATTTACCCCTATCTCACCTATGGAATTTGTGCATGGGGCTCAACAACAACTAACCATCTCAGACCACTAATTACCCAACAAAAGGCTGCAGTCAGAATGATAACAAATTCTCACTACAGGCAGCACACTCCACCAATATTCAATACACTAAACCTACTCACAATACAAAACATCCATACTTATTACTGCACCTACTACATACATAGAACACTTAACTCTGACATAAACCCTCCCCTCAAACATCTTACCAACCTCAACAGAACACATGACCATAACACAAGGCACAGATCACTCTTTGATGTTCCTCGTGTCCATCGCTCACTATGCAAAAACTCAATGCACATAAAAGGCCCTAAAATCTGGAATTCATTACCTGTGAATATAAAAGAAACACTGTCTGTTTATAAATTCAAGTCTCTTCTCAAAAATCAGTTACCCACAACTAAATAAAAACTGAATAATTGTATCTCATAAATTGTATCTCATATATGTATCTCATTATTGTATCTCATAAATGTCAACCTGTGACCCAATCAAACTTTGTTACTATTTAACTTCATTACCTAACAGAATACTCCATTCTAGTGATTACACAGCAACACAGTAATGACCATATGACCTGTCTTTGTAATACTCATTTGTACTAAATTGTTATCTGTTTTACAATAATTTTTTTACCACTGAATATATCATTGCTTAGTAAATCTTAGGTTAATTTTAAGCTGCCCATAATGCTCTGTATACAAGTGGCTTTGGCATGTTGCACTTTAACTGTATTCTTGTCTACTTCACTGTATCGTGTTCAAATAAATAAATAAATAAATAAATAAATAAATAAATATAAATATATATGTCGTGCCGAATAGGCAGAACTTGCCATCTTGGCTTAAATAGCAACGTTCATCTTGCCATATAGGACGAGTGAAAATTTGTGTATGCAACAATTTCGCCAAAATCATTCTGAACCTAACGAAAATAATATATTTCTCTGTGTTTTATTTAGTATTAAATTACTATAAACAAATCTAAAATATATTTAGTTGGGTTAGGCTAAAATCAATTGTTCTTGTTATAATAAGGTTAGGTAAGTTTTCTAAGATTCTTTTGGTGCAAAATTAAATTTTTTTTATTAACATTAATGAAAAAATTATATATCTTTAAACGTATAAGAGAAAATTTTAGAAAGGACTTAATTTTAAATGAGTTCTTGCTAATTGACCAGTTTTACATATTCGGCACGACATATATATATATATATATATATAATATATATATATATATATATATATTAGTGTGTGTGTGTGTGTGTGTGTGTGTGTGTGTGTGTGTGTGTGTGTGTGTGTGGTGTGTGTGTGTGTGTTATTATATTACATAATATGGTACATAAGATTTAAGAGATACATTGTTGATATAAAGGTGGCATATACGGTACATGATGTTACGTGTGTATCACCGATTATAAGGCGAAAATCTCATCCAGTTCCTCAGAGCTGGGGCGCATGCCCAAAATACAGCAGGCATTACCCCTTTGAACAGCCGCATTGAGCAGCTGGAATAGAAAACTAGCTGCCCTGGGATCCCTAGTTACCCTGATGAGTCTTTTGCCTAGCTCCTTAAGGAATTTAGATGCACTCTTTCCCCATGAGTCAAGGGTCTCTGAGCATATGGGAACAAACATATAATGATGGCCAAGTTCTCCATATTTTCTAGACTTTTGGGACTCCCTGAAGCTGGCAGCTGCCCCTCCTTCCTCCCTGGTGTATTGGAGACAGGTATCAGCCAAGGTAGATGCACATGTATAGTCCCACCGCCACACACACACACACACACACACACACACACACACACACACACACACACACAGGACGAATGAAGCCAAACTACAAGAAAGGGGACTACACAGGAATGAGGAACTACCTGAACGGGGTTCAGTGGGACAGAGAACTGGCAGGGAAGCCAGTTAATGAGATGATGGAATATGTAGCAACAAAATGCAAGGAGGCTGAGGAGAGGTTTGTACCCAAGGGTAACAGGATTAATGAAAAAGCCAGGATGAGCCCATGGTTTACCCAAAGGTGCAGGGAGGCAAAAACCAAGTGTGCTAGGGAATGGAGGAAATATAGAAGGCAAAGGACCCAGGAGAATAAGGAGAACAGTCGTAGAGCCAGAAACGAATATGCACAGATAAGAAGGGAGGCCCAAAGACAATATGAAAATGACATAGCAGCGAAAGCCAAATCTGACCCGAAACTGTTGTACAGCCACATCAGGAGGAAAACAACAGTCAAGGACCAGGTAATCAGGCTAAGGAAGGAAGGAGGAGAGACAACAAGAAATGACCGTGAAGTATGTGAAGAACTCAACAAGAGATTCAAAGAAGTGTTCACAGAGGAGACAGAAGGGACTCCAGAAAGACGAGAGGTGGGGCACACCACCAAGTGCTGGACACAGTGCACACAACCGAGGAAGAAGTGAAGAGGCTTCTGAGTGAGCTAGATACCTCAAAGGCAATGGGGCCAGATAACATCTCCCCATGGGTATTGAGAAGAGGAGCAGAGGCGCTATGTGTACCCCTAACAACAATATTCAATACATCTATCGAAACAGGGAGATTGCCTGAGGCATGGAAGACAGCAAATGTAGTCCCAATCTTTAAAAAAGGAGACAGACATGAAGCATTAAACTACAGACCAGTGTCACTGACATGTATAGTATGCAAAATCATGGAGAAGATTATCAGAGAAGAGTGGTGGAACACCTAGAAAGGAATGATCTCATCAACAGCAGCCAACATGGTTTCAGGGACGGGAAATCCTGTGTCACAAACCTACTGGAGTTCTATGACATGGTGACAGCAGTAAGACAAGAGAGAGAGGGTGGGTGGATTGCATTTTCTTGGACTGCAAGAAGGCGTTTGACACAGTTCCACACAAGAGATTGGTGCAAAAACTGGAGGACCAAGCAGGGATAACAGGGAAGGCACTACAATGGATCAGGGAATACTTGTCAGGAAGACAGCAGCGAGTCATGGTACGTGGCGAGGTGTCAGAGTGGGCACCTGTGACCAGCGGGGTCCCGCAGGGGTCAGTCCTAGGACCAGTGCTGTTTCTGGTATTTGTGAACGACATGATGGAAGGAATAGACTCTGAGGTGTCCCTGTTTGCAGATGACGTGAAGTTGATGAGAAGAATACACTCGATCGAAGACCAGGCAGAACTACAAAGGGATCTGGACAGGCTGCAGACCTGGTCCAGCAATTGGCTCCTGGAGTTCAATCCCACCAAGTGCAAAGTCATGAAGATTGGGGAAGGGCAAAGAAGGCCGCAGACGGAGTACAGTCTAGGGGTCAGAGACTACAAACCTCACTCAAGGAAAAAGATCTTGGGGTGAGTATAACACCAGGCACATCTCCTGAAGCGCACATCAACCAAATAACTGCTGCAGCATATGGGCGCCTAGCAAACCTCAGAACAGCATTCCGACATCTTAATAAGGAATCATTCAGGACCCTGTACACCGTGAAATGTTAGGCCCATATTGGAGTATGCGGCACCAGTTTGGAACCCACACCTAGCCAAGCACGTGAAGAAACTAGAGAAAGTGCAAAGGTTTGCAACAAGACTAGTCCCAGAGCTAAGGGGTATGTCCTACGGGGAGAGGTTAAGGGAAATCAACCTGACGACACTGGAGGACAGGAGAGATAGGGGGGACATGATAACGACATACAAAATACTGAGAGGAATTGACAAGGTGGACAAAGACAGGAATGTTCCAGAGATTGGACACCCGTAACAAGGGACACAGTTGGAAGCTGAAGACACAGATGAATCACAGGGATGTTAGGAAGTATTTCTTCAGCCACAGAGTAGTCATTAAGTGGAATAGTTTGGGAAGCGATGTAGTGGAGGCAGGATCCATACATAGCTTTAAGCAGAGGTATGATAAAGCTCACGGCTCAGGGAGAGTGACCTAGTAGCGATCAGTGAAGAGGCGGGGCCAGGAGCTCGGACTCGACCCCCGCAACCTCAACTAGGTGAATACACACACACACACACACACACTGCAAAGGAAGATTGGGCAGCAGAGCTCATAAAAAGAGATCATGAATGGGAAAAGAAACTAGAAGAACTTAGCATGAGAATGGAAGAGAGGATAGATATGGAAAGGAGGAAGTGGGAGGTGCATGTCAAAGCAGCAGAGGCTAGGATACAGAGTTTAGAAGAGGAACTGAAAAATCTGAAACAGCCTAAAGAACTAAAGAACATTTTGGGATTGACAACAGAGACTGCTACCTCAGTCACAAATAAGGGGACTGTAGGGAAAGAAGGGGCACAACTGCATGGGGAAGCTCTATCAGAGGAGACTGTAGTAAATGAAAGAGCTAAGCTTTATGTGGAGGCCCTAACAGACAACAACAGAGCCCAAAGAAAGCCGAGAAGGGAAAATGACAGGCCACTGAGCCCAAGTACATTAGCCAGTGAAACTGACGAAAGGAAAGCTGCAGTGGAGGAAACCAAATTAAATGAGGGGATACACAGGGATATGCAGTGGGAGAATGAAAGGGTGAGGTCAGTCTTTGTGTATGGGCTCCAGGAAGTTGAAGGGGAAACATATAAAGCAAGAAAACAAGGGAAAAAAAAGCAATTGAAAGCATCATGAAAGCAATAGGAGAAGACGACATGACCCAGCTCGAAAATTTTCGGAGAATAGGGGGGTTTGTAAAAAAAAGAACCCAGCCAGTGAAAGTGACCTTCAAGGCAGAAGCGACTCGGACCAGGATCCTGCAGGAGAAAGCTCGATTAAGGGACATGCCGGCATACAGGAAGGTGCATCTCGACCGCGACAAAACACAAGAAGAAAGGCAGAAACTGAGAGAGATGGTACAAAGGCGAAAGGAGGAAAGAGAGGGGATGGAGAAGACAGACAGGAGATCCCAGACCCAGGAAGAAGATCAAATACAGCCTCCCTCACAACTTCCTATAGAAGCCTCCCAACCAGGTCAACCCCAGTGCAACCAAACACTCTAAATCAAAACACCCATGCCACATCCAATGCCCCCACCCACTACATTACAAACTCCACCCCCACAGCAACAACCCATAGTTCCTTACCAGGTCTCCCACTTCCCAACCCCAATATACCTCCCAGACCACAGTCTTAGAAAAGAAGTTGAAGGTGTGGTATAGAAATGCAGATGGAATAACAAACAATTATGAGGAGTGGCACGAAAGAATCAAAGAGACATCCCCAGACATAATAGCACTCACAGAAACAAAACTCACCAGAATAATAACAGATTCAATCTTTCCATCCGGATACCAAATCCTAAGGAAAGACAGAGGGAGGAGAGGGGGAGGAGGAGTTGCACTGCTCATTAAAAACCAGTGGGGTTTTGACAAAATGGAAGGAATGGATGGCACGGGCGAAAGGGACTACTTAGTAGGAACAATCCAGTCTGAGGGACATAAGGTGATAATTGCTGTAATGTACAACCCACCACAGAACTGCAGGCCAAGAGAAAAATACGATGAGAGCAACAGAGCAATGATCGACACACTAGCCGAGGTGGCCAGGAGAACACACATGGGGGGAGCAAAGTTACTAGTTATGGGTGATTTCAATCACAAGGAGATTGACTGGGAAAACCTGGAGCCCCATGGGGGTCCCGAAACATGGAGAGCCAAGATGATGGATGTGGTACTGGAAAACCTCATGCATTAACATGTTAGAGACACTACCAGAGAGAGAGGAGAGGATGAACCAGCAAGGCTGGACCTTGTATTCACCATGAGTAGTTCGGACATCGAGGGTATCATGTATGAAAGGCCCCTGGGAGCTAGTGATCATGTGGTTCTGTGCTTCGACTACATAGTTGAGCTCCAAGTGGAGAGAGTAGCAGGAATAGGCTGGGAAAAACCAAACTACAAAAGGGGGAACTACTCAGGCATGAGGAACTTCCTTCAAGACATTCAGTGGGAGAGGGAACTGACAGGAAAACCAGAACAAGAAATGATGGACTATGTTAGCAACAAAATGCAAGAGGCAGAGGAGAGGTTTGTTCCCAAGGGAAACAGAAATAATGGGAAGAACAGAACGAGTCCTTGGTTCACCCAAAGGTGTAGGGAAGCAAAAACTAGGTGTACTAGAGAATGAAAAAGGTACAGAAGACAGAGAACTCAGGAAAATAAAGAAATCAGCCGAAGAGCCAGAAACGAATATGCACAGATAAGAAGGGAGGCTCAGAGACAATACGAAAATGACATAGCATCAAAAGTAAAGACTGACCCGAAGCTGTTGTACAGCCACATCAGGAGGAAAACAACAATCAAGGACCAGGTAATCAGACTGAGGAAGGGTGATGGGGAATTCACAAGAAACGACCAAGAGGTATGTCAGGAGCTCAACACAAGACTTAAAGAGGTATTTACAGTGGAAACCAGTAGGACTCCAGGAAATCAGAACAGGGGGGCACACCAGCAAGTGCTGGATGAGGTACATATAACCAAGGAGGAGGTGAAGAAGCTGCTATGCGAACTTGACACCTCAAAGGCGGTGGGACCAAACAACATCTCTCCATGGGTCCTTAAAGAGGGAGCAGAGATATTGTGTGAGCCATTAACAAAGATCTACAACACATCATTTGAAACTGGGCAACTCCCTGAGGTATGGAAAATGGCAAATCTAGTGCCAATTTTTAAAAAGGGAGACAGACATGAGGCACTAAACTACAGACCTGTATCACTAACGTGTATAGTATGCAAGGTCATGGAGAAGATCATCAGGAGGAGAGTGGTGGGGCACCTGGAAAGAAACAAGTGTATAACTGACAACCAGCACGGTTTCAGGGAAGGAAAATCCTGTGTCACAAACCTACTAGAGTTTTATGACAAGGTGACAGAAGTAAGACAAGAGAGAGAGGGGTGGATCGACTGCATATTTTTGGACTGCAAGAAGGCCTTCGACACAGTTCCTCACAAGAGGTTACTGCAAAAGCGAGGATCAGGCACACATAACAGGAAAGGCACTACAATGGATCAGAGAATATCTGACAGGGAGGCAACAACGAGTCATGGTACACGACGAGGTGTCAGAGTGGGCGCCTGTGACAAGCGGGGTTCCACAGGGGTCAGTCCTAGGACCTGTGCTGTTCTTGGTATATGTGAACGACATAACGGAAGGGATAGACTCAGAAGTGTCCTAGTTTGCAGATGATGCGAAGTTAATGAGAAGAATCAAATCGGATGAGGATCAGGCAGGACTACAAAGAGACCTTGACTGGCTACAAGCCTGGTCCAGCAACTGGCTCCTTGAATTTAACCCTGCCAAATGCAAAGTCTTGAAGATTGGGGAAGGGCAAAGAAGACCTCAGACACAATATAGTTTAGATGGCCAAAGACTGCAAACCTCACTCAAGGAAAAAGATCTGGGGGTGGTATAACACCGAGCATATCTCCTGAGGTGCACATCAATCAGATAACTGCTGCAGCATACGGGCGACTGGCAAACCTACGGATAGCGTTCCGATACCTCAGTAAGGATTCGTTTAAGACTCTGTATACCATTTAAGTCAGGCCCATACTGGAGTATGCAGCACCAGTTTGGAATCCACACCTAGTCAAGCACGTCAAGAAATTAGAGAAAGTGCAAAGGTTTGCAACAAGATTAGTCTCAGAGCTACGGGGATTGTCCTACGAAGAAAGGTTGAGGAAAATCGGCCTGACGACACTGGAGGACAGGAGGGTCAGGGGAGACATGATAACGACATATAAAATACTGCGCGGAATAGACAAGGTGGACAAAGACGGGATGTTCCAGAGAAGGGACACAGATAAAAGAGGTCACAATTGGAAGTTGAAGACTCAGATGAATCAAAGGAATGTTAGGAAGTATTTCTTCAGTCATAGAGTAGTCAGGCCGTGGAATAGCCTAGAAAGTGACGTAGTGGAGGCTTGAACCATACATAGTTTTAAGGAGAGATATGATAGAGCTCATGGGACAGGGAGAGAGAGGACCTAGTAGCAATCAGCGAAGAGGCGGGGCCAGGAGCTGTGAATCGACCCTTGCAACCACAAATAGGTGAGTACACACACACACACACACACACACACACACACACACACACACACACACACACACACACACACACACACACACACACACACACACACACACACACACACACAGCTCATGGAGCGGGGAGAGAGAGGGCCTAGTAGCAACCGGTGAAGAGGCGGGGCCAGGAGCTAGGACTCGACCCCTGCAACCACAAATAGGTGAGTACAAATAGGTGAGTACACACACACACAACTCGCTGAGACAATAACAGACACAATCTTCCCAATGGGATATCAGATCCTGAGGAAAGATAGAAGGAGTAGAGGGGGAGGAGGGGTTGCACTGCTCATAAAACACCGATGGGGATTTGAGGAAATGGAAGGCATGAACATGATTGGAGAAAGAGACTACATTGTAGGTACAATTCAGTCTGGAGAACATAAAGTAGTCATTGGAGTGATGTATAACCCACCACAGAACTGCAGGAGGCCAAGAGAGGAGTACGAAGAAAACAACAGGGTGATGGTGGACACACTGGCTGAGGTGGCAAGAAGAGCTCACTCGAGCAGAGCAAAGTTACTGGTAATGGGCGATTTCAACCACAGGGAGATCGACTGGGAAAACCTGGAGCCACATGGGGGTCCCGAAACATGGAGAGCCAAGATGATGGATGTGGTACTTGAAAACCTCATGCATCAACATGTCAGGGACACAACCAGAGAGAGAGGGGAGGATGAGCCAGCAAGACTGGATCTTGTGTTCACCCTGAGCAGTTCAGACATTGAGGACATCACTTACGAGAGGCCCCTTGGAGCTATCGATCAAGTGGTGCTGAGTTTTGATTATATAGTAGAGTTACAAGTGGAGAAGGTAACAGGAACTTTAGGGGTCAGGCCAAACTATAAAAGGGGGACTACACAGGTATGAGAAATTTCCTGCAGGAGGTTCAGTGGGACAGAGAAATGGTAGGAAAATCAGTAAACGAGATGATGGAATATGTGGCAACAAAGTGCAAGGAGCAGAGGAAAGTTTTGTTCCCAAGGGAAACAGAAATAATAGGAAGACCAAAACGAGTCCTTGGTTTACCCGAAGGTGTAGGGAGGCAAAAACTAAGTGCAACAGAGAATGGAAAAGGTACAGGAGGCATAGGACCCAGGAAAACAAGGAGATTAGTAGAAGAGCCAGAAACGAGTATGCACAGATAAGGAGGGAGGCCCAGCGACAGTATGAAAACGACATAGCATCGAAAGTCAAATCTGACCCGAAACTGCTGTATAGCCACATTAGGAGGAAGACAACAGTCAAGGACCAAGTGATAAGGCTGAGGAAAGAAGGTGGAGAACTCACAAGAAACGATCAAAGGTATGTGAGGAGCCCAACACGTGATTTAAGGAAGTATTTACAGTAGAGTCAGAAGGACTCTGGGGGGACAAACCAGATGGGGACACCAACAAGGAATACACCACAAGTGTTGGACGACATAGATACAGATGAGGAGGAGGTGAAGAAACTGCTAAGGGACATCGATACCTCAAAGGCAATGGACCGGAGAACATCTCCCCGTGGGTCCTTAGAGAGGGAGCAGATATGTTGTGCGTGCCACTTACCACAATCTTCAACACGTCCCTGGAAACTTGGCAACTACTGAGGTATGGAAGACGGCAAATGTAGTTCCCATTTTAAAAAAGGAGACAGAAAAGAGGCACTAAACTATAGACCTGTGTCATTGACGTGTATAGTATGCAAAATTATGGAGAAGATTATCAGGAGGAGAGTGGTGGAGCACCTGAACGGAACAAGAGTATAAATGCCAACCAGCACGGATTCAGGAAGCAAATCCTGTGTCACAAACCTTCTGGAGTTTTTATGATAAAATAACAGAAGTAAGACACGAGAGAGAGGGTGGGTTGATTGCATCTTCTTGGACTGCAAGAAGGCCTTTGACACAGTTCCTCACAAGAGATTAGTGCAGAAGCTAGAGCATCAGGCGCATATAACAGAAGGGTACTGCAATGGATCAGAGAATACCTGACAGGGAGACAACAACGAGTCATGGTACGTAATGATGTATCACAGTGGGCACCTGTGACGAGCGGGGTCCCACAGGGGTCGGTCCTAGGACCATGCTATTTTTGGTAATATGTGAACGACATGATGGAAGGGTTAGACTCAGAAGTGTCCCTGTTTGCAGATGATGTGAAGTTAATGAGGAGAATTAAATCTGATGAGGACCAGGCAGGACTTCAAAGAGACCTGGACAGACTGGACACCTAATCCAGCAAATGGCTTCTCGAATTTAATCCTGCCAAATGCAAAGTCATGAAGATAGGGGAAGGGCACAGAAGACCACAGACCGAGTATAGGCTAGGTGGCCAAAGACTGCAAACCTCACTCAAGGAGAAAGATCTTGGGGTGAGTATAACACCGAGCATGTCTCCGGAAGCACACATCAACCAGATAACTGCTGCAGCATATGGGCGCCTGGCAAACCTGAGAACAGCATTCCGATACCTTAGTAAGGAATCGTTCAAGACACTGTACACCGTGTATGTCAGGCCCATACTGGAGTATGCAGCACCTGTTTGGAACCCGCACTTGATAAAGCACGTCAAGAAACTAGAGAAAGTACAAAGGTTTGCGACAAGGTTAGTTCCAGAGCTAAGGGGAATGTCCTATGAAGAAAGATTAAGGGAAATCGGCCTGACGACACTGGAGGACAGGAGGGTCAGGGGAGACATGATAACGACACATAAAATACTGCGTGGAATAGACAAGGTGGACAAAGACAGGATGTTCCAGGGAGGGGACACAGAAACAAGAGGCCACAATTGGAAGTTGAAGACACAAATGAGTCAGAGAGATATTAGGAAGTATTTCTTCAGTCATAGAGTTGTAAGGCAGTGGAATAGCCTAGAAAATGACGTAGTGGAGGCAGGAACCATACACAGTTTTAAGACGAGGTTTGATAAAGCTCATGGAGCGGGGAGAGAGAGGGCCCAGTAGCAACCGGTGAAGAGGCGGGGCCAGGAGCTAAGACTCGACCCCTGCAACCACAAATAGGTGAGTACAAATAGTTGAGTACACACACACACACACACATATAATATATAATATATATATAAATATATATATATATATATATATATATATATATATATATATATATATATATATATATATATATATATATGCTCACACAAACCCAGGGCTGCCAGTACCAACATTGCAGCAGGTGGAGGACATTTAACCCTACAAGACGCTGATGTGTACAAAGCTGCTTTGTCATCATTTCCACAGGGTTCAGCAGGATGTTTCACCGGTTTAAAGCCACAACACTTAAAACAAATGCTTAGTCCACCACTTGGTGATGTTTCAGAGATGCTGGTGTTTGTTTTACAATGTATGCCTGGCTGGCAGTGGTCCTGGCTGGCAGTGTTCCTAGCTGGCAGTGTGCCTGGCTGGCAGTGTGCCTGGCTGGCAGTATGCCTGGCTGGCAGTGTGCCTGGCTGGCTGTGTGCCTGGCTGGCAGTGTGCCTGGCTGGCAGTGTGCCTTGCTGGCAGTGTTCCTGACTGACAGTGTGCCTGGCTGACAGTGTGCCTGGCTGGCAGTGTGCCTGGCTGCAGTGTGCCTGGCTGGCAGTGTGCCTGGCTGTGAGTGTGCCTGACTGACAGTGTGTCTGGCTGACAGTGTGCCTGGCTGGCAGTGTCCAGGAGGCCATAAGATCCCTCTACTTTGGTGACTCACTATGTGCCCTCCGGAAAAATTGGGAGAAATCAGCGTCATTGCAGTGGCAACAACACCCTTCAGCACCTAGCCGCCGAGGCGACACTAAGAATGGTGAGTCAAGAGGCTGCTGCAATGTTGTAACCAACTAAGCTTGGTTTTGGTGTTCAACAAGGCTGTGAAACAGCTGCCCACCCAGCACGAGTATACATCAACAACATGTCAGATGAAAAAGCCTTGATCAAATTCAATTTTGCCAACGCATTCAACATCATCAGAAGGGATGCTGCTCTCCAAGAAGTCTCTAGACACTTCCCTTCCCTCTATCCTTCATACAATAGTGTTATAGTGTGACTTCTAAACTATTGTTTGGGGGATGATAAAAATTTTTCCCTGTGAGGGGGGAAAATTTTTGGGGAAAAGCTCGCCCCATTTCTTTTCTGTCTGGTCAAAAAAGGGAAAACCCACGAAGTGCCCCCAAAGTGAGCCCAATACGGGGGTTCATGGGATGATGGAACCCTAGCTGGCAAAAAGAATTTCTTTTAAAAGGGGCATAGAAAAATTAAAGACATGGGAGAGGGGGCTGGGTTATTTTTAAAAAACCAAATAAATGAAAAATAGTTAATAGAAATTGGGACAGGGGAACCAAAATTTATTAGTGCTTTTTTTACAAGGAGCACGACCCATTGATCACCCAACGCACTCTTCTTGGAGCTCCTTTTGGGGCCCCCGTCCCTTTGGGTTTGGGATCCTAAAAAAGGAAAATCTCAACCTCAGGACGATAAAAGGGGCGGGAAAGATTTTGGATACACACGTTTGCCTTGTACCTACTCACCGGTGACTGCCCTTTTCCAAAATTTTAACTGGTTCCTGAGATGCTCTCCAGCCTTCAGCAGTAAAAAAATTTTTTTTTCCCAAGGGGGGAAAAAATAACTACCCCCTTTAAAGGGGCCTTTTTTTTAAACAGTGTATTAAATTTTTGGGACTCGCGATTTTTTCTTGAGGGACTTTGGGGGGGACTTGAGTAGAGTATTTTTGGGGCCCCCACTGTTGCGAGATTCGTTTTTTAAAAAATTGCATTTGGGGGCGCACTGGTCCCTAGGAAATTCTTTTAAATTTTTAACTATTATATTTTTTATTATTATTTTTATATTTTTATATATATTATTTTTATTTTTTTATTTTTTTATATATTTTATATATAATAATATATATAAAAACATACAATATATTTTTAAAATTTTTATATATTTTTTAATATTTTTATATTATATATATATATTTATAATATTTTTATTTTTTATATATATATTATATATATATATATATATTACATACAATATATTTAAAAATATTTTTATATATATATTTTAATATTATTGTGGAGAAAATTTTCTCCAGGGGGGGGATATAGCCCCCTTCAGCCCCTTTCGGCCCGGGGGGGGCCCCAGCCCTCTCAAAAGGGGCAAGCGTCTTGTTTTGCTGCATTTGAGTAATTGATCGCGGATGCAGTCCGAGTATGTGAGGGGGGGGGTCCAAGCGACCGCGGCCCCCTTTGCAGTCCAGTGTTGCAGAGGGTTTTTTTAAATAAGAGACAGTAAATCTCTTATTTTGGGCAGGAAAATTTAAAGGGTTAAACCCTGCTCCCATTTTTAAATTTACCATAGTAAAGATAGGGGACTTTTTTTTGCCCATGCTTAAGACACCCAAGAATCAAACATTTGTTTTCCCTCATGGAGGAAGTGGCAAGGAAAGAAAAATTTACTAGGGTCGTTTTTCCTTTGTGAAAGGGGCAGTAAGGGTTGGGGGTTTGCTGTGGAAACCCTTAAAATTACTTTTGACTCTATTTGGGGAGGGGAACATGATGCCAGGAAAAACCCGACAAAGAACGTTCTGTGCTTTTTGTGTGAAACAAAGTGTTTTCATAAAAACAAAATTAAACACTTAAGGAAGTGTGATCAGTTTTTTTGTGATAAGACTGTAAATAATAAAGACAAATCTTGGGGGAACATTGTTGACCAGTGTGCGTATTCTTAGACTTGGAAGACGTGGACTTTAAAGGGGACACTTCAGCTTCTTTTAAGTCACTGAACCTGTCGAAGGTAGGGAAAAAACCCATAGTTCACGCAAACAAGAGAAAGGGGAGGTTACGAATTTCTTTTTAGAAAGGGGCCCTGGCGTTTCTTGAGTCCCCAAGGATTTTTAATTTTAATAAAACCTAAGTGGGGCATTTAAGGGGGGATTTTTTGAGTTTAAAACAAGTATGTTTTTTGTAGCAATCAGTGAATGAATTGCTGACTTTAACCCCCCCTAGGGGAAATTTTTTTAATTTTTTACAAATTAAAAACTCTTTTACAGCCGTTGAGAGTGTTTTCGAAAAGTTTAAAGCCTCGTTTTGCAGGGGCGGCTGTGAAGGCGATGACCCTGTTTTTTTTTTTTAAAAGACAAACTTAGCGGGGTAATCCCCATTTCTAAAACATTTTGGTCGTGTTTCAAACCCGGGGAAAAAGGGCCCACCTTTTTGTCCAAAATTTTTTGTACTACAGTGTACAAATAACCTATGACCCAAAGGTCCTTCGAAAAAAAGCTGAAAAATTTAGTGTTTTAAAATTATAAATCGAAAAAATGAGCCCCTCCAGACTAAATCAAGAAAATTTGGGCGCAAAAAAAAAGGGGGAGCTCCCCCAGCTTTTCACCCAAAAAAAAACGGGAGGGGGGAAACTCCCCCCAAAAAGGGGAAAACGGGGAAATTGGCACCCTGCACCCACTTCCCCAAAATCCGAAAATCGCGGACTAAGACAAAAAAACCCAATGGTTCAGTTTGTCTGAGTGTTTAAAAATATTTGTTTATAATGTTTATAGACAGAAATTAAGAGAAAAATTTGGGGTTTTTAAAATTTGTTTCTTTTAGATCTCCCTGTTAAAATTAAAGGAATTTTATATATAAAGTGAAAGGGCTTTCAAAATATATTAACATTTGAAATTTATATTTGTTTTAAAAAAATTTTCCCACGTGTGATTTTACAGTTTTACAGTAAATTTTTTGGTATGTGAATGAAGGGTATAACCATCGTTATTTACGTTTTAATCACCCTTTTGTCAGGCTGACACAGCAAATCAAGCCATAAACCCCGGGGACAAATGAAACCCGAAATTTTCATGGTCTTTGACCCTGAGGTTAAGCTTAGTGGGTCAGTAGTGTCGGGACTGTTTATTGCTGACTTAAGCATAACAAAAACTCAGCTGTTTATAGCAGTCGGGTTTTTTTTAAACACTCTAAGGTGGGTGGGGAAATTTTTAGTTTACATTAAATGGGCCTGTTTAAAAAACTCGGGTTTATTTTTTTACAGACTAAGATTAAAACAATTAAAAAATTAATTTCAGTTTTGTATAGGATTAATTTAAAGATAAAACATGGGATTTTTTTTGTCTTGGGGTAAAATTTGTTTTAAACCTTACACAACGTCTGGAAAAAATTTAATTCGGGACTATCCATTATAAAAGAATTTTTTCCCTTGAGTCAGCCCCATCTGGGATGAAATTAAAAATGTTTTGGTTTCCCTTTATTTAATCAAAAATTTTAAAGGGGGGGGCAGGGGGTACGGGCTATCTGCCGTAAAACCTGTCACAGGGGCCAAATTTTAAATAGTGGCCCAAAAAACCTTTTAAACACCGTAACAAAAGTTTTCCCATTCCCAAAAGGCTTACCTACTTTTTGTCATTACCATTTTTAAAAGGTCAAAATTTTGAAGAATTCATTAGGGGTTTTTCAATCCTTAGAAAAATTCATGAACGGGAAATAGAGGGGGTTGTAAGTTCAATTTTTTTAAAAATGTCTTGGAAGGGCGAACCCTATAAACCCTGATTAAGTCTTTTTCGGGGGTAAAAGGGCCCAATTTTATCAAAAAACCCTTTTCGTGTTTAGCGGGAACCAATTACTTCGATAAATGACAAGGTTTAGATTTTAGAAAAGCAGTCTTAATATCAAGTTTGAAGCCACCCAAACATTTTTTTTAAAGACTTTACAGGCATTTAGAATCCAAAAAAATTTAAGCAATAGTTCAGTCTTGGGTGCTAAATATAAACCAAGACAATGGATTGGTTTACAGGGGGTATTGTAAAAGAAAAGTTGTAAACCACAAACTTTTTGGGAAACGTTTAAAATTTATGTTAAAAAAAAAGCTTTTTCCCACTTTTAAAGGAAATTAGCAAGGGTTTTTACAAACAATAGTTTCATGCATGCAACCCACGAGACAAGATGAAGAATCCAAAACCCGGGATAAAAAAACCCTTCAATAAAGTAAAAAAAAGAGTATACCTACCCCCACAAAACCCACAAAAGGGGAAATCCCATATAGGCATTTATCAAGCTGTAAATAAAACAGAAGTAACAGACTGTAAAACATAAAGGGGACTCCAAAATGTGTACTTTGTGATGGAAATTTTGGGGCCCAAAGTTTTTGTAGTCAATACACATCATTGGAGGCACGTAAAAAAACGTGTTAAACCCAGCTAAAAAAGGTGCATCAAGTGTTTAGGTAAAACAAAAGGGGAGGAAAATGCTCACTGAAAAAAGTTTTTTTTTAAATGCAAGGGTATGCATCATACAGCTTTTATGCCCAAAAAATTTTTGTAAACAGCAGAAGATTTCCCAAAGGAATTAAGGAAGTAAAACAAGAAAAAGCATTAAATGTGAAAATTTAATTTTAAAAAAGCAACTGCTCCCCCGATGGGCTCGGTTGATTTATTTTAAAAATTACAAAAAAACCAATGTGCTAAACTATTTGATCAAGGCTCAAAAAGGGCCCTTAAAAGAAAAAACAGTGTTGCAAAAAATGAATAAAAAACCCCTTTATCCCAAAGTACATTTTTGGGTATAGCGGGTTTTTTTCCACAATTTGGTAAAAAGTTATATAAAACCTAGCCAGAATCCTGTTGGTTTTGGAAACGGGAAAAAAAAGACAGTGGGAAGCTGTGGTAGTAGAGGTTTTTCCTAAGCCCTGTGCAGACCCAGGGTTTTAAAAAAAAACCTTTGCAGCACTGAAAGCAGCTAAGGTAATTTTTGCCTGCCCGGGACATACAGACGGCACAATTGCCCAAAAATTGATTTAACCCATTGGAAGTGTTTAAATTACCCGTTTTGTGCAAAATATAGTAAGTAAAAATTTTGTTCACTTGCTGAAAACAGCAGGGGCACATGATATGTGGTCCCATTCCCTCTCAAAGGGGAAAGGGAAGGTGAATTGTTTCCCGGGGGAAAAAAGTACAAAGTTAGAAAAATAACCGTGTTCATTTTCCACAGAAAAAATTATCATTACTGGAAAAGAAAGGGAATAAAACCTTTGATAAGTTGTGGGAGTTAGTTGCGATAGGTTTATGTAAAAAAACCCAGGGCACCAAGAGTCTCAGATTTTAAAACCAATATTTGGACACTTTTAAATTAAGGAGGGGAACGTCGGGGGTTAGGTTACCAGGAAATTAAATCCCCCACATCTGCCTAGAAAATTTTTTCGCTGGTTTTCCCGGACAAATAAAAAGCACAAATACTTGAGTCGGGAAAGGGAACCAGAGCTACGACTGTCTATGATAATATCATAAAAGGGAAACAGTTGGACAATAAATTCTTGGGGAAATAGTCGAAGAAAAGGGGGGTTTCTGGGGCCCCAAAAATGTAGTTTTTTTTTTTTACCGTCCGTTTTTCCTCATTTTTGGTACACAATTTTAGTTAGTTTTAATTTGTTTTTAGCCCCCCCTTACCCATCTGGGGGGGTAGTAAAAAAGATTACGGGAGGTCCCAAAAATTGGTCCGGGGACTGGACTCCAAAGTTTTGATAGCTGAGAAAGTTACAGAGGTAATGAATCCAATTTCCCAAAGGTAAAAACTCCCCAATTTTTCTTGGTAAGGGAACTCCAGGTAAGTCGGGCAATCGGGACAATTTTTTAAAGGGTATTTACAGATTACAGGGGGACGAAGGGGGCCCGGGACGGGGCCCCAAAAAGTTTGATAGCTGAACTAGACAAAGTGTTTTCACTCTTTCTTAAAAATTTTATTTATCAAAATATACCTAAATGGGAAAAAATGAGAAAAGGGAACTAAAAAAGGCGGGATTTGTAAAAAAAATGGCCCTTTGGGGACTATTTTTTTCCTATAGGGGAACATCGTAGGGTTGTTTGGAAAATTGGTGCCGAGAGGCAATGCTTATAGGGAAAAGTTTGGGAAAAACCCCTTTTTCTTTTAATAACAATTTTTTTTATTTTAAAAAAAAAAAATTTATTTTTTTTTTCCGGGGGAATACTCCCTAAAAATCTCCCCTTTCCCTCCCACAAAAATCCGAAAGTTTTTGGGAAATTTTTCCAAATTACGTTACAAACAATTAGAGAAATCATTATTCTACAATTTCTGGAATTTTATTCCATTTAAAAGTAATAAATGCGGGAATGGAAATTGAAGGTGAAAAAGTTACTTCGAGGATATAGGCCTAGAACCCCGGCCGGCCCCCACCGTCTAAAAAAAAAAAAATTTTTTCTTTCGCAAAAATGGGGTTTGTTTGGGGTATTTTTTAGTAAATGATGTTCTATTTGCGTTACCCTTTAAAAAACACCCGTTTTCCCCTTTCAAGAACAAAGAAAAACGACAGGGAAAGAAGCCCATGGAGGCATTTTCTTATTTTTCAAAATTTATTCCCGAAAAATCTTTCGCCAATTAGGGCCCTTTATTTTTTTTCAGTTTGGTTTTTAATAAACATTTTTGTATGTTATTTAGATTTGTTTATTATATCATATTAGTCAATTCTGTTTGATAAAAAGTGTAGAGTTGATTATAAGCTGAAAAAAGCGTAAAATTGAAGTAATTTTTTCCCGGGGGCGGCAACCCTTCCGCGCATTTTTGATTTTGATTAATTTAATGTTGCTCAATCTAGGGGTAAGCTCCGCCCTTTAGTTTTTTTGATGCCAATTAAATCAGTTTTTATTTTAGAAAGTTTAATGCAAGAAAAAAAAACGATAAAAAACAAAGGGAAAAAAATTTTTTAAAAAAAAATATGGGCTTTTTGGCAGAAATTTGCTACCAAAAATCACCGTCACTTACCTCATAAAATGACTTAATTTTTGTAGAAAAAAGTCGTAGAAAATTCATTCTGGTCCATTGTGTTGCCAAAGAGTTAAACTATTTCTGGGAAATATAACTCAATTTCCATAAAATTTTTCGATTTTTGGTCGGCGCCCCGCGGGGAAATTTCCCCAAAGCCCCATAAGTTGAAGACAAAGGGTCCTTATCTCCCCCCCATGGAGTCAGAAAAGATTTTTGAAAAACCCTCCATACGTGTTGTTTTATAATTGCCCGCCCCCACGTTTCCAAAAAAAGATGTAGCAAGTCTTAATGGACTGTCTGATGACCGGACCCCCACTAACTGAGAAGTTTGGAGACGGGTTATGAAATTTCGAAAAAAACCCCTATGCCTACACGACTGATTTTTCCCAAGGGGTTTTTTAAGAGTAGGGCTACAAAAAATAGTTAAGATTTTACTTTGGGTTCTTGGGGGCCCCGAAAATCCACATGATCCTCAAGTCCTTTTTGGGAAAACCCTTTTCGTTTCAAAAACCCGTATTATTTAGTTTCAACCCTCCCCTCCATTCTTTCTAGAAGCTACTCTAAAAACACATTTGAAGAAAACTGAAAATCCCTTTAAAAAAATCCTAAAAAAAAAGTTTTTATGGGGACAATCTTCAAAAGGTTTTTGTGAATAAAGAGGAGGATTTGAAAACCTTATACAGAGAAGCTAACAAGGAGATGAAAAAGCAAATAGCCCCCTAAGATGGGAATACAAAATTTAAAAGCAAAATTTAAAGGGGAATTATCAAAAAAGATTTCCCCCGAAACTGAAATTCCCGATTGCAACAATATGCTGGGATTAATTGGAACACACAGGAAGATACTTTGGTCTCAAAAGGGGTAACAATAAAAATGCAGTACACTCACTAAATTTGTTTATGTCAGAGGGATCACAATGTTTTGTTTCCCCAAAGGGCTCGTCTCCCAAATTTCCATAAAAAAGGGAAAATTCTTATGGGAAGATGCTGGAAACTCAAAAAAGGGGTGGGATGAGAAAATTGCCTTTTAGAAAGGGGTCAAGCTGGGATGAAAAAATCAAGGAGTTTTTAAAAAACTTCATTTAAATTAAATTTTCCCAAAACAAAAAAGGTCCCAAAAGGGGAAAAAAAAAATACCCCCTTTCAAAGTGTTCCCGTGATGCGTAACCAGAGGTTATGGGCTGTAGCTTAATTTTGTTTAAAGCTGAAGGAAAATACACTAATTACTTTAAAGGGGCCGGGGGCACCCTTGGGAAAGGGCAGACAGTTTCCCCAATTTTGGGAATGGGCAGCACTCTTGTAGGTACAAAAATTTGCTGTCTATATCAAAAAAAGTATTGATTTATCTCAATATTTAGGGAAAAACCTGATCTGGATTTTTTAATGAGGCATTCTCCCGTGGTTAAGAAAAAATAAGAGTAAGTTGGTCTATGTACAGAAACAAAAGTAGCAGAAAAAAAAGAGGGTGCAGAGAGATTATCTCTTTCTCCCGTTCTACCCCAAAAGGGAAACCAAACTGAAATGTTGTCACGTGGTGTCCCAATCAAGAAAAATTTTTGGGTAATAAAATTTTGGCCCCCACGGACCCAAAAATGGCCCCTCTGTTTAAAAAAATGGCCTCAGAAAAAAAATCACTTTATGCCCCGAAGAAAGTCTGCTTGAACACAGCAGAATTAAATTTTGTAAATACTGCGGGAGCCCCAAAAAGAAATAGTTTATTGGTGGATTAAAAAACTTCTTTGGGGTTTCCCTTAAGGTTACAGTCTTGTCTTTAAATTCATTAAAGGAATTGAACCTGATTATGAAAAGTCTTGAAAACCCAATTTAAAAATGGGGTGAAACTAATCAGAAAAACGTTTCTCTACAGGGAAAAAAAATTTCTAGAAACCAAGATAAATCCCCCAAAAAAAACTGTTATGATTAATTCTTTTGGACTTTATCTCGACTCAGAAAAAATTATAGATGTCAAAGGGAAAATTCATTTCTTCACTGCCTAAAAAAAGCCAAAACATCCAAAATTGATCCCCAAGAATTTATTGGCTAACAAAATGATTGTGCAAAAAGCCCCCCAGTAAAGTGTTACTGGTTTGGGGTAGTGACACCAAATTTTTCATTTCGAAAAAATTTCCCACTGGGGTACCCCAAGGTCGACCCCAAGTGTTTAAAAACAAAAAAAAGGACTGTATTACTTGTCGTCACTACGATTGCGAGTATGTCCGTATCCAGGTCCACCTCCATATCCCTTTGAAAGGTTTTTTCATATCAATCCATTTTAGGTGGGCCGGTGTTAAATTACCTGGACCAATTAATTTTAACCCCAAAAAATTTTACAAGTTCCCATCAAGGGGGTTTCATCTGTTTGTTCACTTGTGCTACAAATAGAAACAGTACATCTAGAAGTAGCCCGACATGTTTTGCGAAACTTTTATCAAATTATTCAGAAGGTTTGCGCCAGAGGGGAGTCCCAGACTGATGATTTCGATAATGCAAAGAACTTTGTTGTGGTGCTTCTTTTTATAAGCAAGTTTTTTGATCAACCCGAAGTACAACCGATGCTGAATCAACGCCCTTGTCGTTTGGGGATAATTCCCCCTAAAAAACTCCCTGGGGGCCCGGCCCGGGTTTTTTGAAAAATGTTCGGCATTGTAAAAAGGTTTTTTAAGGAAGACCCCTTCCCTGTCAGAGAAGATTTGAAGAATTCCCTACAGTTGTGATGAATAGAAAAAAGAGTTTTAAAAACAGACCTTAACTTAAAGTTACGATGATTTTGGGAACCAAATTTTGAAGTGTTAAAAATTTCCCCTTTTCATTTACCCATGGCCAGAAGGCTCGAACCTGTTCCTCCAAAGAATGATAAAAAAATCATAGAGGATCCTACTTTTTCGAACCCGAGCAAAAACAGACGTTAAAAATTTAAAAATTAAAAAGTGATTGAACGGGTTTGGGGGGAAAATTTTGCGAGGGGGAAAAAAAGGGGGGCTATCTCACCCCATTGAGAAAACACTTTTATGGGGGCTGGTGTTCCATTAAAATCAATTTTTCCTTAAGAAACCCCCCGGGGAACTAAAATATTAAAACCACAAATTTTGGTTTTGGTGGGTCCAATGGCCCAATTGGGGAAAAATTTTTACCCTATATCCTGATGCAAAGGAATCTCAGGCAGGTTGATGTTTTGAGCAAAGGGTTTTAGGAAAAAAGCGGACAATAAACAAACTAAATGCCGTTAGAATTTTCACAGTGTTGAAAACAAAAATTAGTGATTCTCCAGAAACCGCACAGGGCTAAAGTGTTCAGAAAAAAAAACAAGCAGCAGTTGGTGGCGGGGGGAAAAATTTAAAATTTAAAGTTTAAATGATGAAAGGGGCACCTGCAGCGAACCCGCCGCCCCCAAATGTGGGAAAATTTTTTCCCGGAGGAGGGTATTTAGCCCCCTTCAGCCCCTTCAGCCCCCTTTTTTCCCTTTTCAGCCCTGAGGGGGGCCCCTTTGAAAGGGGGGAGGCCCTTTCTTTTTTTAATGCTTTTGAGTGAAATTTAAATTTAATTTAAGAAAGTGTAATTTCGTGGTAAAAGGGCCCCTGTCCTTTCGGGGTGTTGCAACGTGTTTTTTATTAAAAAGACAGTACATCTCTTATTAGAAAGGCTATTAAGGGAAAAACCTGCTCCCACTTTTTTACCATAGTTTTTAAAAATAGGTACATTGTTGTTTATTTATTAAGACCCGAAAAAACAAACTTCTGTTTTTCTTAAAAGGGAGGTGACAAGGATGCAAGGGGACTAGGGTCAGCGTTTTTTTTTTTTTTTTGCTTGGGGCAGTGACGGGTTTGGGGCGGGTGTTGGGCGACGCCAGTTTTCTTTTTTACTCTAAAAGAGGTACACTGACGCCAGGAAACCAGCAAAGGGGCATGATATGTGCGGGTTTGTGTGAATAAAGTGTCTCCCCACAAAAAACAATAAAAACTTAAGAGAAATGTGATAGGCTTTTTGTGATACATTGTGAACAAAAAAGACGAAAAATTGGTTTTAAAATAGTGTACCGTGTGCATTTCCTTGGGGCCCAAAGGGAAGGGGGGGGGACATCCAAGGACATTAGCTTCTATCAAGTCACCGATATCTGCGAAAGGGGTTTAGAAAAAACCCCTAGCTCACGTTACAAAGAAACAAGGTTTTGTTACGAATTTCTTTTTAAAATCGGGGGGTTGGCAATTCTTGAGTCACAAAGGGTTTTTTTTTAAAAATATAATCGGCATTTTAAGGGGGGGACTTTTGAGGGCCCAAAAAAGTAAGTATTTCGTCCCGGGAAACATCCCAATGAAATATGCGGACATAACACCCCCCAGGGGTTAAATTTATACTTAAAATTTTATCTCTTGACAGCCCACTTTTTGTGATGGTTTCGGGCAGCATCTAGACCTCGGGTTGGGAGGGGCGGCGGGGTTTGACGATTTGCTGTATTTATCAGCCCCAAGTGTTCTTTTTATAATTTTTATCTTAGCTGGTAAAGGGCCCAAAAAAATTTTCAATTGTATTTGGAACCCCTTTTGGGGCCCAGTTCCCCCGGCCCCCTTTTTTGTATCCTTTTGCTTTTCCCCGCTACCGTCCCCAGGATGGATTTTTGGGGTTGCCCAAAAAACTAAGGGCCCCTTCGGTGGGGAAAAACTAAATCTTTTGGGGGGAATTTTTTAAAAAATTTTTTTAATGTATTTAAGAAATTTTTTAATACAACTTTAAAATTAAAAAATCTTTAAAAAAGAGAAAAGGGATTCAACCTTTTTTTATGGTAAAGGGGGAGAACCAACATATTTTTTGTTGAATAAGGTGGTTGTCCCTTTTTGGACCCGTTAAAAAAATATTTTTTAGCAACTTTAAAGATTTTTCATTTTCTTTCTTGGATTTTTTTTAAAACATTACCCATTCATTTAAATTTTTGGGTATTTCCATCTATGAAATTCTGGATACAAATACGTAAAGGGAAATATCCAAATTTTTTTAAATAGGTAAAAGATTTGAATTAAATAAGAAATGTAATTGGGTAAAACTTTTAAAGTTTTCTTTGAAATTTCTTTTTAAATCCAAAAATGGACAACCAACCTTTTTCAACCCAAAAATATGTTGGTTCTCCCTTACCATGAAAAATTGGTTGATTTGCCCCTTTTCTTTTTTAAGGCTTTTAAAATCAAGATAATTTTCCATTTGGGTGAATTTGGGATGACTGGACCTTGTTCCAAGGTTCGTTTGGTTCGAGTCTCCTTCAGCCAAGATCGTTTTTTGTGTTTATTTTGTGCTCTTGCGAATTCCTTGTTTTTATATATATATATATATTTTATTATATATATTTTTATATATATATATATATTTTTTAAAATTTTTTAAAATTTTTAAATTTTCAAAACCCCCTTTTTTAAATTAAAGGCTTTTGAAATTTTTTCCTTTTTACGGGATTTTTTAAAGGAATTTTCTTTTTTAAATTTTTAAAGGGGGTAAAATTTTTAAATTTTGGGGGAAAAAAAAATCTTAACCGGGGAAAATTAATAACCTTTTTAAAACAAAGAAGAACCCTTTTTAATTTTTAAATTTTTTTTTAACCAAAATTAAATTTTTTTAAATTTTGGGGTTTAATTAAAAATTTTTTAAAATTTTAAAAAAAACAAGGAAAATATAAATTTTTTTTATTCCAAAAAAATTTTAAAATTTTTGCCAAACCCCCTAAATTTTTTAATTGTTTAAAAAATTTAAAAATAAACGTTTAAAAATTTTTTTTGGCCAAAGGGTTTTCAAATTTTCTCCAAAATTTCCGGCAAGGAAAAATAATTTATTTAAATATGAATTTTATTTAACCATATTTATATTTTATTTATATATATATATATATTTATTAAAATATATATATATATTTATATATATATATTTATTTTAATATAATTTATATAAATATTTATATTTTTAATTTTTTATTATTTCACAAATGGCCCCTTCCCACCAAGGCGGGGGGGCCCCCAAAAAAAAAAAACTTTCACCATCTTTTACTCCATCCAAAATCTCTTTCCCGAAGGGTGCTTTTCAATTCAGTTTTTAAACTGCAACATTAAACCCCCTCCCAGGTGCGGCACTGTACTTCCCATCTCCCGGGCTCAAATCCCGGGCCCGCCCGGGTTTCCCCCAACCCCCCTTTATAAATGTTACTTTGCTAAAACTTTTAACAGCACCCCCTTTTAAGTATTTAAAAAACCATTTTCCATTCATCTATCAAAAAACGCTCAGCTCCCCGCGGGGAAGTCCAAGCCCCCCCGCACACAAAACCCCCTTTAAACCCCCCCCCTCCAACCTTTCCCAGGCCCCACCCCCCTTTTCCCGCCTTTCCCTTCCCCTACAGACTGTTTCACTCTTTAAGTTATTTGTTTCGTCCATTTTCCACCCTGTCCCCAACCATCTCAACAACCCCTTTTCAAACCCCCTGGACAACAGTTTTTTGGGAATCCCCCCAAACCCCCTCCTAACTTCCAAAACACGAAATTTTTTTTTAAATTTTATTCAACCCCCCCTTGCTCTTGACTGAAAATCTCCCCTGCCTGAGCTTTTTCCCCAGGGAACATTCTCACCCATTCTTAAAACCCCCTATAAGAGGTTGGTTTTAAAAAAAATTTTCTCATAAAAATTTCCCCTTTTTTGCCCCCAAAGGGGCAAAGTTCTTGTCTCCACAGACTCCCAAATGCACCCTCACTCTTTTTCCCCCATTTTTAATCATGATTACCTCATTTTCTAAAACCCCCCCGCTGACACGTCCACTCAAAATAAACTGAAAACATTCACCTCCTCCCATACTCTTTTCCCTCCCAAACCCGATATCCAATCTTTTTTATCACCTAAACCCTTTTTTTTTCTCCTAAACCTTATCTTTCCCGTTTCACTTTCAATTTTCCCTTTTTTTGCACACCCTACCCCAAAATTTATCCCCCAAATTTTGCAAACCCTTTTCTTCAGAATCTCCCAAGGCAAAAGTGTCCTTTAAAAAAAGAGCAAAATGTGACAACTCCCACTTTATGTTTTGATTCTTTTATTTTTTAAAATCCCCGCCTTTGCCAAGAAACCCCCGCATTTTCTTCTTTACAACCCCCTCTTAAATTATTAAAAAAATCCCGGTTTAATCCCCACAT
>NC_069452.1:23310663-23442304 GCF_026875155.1 Cherax quadricarinatus
GGCATGGTGTTATACTATGGTTGATAATACCAGGGGAGTTAGTGTGTGTAGGTTACTATTATACATGGTTGATACAAACCGGGGGAGGTTAGTGGGGTTTAGGATGCATATGTATATACTATGGTATGAAAAAAAAACCAGGGGGGTTGGGGTTGTAGGAGCATAGGTATATATATGGTATGTAAAACCAGGGGGGTTAGTGTGTGTAATGCAGGTGTTAATTATGGTATGAACTCCCCGGGGAGGTTAGTGTTTTTAGGATGTATGGTGTATATACTATGGTATGATACAAACCAGGGGAGGTAGTGTGTGTAGGATGCATGGTGAAATATACTATGTATGATACAAAACCAGGGGAGGTTAGTGTGTGTAGGATGCATGGTGTATATACTATGGTATGATACAAACCGGGGGAGGTTATTTGTGTGTAGGATGTATGGTGGTATATTCCTATGGTATGATAAAAACCAGGGGAGGTTAGTGTGTGTAGGATGCATGGTGTATATACTATGGTATGATACAAACCAGGGGAGGTTAGTGTGTGTAGGATGCATGGTGTATATACTATGGTATGATACAAACCAGGGGAGGTTAGTGTGTGTAGGATGTATGGTGTGTATACTATGGTATGATACAAACCAGGGGAGGTTAGTGTGTGTAGGATGTATGGTGTGTATACTATGGTATGATACAAACCAGGGGAGGTTAGTGTGTGTAGGATGCATGGTGTATATACTATGGTATGATACAAACCATGGTACTAGTTACCCATATATTTGCCTAAGTGTTGCTTGTTAGGTTAGTTTTTGTGTTGTTATGCACGGTGCACTTTCTTCATGACCTGGTGTATACCTGTCCATGTATGTATATGTATATGAAGTTTTTATTAAAATTAAAAAAAATAAAAACTATGTCTTGAGCAACGCAACATGAGACTGTAAGATAAAATCAATTATAATTCAGTTTGATCATAAGTAACTTGACATTACTTATATCTCACTTCTTTATGTTACATTCACAATTATAAGTCAGTTTGATCATAAGTAACTTAACATTACTTATATCTCACTTCTTTATGTTACATTCACAATTATAAGTCAGTTTGATCATAAGTAACTTAACATTACTTATATCTCACTTCTTTATGTTACATTCACAATTTTGTCTATAAAAAATTTACTCTTGTATTATTATTATTGTTATTATTATATTTATTATTACTATTATTATTTTTATTAAAATTATTATTATTATTAGTTATAGTGGCAGCGGCGGCGGCAGCGGCGGTGGCAGCGGCGGTGGCAGCGGCGGTGGCAGCGGCGGTGGCAGCGGCGGGGGCGCAGCGGCGGTGGCAGCGGCGGTGGCAGTGGCGGTGGCAGCGGCGGTGGCAGCGGCGGCGGCAGGAGGAGGGGGAGAAGGGGGGGAGGAGGAGCAACAGTAGTTTTTATATATATACATTTTATATAAAAACTGAATATACAAAAACCATGAAGTACAATACTACCAAAATAAAACCGTGTCAACATGTGTATAACATATACACAGTTCTCCTCTCTATATATGAGAAAAAAACCCACATTACTAAACATCCAAGAAAACCAATACATAATGTTACTTTACAATATAGAGGTTCTAACACATAATGTTACTTCACAATATAGAGGTTCTAACACATAATGTTACATCACAATATAGAGGTTCTAACACATAATGTTACATCACAATATAGGGGTTTTCTAACACATAATGTTACATCACAATATAGAGGTTCTAACACATAATGTTACATCACAATATAGAGGTTCTAACACATAATGTTACATCACAATATAGAGGTTCTAACACATAATGTTGGATCACAATATAGAGGTTCTAACACATAATGTTACATCACAATATAGAGGTTCTAACACATAATGTTGGATAACAATATAGAGGTTCTAACACATAATAACAATATATAAATGAAAACAACACTCATAACTTAAATCGTAACACAAGGAAACATATTTAACATGTGTTTCACAGAGACGCAGACTAAAACAGAAGCTTATGGAAGCCTAGAAATGAAACATTATAACAACCTGGATGCAACATCCCTGTACGAATCATTACTATGAGAATACATCAGACATTGCAAACTCCACCCCTATTACCAACAGCTGTATCTACCATCAGCAACCATCACAACCAAAACTATAACATTAATTAACATATTTGAATATAGAAACATTCTTAAACACGCTTCATACATAACCACATCTCTGCAAAACAGAGGAAGTACAATTGCCAAAGATAATACATTAGGCACAATATGAACCTGCACGATCATATTTCACACAAGAGGTTCACTGTCACATAAAGTACAAGAAAGCATACATGTTGAAAGATAAAGCTCCACTGTACTCATACCCATGTTCTGAATGTAGTCTTGATGCCTCACCTCTCCCTCTGTGCTGCACAGACCACCAGGTTTAGCACATCCCCACATTATAGTAAAAAGAATCATACACTTACCCACAACCTGGGTCACTCACAACCTGGGTCACACCCACAACCTGGGTCACACCCACAACCTGGGTCACTCACAACCTTACATAACACATGACATGAAAAGTTCTTGGTCACCAATACACTCACTGACCCCACACACCTCGCATCACATCTTTGTCCACCAAATGCACCATTCACGCCCACACAATCCTCAAGAAGCCAGCTTCGTTATATCCCCTTAAAACCATAATGCCCATAAGTCCTCGACTCTAATGCTACGATATCCCTCCGAAAAATTGAAATAGCATCTGTACCCGATGATTTCCTTATTCCTCCTTTGTGTTCCATAAAATATCGCTGCCAGGGCCTTAATGCGCTCCCTCATCAGTGCTCTACGTAATACCCACGAAGTATACACGAAGTCGGCAACTAGACAGCCCATCGCATTCTGCACTGGCACTCCCATCCCCCCACATCTAAGCTTAATGCCAGTAAAACACTAATTCCACCCCCACCCACCATATGTAAAACCCTGCTAAACCACTCTCTTACTAGTTCCAACTTTGCATAAAAATATACCGCATGATACCCGGTGTCAATATCCTCCCACACACAACACTCTTTTCCCTCCTGCACACCTAGCACCTCCCCCGACTGCAATATATTATGGAGAAATTTAAACATTACCTCCCGCACCACAACCTTCAATTGCAACCCCTTCAGGCGCCCCCATATATCACTCCATGCATACATAGGATACATACCCACAACCCTAGCAACCACCTCCCCACCACCCACCCGAGCCAGTTTACCTATCTTGACCCCACGTGGTTCCCTAGCAAAACACAATAGCCTCAACATTCCCTCACACACTTGCACATCCCTACCCCACACCCAACATCCCAAATCCCTTCTCACCCATGCCAAACCTGTACCTGCGACCCTACCCTCTCTCAAATAACTGTGTTTAACGTGGACCAGGTGTTTACAGTGAAACATATAAGTGAACAGTATTTAGATAAGGCTAAAGAGGTCTTTGTGGCATTTATGGATTTGGAAAAGGCGTATGACAGGGTGGATAGGGGGGCAATGTGGCAGATGTTGCAAGTGTATGGTGTAGGAGGTAGGTTACTGAAAGCAGTGAAGAGTTTTTACGAGGATAGTGAGGCTCTAGTTAGAGTATGTAGGAAAGAGGGAAATTTTTTCTCAGTAAAAGTAGGCCTTAGACAAGGATGTGTGATGTCACCGTGGTTGTTTAATATATTTATAGATGGGGTTGTAAGAGAAGTAAATGCGAGGGTCTTGGCAAGAGGCGTGGAGTTAAAAGATAAAGAATCACACACAAACTGGGAGTTGTCACAGCTGCTCTTTGCTGATGACACTATGCTCTTGGGAGATTCTGAAGAGAAGTTGCAGAGATTGGTGGATGAATTTGGTAGGGTGTGCAAAAGAAGAAAATTAAAGGTGAATACAGGAAAGAGTAAGGTTATGAGGATAACAAAAAGATTAGGTGATGAAAGATTGGATATCAGATTGGAGAGAGAGAGTATGGAGGAGGTGAACGTATTCAGATATTTGGGAGTGGACGTGTCAGCGGATGGGTCTATGAAAGATGAGGTGAATCATAGAATTGATGAGGGAAAAAGAGTGAGTGGTGCACTTAGGAGTCTGTGGAGACAAAGAACTTTGTCCTTGGAGGCAAAGAGGGGAATGTATGAGAGTATAGTTTTACCAACGCTGCATAAGTGTCTCAATCTTCAACTTGTCGGTTTTTCAAACCATTCATCACACCAACGCTCTTATATGGGTGTGAAGCGTGGGTGATGAATGTTGCAGCGAGGAGAAGGCTGGAGGCAGTGGAGATGTCATGTCTGAGGGCAATGTGTGGTGTGAATATAATGCAGAGAATTCGTAGTTTGGAAGTTAGGAGGAGGTGCGGGATTACCAAAACTGTTGTCCAGAGGGCTGAGGAAGGGTTGTTGAGGTGGTTCGGACATGTAGAGAGAATGGAGCGAAACAGAATGACTTCAAGAGTGTATCAGTCTGTAGTGGAAGGAAGGCGGGGTAGGGGTCGGCCTAGGAAAGGTTGGAGGGAGGGGGTAAAGGAGGTTTTGTGTGCGAGGGGCTTGGACTTCCAGCAGGCATGCATGAGCGTGTTTGATAGGAGTGAATGGAGACAAATGGTTTTTAATACTTGACGTGCTGTTGGAGTGTGAGCAAAGTAACATTTATGAAGGGATTCAGGGAAACCGGCAGGCTGGACTTGAGTCCTGGAGATGGGAAGTACAGTGCCTGCACTCCGAAGGAGGGGTGTTAATGTTGCAGTTTAAAAACTGTAGTGTAAAGCACCCTTCTGGCAAGACAGTGATGGAGTGAATGATGGTGAAAGTTTTTCTTTTTCGGGCCACCCTGCCTTGGTGGGAATCGGTCAGTGTGATAATAATAAAAAAAAAACGTACAGCCCTCCTTGGCATATCGGAAGACACACATCTCTCGACAACCAGTCAAACCCCGAACCACAAATGTATCGTATCGGAATACCTGCTTTAACAACCGCTTCTCACCACATGTTTCCAAAGGATATATACTCACCACATACCACAGCTTACCGTACAGTACGACATTCACCACAATCGCCCGCTGGTGTATCGTCAACCCCCCAGTAGGCAATCCCGCCAATCAACCCAAAACCCTATTCACAGCTTTCGAATTCACCTCCCACGCCTCCAGGAGATCTCCCATGTGAACAGCCCCACACACCTTAAGTCGACTTACTAGGGGCCAACCTTCAGGCCCCACCGAGGGTTCCCGCGCGCGGAGCAAAAAAAAATTCGAAAATATATGAAAATTGAGTTTTTGTTACCAAAAAATAGCTGAACTTTCTGGCTACACGCTGGTATAATTATTATCCTTGTACGATGTTTCTAAAAGGAATTACAGCCATTTATAACAGGCATGGTGACAGCGCTGACGCAACATGTCGCGTAAGAAGCGCTGACTCAGCTTTGTTGACGTTTTTGTTACGTTTTCCCCCGTGTTATTTTGATCGTTTTCGTACATCTTTATGTCTAATATAATACAAATTCACCATCTGAGATCATGCCAGAGTGGGCGGAGATAATGTGATCAAGGAACCAATCGGGAACCCCTGGGAATAGTGCATAAAATGGCCGACACCTCCAGCCAACAAAATATTCCATACCCACGCTAATATCAATTATAAGGCTTATTTATCTATCACAATTGATCTATTATGATATAATGCAATATAATAATAGCATATAAACATAAAAAGTACACCTGAAAAAAAAATATATAGCATAATATGACGCCCCAAGGAATAAATTTCTATCGATATTTCCCCTGAAGGTGAAGAGAGGGTCCGACCTCTCTCATCAGTGATGAGAGAAAACGGATTTACAATGGTTAACTGTAATAAACACTCGTAGGTCACGCAAAAAGTGTAAAATAAAGCGAATTTTTCGGGGAAAAAAATTATTTCCCGGGCAGCGGGGGTGCCGCGCGCTGCGGCCTATATCTCGAAAGTAAGTTATTTACCTATTTATGACCCATCCATCCTTATTTATGAATGAATTGACTTGATTTTCACAACAAACATAGAAGAATGATTGCTTTACAAACTGTCAGAAGCGTTTCTGAAGTATCCCAAATATTTTCAGATTTGTGTGGGCAACAAGACCGACATCTTCCAAAATGTCAAAAAAGTTATGAAACTTTATTTTTTTTAGCATGAAGATAAGATTTATTATATAATTGCGGACTTACATATGATGGAATTAGAAGTGTTCTATCAGCAGAAAATGTCAAAACCACTTTTCCAAGTACCACTGAGTACTTGAGTACTGCCAAATGTAATTTTTCGTAAATTTTGCATATTTCATTTCCTTTTTGGCCGATATTTTTGAAACTTCAGCACAGGAGGTTTTATATAAGCTTCTAATAGTACACCAAAAATGAATGTAATCGGTTCATAAATAAAGACGTCAAATTTTTTTTTCCCGGTGGGGCCTTCACCCTGCCCGAAAATCCCACCCACACCATCCCCCACCCTCAAAAGCATCGACTTCTCTATTAAGCGTCATCCCCGTTGCCATGTTTGTCATGGCATGGTAACAGCAATAGTAGTAGTAAAACTAACAGCTGTTGTTGTTTTAAAGTATTCAGTCAATCAATTGTAAGAAGGAAGATGAATTACTGTGTTTTAAGAGTCATCATATTGATAAGAGAAAACATGTTTGAGTCACTCAGAAATACATTATGCTGATCAGAACAACAGCACCAAGATACTAGCTGGTCTTCACCTGAATGTGATAACACCTCCTTCCTTCCCACACTCTGATATCTCCTTCCTTCCCACACAATCACAACCTCGGCTTCTAATCAAAAAAACAAACAAACTTTATTTCTGCAGTTCACAAAATGTAGTTTACATGTAATAAAATATTGTTAAGCAAACAAAATTAATTCAGCCATGTAAACATGGCGTGGTAGGAAACTGCCAAGTGGAGATTTATGGTAAGAGTGACGCTGCGAGTGTATATATACTGGTGTACCATCAGAGTGAACAGTAACGCAAGAGTCGTCAACCATACACCTACACACTTCTCCAGCTTGAAAACTAATCTTCACCATGAACAGGTAAGGTTGACTAACAAATCAGGTATCGAACTGATGTGAAAGTTTGTAAATCAGAGAGGATTGTACTGTAGAGCAGTGAATTTTCTTCCTCTCTTTCTCTATTATGGATGCGGCGGTGAGACGATACCCAAATTTTGGCTGATACCGATTGTTTTCCTATGTTTTTTATTTGCAAAATTATAATGAATATGTTTAATATATAAGGGAATGTTTATTGCACAATGGATATAAAATAACAAAGGAAAGTTAAATATTAAATTACTTAATTTCTTAGTTACAATAATGTCATTAAACATCACTTGGTCTGTTGTGCTTGTTACTGGATGTTAAAGGCACTTGTCAATAGTGTTTGTGCATTTGTGTTTGTGTCTGTGTATTTTCCTGTGTGTGAGTGTATTATATGAGAGTGTATTTCTGTCAGTATGTCTGAGTGTAAGACTCTTACACTCCTGAGGTAGAGTGTTAATGTTAATAAACGACTGGAAATGAATAAACCTAAAGATGGACGGGGAGATTAAATCTTGATGTTGTGAATATCAGATCCAGCGATAACCTGGAGCAGCGGTTATGTTCTGATCCAATGTCTTATCTGACATGTTAATTACTACGTTGTTTTTACCATGTATAATACAATCACTGTTTTCAATTACATTGCTTTCAATAAGATTGTCTACTTGCCTTTTAGTTTGTTTTTCAGCTCATTACAAACAACAAACTTAGAAGAGTTTGTAATGAGCTAAAACAAAAATTCAAACACGTTAGACAGTCTAAGTGAAAACAATGACTGGACTAAACATACTAATAACAACTTTGTAATTAACTGTCAGATGAAACATTAGATAAGAACACATCCACTGCTCCAGGTTAGTTCTGGACCTGTTAATCCAGGGATCATGATTCAATCCCTCATCTATCTTAAGTTTATTCATTTACAGTCGTTTATTGCGTCTAAAATCAAGTTATTGGACTATATGGTTTTGAGAGAGATGAGAATATTTTACTAAGAAGGTCGCTGTGGCTGTGGGAAAGAGTCAGTTTAGGCCACAGTTGATGCCCTTGTCGGAACCTTGAATATAAATTCGGTTTTCGAATATTTCTTATTATAAGCTCGGAACCTCAGGTTTAAAAAACTGGACCTGATTATTATTATTATTCTTAAAGATTCGCCGGTAATTTTCCCGGCCCGGGCCTTTTCCAAGTGGTGGCCCGGCCTTGGCTCCCTCTTTAGGGAGTGTCTGAGACCTAAGTCTCCCATGGGAGGAGGTATAAATACCTCCTCATCTTTGGGACCAACTGTCCCCTCTGGTCTGCCATCCCCGCCCCAGGGGAGCTAATGGGAATGACAGTGTTTTGAGCTGTAAGCTCGGGCTCAGGCACCTACGCTACCCCAGAAGGGTTAGGCATGGTGTCGATCACTGGACCTGATAATCCCAGGTTCACTGCTTTTTGTAATTCCACGCTAGTGTTTAATTTACAGTATTTATATGTACAATGTTTACTAAAAAATGAGAATTATTGAATCAAACATAAGTGCATTAATTTTATTGTAATTTCTAATGGGCAGTTTAATTTGTAAATGACAATTGACGCCCAAAAGTAAATAGAATTTTTTATAAAACTTTATGAGCGAGGTCATAATTGTACATCAGCTTTCTGTAAAGTATTAGTCACCGCTTTCTTCTGAGTTCCTAATATAGAACCCAATTATATGACATTGTTCCCAGTAAAAGTCGTTTTATTTTTGGCCTTTCAATCCTGCATAAATGTATGTTATATATATTATATATATTATATTATATATATATATATTATATATTATATATATATATATATATATTTATATATATATATATATATATAATATATATATATATTTCATATATATATATATTATTATATATTTTATTATTATTTTATATAATATATTTAAAATATATTAATATATATATTTTATATATATATTATATATATTATATAAAATATATATATATATATTATATTATATATATTTATATATATATATATATATATATTATATATATGCAACAAGATCACAGTAAAAGGTGATTTCAGAATATGCAAAACAACCACTCTGAAAGAATAGAGAAAAATTCCAAGCGTTTCGTGACTGCTCACATTATCAAGGGAACTATGAAAGTAAAGCATCCAAGGAAGCTAATAAGGGGTCTGGCCAACACCTCACTATCAGATCCCACAATGGTTAAAACACCTGATGGCGCGCCGACCCAACTTGGATAGGTCCTTTGCAAAATCACCCACAAAAACTATTCTACCCAAGAAAATTTAAAAATTGTTATTTGTCCGTGTATTATTAAATTCTTCCCAAATTCTATTAATTATAAATGGATCTAATTTATATAAACCAAAGGAAAAATTCATATTATTGTCAAAACTGCTTTTTATGAAACAAGATTCAATTATATTCCTGTCGACCATGGACTTGCTTGATACTACTTTCTCAACTTTTTGAAAATCAATTGGATGGTTAAAATCTCTTACATGAATAAATAGAGCATTGGAATCTTGTCCAGTTCCAATGCTATATTTATGTTGTTTTAATCTTAGTTCGAGATTTTTACCATTTTGACCGTAATAAACTTTATCGCAAATTTTACAAGGAATCTTATAGACACATCCATCAGCATTTTGGGGGGAATTCTTTATCAAAAGTTTTTTTTACTGTATCAAGATTTTTGAATACAACTTTAATATTAAAAGTCTTAAGAAGAGAAGGCATATCAACCAAGTTTTCATGGTAAGGGAGAACCAACATATTTTTAGTTGAATAAGGCTGGTTGTCCCTTTTTGGATTGTAAAAAGTATTTCTAGTAACTTCTAAAGATTTATCAATTACATTTCTTGGGTATTTTAAATCATTACCTATTTCATAAATTTTGGATACTTCCTCATCTATGAACTCAGGACTACAAATTCGTAAAGCTCTCAAAAACATTGATGAGAAAACAGACAGTTTGACTCTATCTTGATGCGAGGAATAATAGTGGATATAGGAACAGTTATTTCTAGGTTTTCTGAAAATTTTAAATTTGAATTCATTATTACCCTTAATAATTAAAGCATCTAGAAAAGGCAATGAGTTATTTTCTTCAAACTCAACAGTAAAGTTTATAGAATGGACTAAGCTATTTAATTTTCCAAGGAAATGGTGTATATCTACATTTTTGGGCATAAGACACAAAATATCATCATCATATCTGAACCATTTAGCTCTATTTGGGAGGATTGTGTTAAGCAACCTTGTTTCAAAAAATTCCATGTATAGGTTACTAAGAACAGGTGAAAGAGGATTTCCCATTGCCATACCAAACTTCTGAGTGTAAAACTTATCATTAAATACAAATTTTGCATCAACAATGCAAAGTTTAATAAGTTTAATGATAGAAGGAACTGGCAATGGTAAATCATAGTTAACGAGTTCTTCAGATAAGAAACTTATCAGATAAGGAACTTATCTGACTGTAATAAAGTTTATTACGGTCAAAATGGTAAAAATCTCGAACTAAGATTAAAACAACATAAATATAGCATTGGAACTGGACAAGATTCCAATGCTCTATTTATTCATGTAAGAGATTTTAACTATCCAATTGATTTTCAAAAAGTTGAGAAAGTAGTATCAAGCAAGTCCATGGTCGACAGGAATATAATTGAATCTTGTTTCATAAAAAGCAGTTTTGACAATAATATGAATATTTCCTTTGGTTTATATAAATTAGATCCATTTATAATTAATAGAATTTGGGAAGAATTTAATAATACACTGGACAAATAATAATTTTTAAATTTTCTTGGGTAGAATAGTTTGTGGGTGAGTTTTGCAAAGGACCTCTCCAGTTGAGTCGACGCGCGTCAGGTGTTTAACCGTTGTGGGATCTGATAGTGAGGTGTTGGCCAGACCCCTTATATAGCGTCCTTGGATGCTTTACTTTCATAGTTCCTTGATAATGTGAGTAGTCACGAAAGTGCTTGGAATTTCTCTATTCTTTCAGAGTGGTTGTTTTGCATATATATATATATATATATATATATATATATATATATATATATATATATATATTATATATATATATGGTATAAACCTTGGTAATAAATACGCTATCCCCTGTGGGTTCTGTCCCAAGAAATATGTAGGCGAGACAGGCAGAGATCTTGCAGTCCGCCTGAATGAGCATCGAAATGCCTCTAACAGAGACGATGTAAGGTACGCCTGTGTCCTCCACAGAGACTCCACGGGGCATTTTGATGAACTGGAATGAGGCACAACTCTTTCTCACCGAACCAGACCTCAACGCCGACGGTTTCCCTTAGAAGCCTCACTAATCGCCGTCACCGACACTATAGAACGCAACACTGGAAACTACAAAATTTCAAAAACATTGGCATACATGATACTTAAGCAACCCCAAAACCCCAACAACACAGGAGTCACGTGATTTCATCGTCTACCCGTCCTCATCATAGGCAGAGGTTGTTTTGATAAGGCCTGCCTCGCATGGGCCAGTTAGGCCTTCACAGTGTTCCTCATTCTTATGTTCTTATGACATTCCTCAGGTCACGTGCGTACCCCCCTCCCCTCTCCGCCTATATATATGTCTTCCTACCTCTTTTATATAGAAGTGATAAAGGGATCCCAGGACCGAAACGTTTTTAATAAATATGTTATAGTGTTTGCTTACGTGTCTTTCTAAACCCATATTTTTATATATATATTTATATATATATATATATATATATATTATATATATAATATATAATATATATAATATTATATATATATATATATTTATATATATATATATTTATATATTTATATATATAAATGGCTATTGTTTTCAAATTATCCTCAGCATAATCCAACTTGCAGTTGAATTACTAATATAATGAACTTGTTTAGGTCACACATGACGGTGGTGTTGTGTATCTTCAGGGTTTGTGGGCGACTGTCATCCACCCTACCACTGCTGATGACAGCGGTCAGTAAACACTTGGCTCTACTTACCTCACATAAATTTCTTGTTTCGATCTGTAGCTCCTGATATTTTCTGCATTCTACTGAATTCTTTAGAGTTTGTCTTCTTTACATTCCTAACTCGATTCCTTTTTCTAAACCATAACACTTAAAAACTTCAATTTTTTTTTAAAGCACTTCAGGATGTCCAGCTTCTATCATGACTCCTTAAAAATGTCCTATTTTTTTCTCCTGTCCATACCTATGAGTCTTTCAGTATTGTGATCAACTCCTCTAAAGTGTCACTCCTTCAATGACTCAGATTTCAGCATTTTTAAACATTTCCTGTATGATCCCGTAAATTTCGGGCCCCAATATAACTTCAAACTCTAATGTTTATAATGATTATTGCAGTTTAACTAAGTTCAGATAATATGACGGGGGTTTCCCCACTCTACTCTAACAACTGACTTTACATATATGCAGATTTTCCATTTTTAAATTCCTGTGTATTTCTTTTTTATATATGCAGCATGTAATTATTATTATTTTATTATTATTATTATTATTGCTATTATTTATTAATTATTATTATTATTATTATTATTATTATTGTTATGATTAGCATTACCCTTTTTCCTGGTGAGCACTAGACCATAATGGAACACTTTAGACATTGTGGAGTGAGATATTTTCAAATATGATCCCATTTAGGTATATTTTGTCTAGACATTAGACAGTATATACCCTGTGAGCTGTTCTCAGCTATTTCACTTAACTAACTGCCTACTTTTCATAAAAAATACCCAGAACTCAGGAAATGGAGATTGCTACTCTTCGAGTTCCACTATTTGGGGGTAAATGCATTCAAACATAATTTAATCCCTTTTTCCCAGTATTAAAATGTTCTTTTTGTAGTCATGGGTTCTCATTTCAGTAATGAAATGATTCTAATGTAGTAGATAGAATTTTTAACTATGAGTATTCAGGAAACTTATATAGCGTCTTTGTCTCAGATCGTGTTGGACTATCTTCACTTCCCGTCTGTTCGAAAGCTTAAGCACTGACTGCAAAGCCACGCCCCAACATCTTTGTTGGGGTCCTGGGTTACCACAAGCATGGGAAACGCTCAGCCCTGTGGCAACAAAACGCGCGTAACCATTTCTCGGGAGCGCAAGTACCCACCCTCAGTGGAAGGCTCTCTCCCCAACCAGCGAACCAGTACTAGGGAATGGACAATGGAGCCCCCCCGCCCCTTCCCGTTTTGCTGAACGGGTTTCACTAATTTCAAGATGTCTTGGCAATCGCAGAGTGTTGTGGGCACCACCCGCCTGTCTGCCTTGTCATTTCCATATAGAGCTGTTGAGCACGGTTGTTCATTCTGTCTCAAGGCTTGGAAATTCAGTTTTGTAAATATCCACAATTGCTCTTGGGGAAGGGGAATATATTACAAAGTCAAGTTATTAGCTGTGTTTATTCTGCTCTTGCTTCGCTTTGCACCCAAAGGTTAACAGGCCTTATTGTCCCTGGTTGTAAAAAAGCCCCCAACCCATTCCCTAGGGAAAAATCTGCTCTCACATTCTAGGATCAGTGCTATTACCCACAGGGGTAAACTTATACCATTTCCAATTAGGGCTTATATCATTACCCCATGGGGAAAATTGCGCCATTAACCCTAGAGTAGCTTCACCATTAACCCCTCCACTCACTAAAACAATACCTGACAACTTTCCCATGAGTTCTGAACGGAACATCGAAGTTCTCTCCTCCCTGATGTAAGGTAGAAGACACATTAATAATTTTAAGTCATCATTACCCCGATATGAGGGCAAGCATCATGTATAGTCCCCAGTTCATCAGTTAAGTAATTCTCAGAAGAAATCACCGACATTCATTTCGGTTGCTTAATCACTTACTGGGTGATCCCTGACAAAGACCTCCGGTAGTCGATACTTTCCTGTTTGCTGATGGACAAAACATTTCGGTCCACCAGGTGTTTCACTCATACTAGGTCCTCCTAGTGTATCTTCCTGCTGGACCAACCGAAAGACTTCACAGCAACGTTTTCCTCTGTGCACTTTACTGGTGTTCGCGTTGTATGGAATTTAGACGTCTTTCGCTAGATTTTTTGTTTACCTTTTATACTGTCTCTCAGTTTTCATTATCAATTAAAAATATATAAATGTTGTTTTAGTTTAAATATCCGTGTATATATGTGGTGCGGATCACTTCCTTGGTGGAAGTATATGTTACACTTGTGTTTTTAATAGGGGAAGTAACAGAATTGTTCATATAAAGGATTATAACACATTAGGTTAGGCAAGAGTTACAGGTGTGACCCACAGGTGTGACTTCAGTTATGGCACATCAACAAAAGTGGCGTGGATGCTCCAGACTAAACTAACAAGTGCTGCGCTCATACTTTGTCCTTCCTTTTATCTTTCGTGCTTCGTATCCCGATTCCTAAAGAATATATATAAATTCATTTAGAGCTGTGTTACGTCATGTTTGTGTAAAAGTTTAGTGATGTTGTGTTTGAGGTCAATATGTGGTGCGAATATTATACAGAGAACTCTGAGCTTGGAGATTAAAAGAAAACTAGAATAACTATTTAGTGAAAGGAACTTAAGGGCTAACTGGTTAGATGGGTAGATAGACTCTGCCGGGTCGCCATCTGGAGAAGACCCGGTCCAGGACAAGTCTGGAGAACCTGTTACAGTACAGAAAGACGCTTGTGTGTGCAGAACAAGCACATTGTTTCTTACTTAGTGCATTTCAATTAAATGAGCAATATTTTCTAAAGATCTTTTCAGTCTCACTTTATAAAAGTGAGAAAATTAATGTCCATATCAAAGAATATAAACAATAATTACATAAAATTACAATGTTATATAACTTGCCATCAAAATAATGGCCTTATTAATGTCTTGATAAACAAGAAGATAGTAAAAATAATAGTCAAATTAATCACTAAACTCAAAAAGGGTGGATATACAGGTGTCCTGTACCTGGATCACTAGCGCACTCGCCTCACACACTCAGGTCCGGGGTTCGAATCTCCTCCGGTACGGCTGGAAAACATTAAGGACGTGTTTCCATAAGACATCTGCTGTCCCTGTCCCTGTTCACCCATCAGTTCAAAATGGGTACCTGGGTGTTGGTCGACTGGTGTGGGTCGCATCCCGGGACAAAACTGACATAATTTGCGGGAAATGCTCAGCATAACAAGTGACTTTCTATATAATAGTATGTCACTGATGTCAGCTGTGGACTGTATACCTTGTACATGTACTTGTATACCTTGTGCATGTACTTGTATACCTTGCACATGTACTTGTATACCTTGTACATGTACTTGTATACCTTGTACATGTACTTGTATACCTTGTACATGTACTTGTATACCTTGTACATGTACTTGTATACCTTGTACATGTACTTGTATACCTTGTACATGTACTTGTATACCTTGTACATGTACTTGTATACCTTGTGCATGTACTTATATACCTTGTACATGTACTTGTATACCTTGTGCATGTACTTGTATACCTTGTGCATGTACTTGTATACCTTGTACATGTACTTGTATACCTTGTACATGTACTTGTATACCTTGTACATGTACTTGTATACCTTGTGCATGTACTTGTATACCTTGTGCATGTACTTGTATACCTTGTACATGTACTTGTATACCTTGTACATATACTTGTATACCTTGTACATGTACTTGTATACCTTGTACATGTACTTGTATACCTTGTACATGTACTTGTATACCTTGTACATGTACTTGTATACCTTGTACATGTACTTGTATACCTTGTACATGTACTTGTATACCTTGTGCATGTACTTATATACCTTGTACATGTACTTGTATACCTTGTGCATGTACTTGTATACCTTGTACATGTACTTGTATACCTTGTACATGTACTTGTATACCTTGTACATGTACTTGTATACCTTGTACATGTACTTGTATACCTTGTACATGTACTTGTATACCTTGTGCATGTACTTATATACCTTGTACATGTACTTGTATACCTTGTACATGTACTTGTATACCTTGTACATGTACTTGTATACCTTGTACATGTACTTGTATACCTTGTACATGTACTTGTATACCTTGTACATGTACTTGTATACCTTGTGCATGTACTTATATACCTTGTACATGTACTTGTATACCTTGTGCATGTACTTGTATACCTTGTACATGTACTTGTATACCTTGTACATGTACTTGTATACCTTGTACATGTACTTGTATACCTTGCACCCTGCTGCCTGCTAAGTGTGCATGACAACACCCTGCTGCCTGCTAAGTGTGCATGACAACACCCTGCTGCCTGCTAAGTGTGCATGACAACACCCTGATGCCTGCTAAGTGTGCATGACAACACCCTGATGCCTGCTAAGTGTGCATGACAACACCCTGATGCTGCTAAGTGTGCATGACAACACCCTGATGCCTGCTAAGTGTGCATGACAACACCCTGATGCCTGCTAAGTGTGCATGACAACACCCTGATGCCTGCTAAGTGTGCATGACAACACCCTGATGCCTGCTAAGTGTGCATGACAACACCCTGATGCTTGCTAAGTGTGCATGGCAACACCCTGATGCCTGCTAAGTGTGCGTGGCTAATGGAAGCTGTAAAGAAACATCCTAAGTCAAGGATCCAATTTAGGAAAAACACACACAACTTTGTGTTTGTGGAACGGAATGAAGAACTGATCAATGATCTACTTAGTACACCTTATGGGGGGTATTAAGCTGCTCCGACCTCCATCAGACACTCACCACTTTAAAAAATAGGTCAGTATCATAATCTTTGGATACCCTCTCTACATGGACCCATCCCATCTGACTCGAAGCCTAAAAAAACTTAAAGGAAAATCCCAAATTATTGCCAGTTGGTTAGGTCCTGTGCCCCTCCCCCGAAATATCTGGGTGCATGGTTTACGTTTCCTAAACATCGAAGTGTACCTACCCCCTAAACGTAGGTGTTACAAATGCCAGCACTATGGCCATGTTGCAGTAGACTGTGGAATACTACATTCTTGGTGTGGTAAGTGTGCTGGGAAACATTCCACTAGAGAATGCACAGTAGGCCTTGACAGCCAAAAATTTAAGTGTATTAACTGTAAGAAGTTGGGGTTACAGTTTCCCACAATGACTGCAGTCAGAACCCAAACAACCTTCGATGTAAACCTGATAACAGTCCTTTAATGGTAACTGAGGATGAGGCCATCCAGTCTACCATAGACAGAGCTGAGACTGAACCTCTGCAAAGTGCGGAAGAACCCAACCTCACCGGAAAAGGATTCTGGTGATACCAGAATGCCATCATACACACTAGTTGTGGAGGAGCTAGCCATCCCTGCTAGCACATATGGAACTACTGATCTGTCACTACTGATACGTACGCCTACAACTGAATATGGGGATGAGCTTTTCATTTTTACCAACACGCACAATTACAACAGTCAGACGGACACCACACAGGTAACCCCCCTGGAAACTGGAGATGAATCAGATGCACAGGACCTACCTGCAATGAATAATGACGAGGCAGACTTGCCACAGGCACCATCAGAGAACACTAATGTAACCATGGTACCTGTTAAGGTGATAGGTGCTAAAGAAAGCACTAACTCAGAAGTGCAATCCTCCGGAGAGGCATTGGATTCGCCTGACCTTCCTCATATAACAAATTTGCAGAAAAAAATTGAGCATCTTGAACAGACAAGTTTAATAAATATATGTAATCAGGATGATGCTCTTGAGCATGGTGATTATGTCAAAAGTGCAGCAATCTCCGTTCAGTTTCAAGCAATTTGTAAGAAAGAAGCCCATGACTCTTGGCTTCAAGACTTGCCTTTTAACTGGCTGCCAAGATGCCGAAAAATGCTTAAAAATAAAGGTCCTGAAGATAAGTGCCTCCACACTGTAGTCAAAGCATAATAGTTTTACCATCTCATGAGCAAGAGATTGTAATAACTCACTACAATGGATACATTACAAATCTTTTCATGGAACATTGCTTCCATCAGGAAGCGGTTGCCTGACTTACATCATATTAGTGCAACCAAGAATATTGATGTCATCTGTTTGCAGGTATGTAGACTGAAAGATGGAGCACCTCCACCAAAGTTGCCTGGATATGCAGCTTATAACCTAAGGTCAACCAGCTGTTGTGTGATGTATGTCAGAAAGAACTTGTCACATTTATATATTTATTTATTTATTTATTTATTTATTTCAACATGATACAAAGAAGTACAAAAGAATACAGTTAAATGCGGCATACCAAAGCCACTTGTATGCAGAGCATTACGGGCTGGCTTAAAATTAACTTAAGATTAACTAAGCAATGATGTATTCAGTGATAAAACATTATTGTAAACAGATAACTATAGAGCACAAATGAGTATTACAAAGACAGGTCATATGGTTGCATGCGTTGCTGTACATTCAGTAGAATGGAGTATTCTGTTAGGTAGTGTAATTAAAAAATAACAAAGTTTGATTGGGTCTTAGGTTTAACATTTATGTGATACAATTATGAGAAACATTTAAGATATACAATTTATAAGGTACAATTATTCAGTATTTATTTGGTTTTAGGTGAGTAAGTGATCTTTGAGAAGAGACTTGAATTTATAAACAGTGTTTCTTTTATATTTACAGATAATGAATTCCAGATTTCAAGGCCTTTTATGTGCATTGAGTTTTTGCATAACGTGAGATGGACACGATGAACATCAAAGAGTGATCTGTGCCTTGTGTTATGGTCATGTGTTCTGTTGAGGTTGGTAAGGAGATGTTTGAGGGGAGGGTTAATATCAGAGTTAAGTGTTCTATGTATGTAATAGGTGCAGTAATAAGTATGGATGTTTTGTATGGTGAGTAGGTTTAGAGTTTTGAATATTCAAATTAAAATTCAAGTTTATTCTCTATAAGGGATACAATGTGGGGTTTACAGGTTTTGGGTATTGTGTGGCTTACATGTTATAAAACACTAATTACAGAGGGAGCCACTAGGACACCTAGCCTGGCTAGGCATTTCGAGCAGACTTAGATTAATTCTTAACATTAAATCCTTACAGATTATGGTATTAAGGCTAAGTGACTGCATCATAATTTGTCAGTTTAGCAATATGAGTTTTGTTGGAGTGTGCTGCCTGTAGTGGGAATTTCTTATCATTCTCACTGCAGCCTTTTCTTGGGTAAATAGTGGTCTGAGATGGTTTATTGTTGTTGAGCCCCATGCACAAATTCCATAGGTGAGATAGGGGTAAATAAGTGAGTGATATAGGGCCAGGAGGCTGACTGTGGAACATAGTACTGTATCTTCGATAGTATGCCTACGGTCTTGGAAATTTTCTTGGAAATTTGTTGTATATGTGTATGAAATTTGAGTCTATTATCAAGGTGGATTCCTAAGAATTTTCCCTCTGTTAGCTTTGTGATGGGTGATCCGTTTATCATTATGTTAAGAGGGACATCTGTAGCTCTGTTACCAAACCTCATGAAGTAGGTTTTGTCAATGTTTAGTGTAAGTTTGTTAGTCCTCATCCAGGTAGATATTTTCTGTAATTCGGTATTTACAGTAATGGCTAGCATGACTGGGCTCGGGTGAGAGAAGACGTATGTAGTATAATCTGCAAATAGTTTGGGCTTGAGTAATTGCGAAGAGTTTGCCCCATTTGTGTACACATATTGGCTTCTGTTGCTGAGGTATGACTTGAGGTAGTTGAGGGAGTGCCCTCTTATACCATAGTGCGACAATTTTACGTGGAGCAAGTCATGGTCAACTGTATCAAAAGCTTTACGTAAGCCAATGAAGATCCCCACTGAGACTTCTTTTTTCTCTATTGCAGTGTATATATGTTCTAGCATGTGTATAATAGCATCATTAGCATTTTTATTAGGCTTGAATCCAAATTGGCAGGGGTTGAGTATGTTTTGGGAGATGAGGTAGAAATAGATTCACTTATGAATTATTTTTTCGAAGATTTTAGAGAGAGGGTGTAAGTTGGATATTGGCCTATAGTTATTCAACTCTGTTTGGTCTCCGCCTTTATGGATCGGGGTGACCCTTGCTGTTTTGATAACTGTAGGAAAGGTAGAGGATTCAATCGATTTGTTAAAGAATGTTGCAATGATTGGTGATAGCACTTTTGACGCTTTCTTGTATATAAAGGGTGGTAAGGTATTTAAATCTCCTCTCTTCTTTTTTAGTGTGTTGATAATAAGGGAGACTTCAGTTGGGTTAGTCGGAGCTAGGAACAGTGTGTTCGGGTAGTTGCCAGTGAGGTAGTCATTGGGTGGGGTATCTGAGCTTGGGATTTTATTGGCAAGGTTTTTTCCTATAATGGAGAAGAAATCATTGAGTTTGTTTGCTGTTTCAGTTGGTGGGAGTTGGGGTTCATCTGATTTTGTTAATTAAATTTCGCTATTTCATGATATCTTTTTTGTTCCTAGAATTTCTGATAGGGTTTTCCAGGTCTTTTTTATATCACCTCGTAAGTTAGATAATCTGTTATCATAATACAATTTTTTTGCCCTTCTTATCAGGCTGGTTAGGAGTGACGAGTAACGTTTTGTTTGGTCTCTGGTTATGTGACCCATTCTGTACTGTTTTTCATATAGGTGTTTTGTATTTATGGATTTGAGGATGCTGGGTGTTAGCCAGGGACTGTTCAGTCTCTCGGCTGTCATCTGTTTAGTTTTTTTAGGGCAGTGCTTGTTATAGAAGTATTGTTTTTTTTATAAAATTATTAATACATTCATCAATATCTGTATAGATTTCTAGCTCAGTGTGCCAGTCAATGTTTGTCACTGCTGTTGTGAAGTTATTAATAGCTGCCTCATTGTGAAGTCTGAAGGTGACTTTAGTAGTGTCTTGGGGTAATTTGCCAAGATTTGTTATGAGGAAGGTAGGGTAGTGGTCTGTGGTATTATCTGTGATTATGCCTGATTAAAGGGGATATGGTGGTGGTCCAGATGTGGTCTAGCAGGGAAACACTAGTCTCTAATTCTTGTAGGTTTTGTTACTGTTGGTAGCAACATGCAGTTACTCATAGTGTTTGTGAATTCAGTAACATGTGGATCCTGGTCTTGAAGGAGATTAATATTGAAGTCACCTGAGAGTAGTAAGTGATCTTTGTTCATGCGTGCATCAGTTATCATACTTCCTAGGTTGTCACTAAAACGGCTAATGTTTGACTGTGGTACTCTGTAGATGTTTATCACTGTGAGAGGTTTTTGTAGGTATTTGGATTTGAATTTAGCTATTATATATTCCCCATGTTCATCCCTTGTGCAAGTATTAGTGATACATTCTAGCCGGTCTGAGTAGTATATAGCTGTGCCACCCCCGTGTTGATCTGGCCTACAGTTGTGTATGGCTGTGTAACCAGGAATGGCATTGACATCTGTAGCATCAGGCTTTAGCCAGGTTTCAGTGAGTAATGATGGATATACTGGCATGCAGGGAATTTAGTAATGCTATGAGATCATCATAATGTTTACTTAAAGATCTGATATTGTAGTTACAGACAGTTATGTTGTTGTTGGCTCTGAGAAGTGCCTTTGATTGTTCTGCTGTGTAGTAATTACAATTACTGTTTGATTCATTTAAGTCATTCATTAAGAGGTTGGTATCAGGATCAATGCTTGTTATCATAAGATTTATAGTGAATCAATAGTTAGTACTATGTATAAGACAAAGTAAATATTCTAAAGCTATAAAATAACACCTGAATTATTTTAACAAATGTAAAAATATGGGCTAGTTCTTTAAAGCTAGAATAAAGGAGACAATATAAAGGGATTAAAATAATTTGTGGTGAACAAATAAAGTGGTAATCAAATAAATGAGCTAGGGAATATAATGAGAAAATAGTGAACTTATTACACTTCAGCACCTGAGAATAGCACCTTGATTATTTTAACAATTGTGAATATATGAACTAAGATTGTTATATAAAGCTAAAATAAGGGAGAAAATATATAAGGGACTAAAGTAAATAATGGTAAACAAAGTTAAAGTGACAGATAGTCACTATGATATAATATTGATTTGGGAGTAAGATCTGATTTGTTATATATAAGAAGTTGAGCAATTTATTGTACTATAAAAAGTAAAAATAATATGAGGTAGTTGGTAGTAGCAGCAAAAGTTAGTTTTGGAACTTGAACAATAATGTAACTGGAATATACACTAACTGGAATATACACTAACTGGAATATACACTAATTGGAATATACACTAATTGGAATATACACTAACTGTACACACAATATAGCCACTAAGATATAAAGAATAATCTAAAAGTAGGATTTGCCTTATAGCATAAAGTTTGAGCAATTAGTATCACTATAGGAGTATTATTTGAGGTAGTTGATACTAGTTAGTAGTTTGTTATTTGTAGTTTGTGAGAGAAAGGGAAAGTTTTAAAAGTGCTTAAGTAGGAAAGAAAATGGTAATACAGATAATATTGAGAGTAAGTATCTTATTAACAAATAACTTGTGAATTGGAAATCTGGGAAGATAACACAAACTGGGTCACACAAAGAACTGTGTGGGACACCTGAGATAATGAGGTAGTAAATACTATCTAGGAGGTGATAGTACAGGGATTAGTTCAATGACATAATAACATACACTAACGTAGTAGGAAATTGGTCAGTAATATCAGTCAGACTCTGTAATGTTTGCATCATGAAGGAAGATTACTGGTTCATTTTCATTTGTAATATAGTACACACGGTCTACATTTGTTTTTCTTACTAGAATTTGTCCATCACGTACAAAGCACTGGTGAATTTTATCATTCTCAGGTTTCAGTTTTCTCACTCTGTACAGGAGGTTCTGTCGTTTTCTTGTGACACTCATTTATGTATATATCTTTTTTTGCTTTAATAGATGAAATTATTAGATCTTTTTTCCTGTCTTGTGTGTGAAATCTGAGCATAAAACTTTTTCTACTTTGGTTCCCTAGTAACAGTGATTCTTTTATTCCCGACACTGGTACATTAACATGTAGGTGGTCACGTGTTACAAAAAACGCGAATTCTAATAAGCATAGAGATCTCCAGTGAATACTAGAAAGGACTGCCCTTCTAGCATCCAGCCTGTTACTGGGTTTTTGTAGCAAGTAGTCAGTATCCTTGTCCAATTATCCATCATAATTCAATAAGATTCAATAGTGCTTCAGGATTACAACTGGTAGGCTACTAACTGTAGAAATTAAAATTTAATAAGTTTATTAATAACAAAATAGTCTAGGAGTATATTATCAAATTAAATTAATGTAATCAACATAAAATAATCACTTCTCTCGTGTGCAGTAATATTGTGCTGAAGGCACACATCACATTTATATGTCTTAAGTACCGTCTGGTACATTAACATTTAATAATACAACTATATACAAATAAGTTTGTGTGTATGTGTGTAAGTGCTCTAAGTAGTTCGCTATGTCTCTAGACTCGACTAGACTTAAACCAGTGACTGACAAAATCCTCACATAAACTAACTTCTAGACCAAGCTGGCAATCAGAACGGCTTGCTTGAACAAAAAACCGACTGATAAGTCGAACATCAATATAACAAGCAACAGCGACACAGAATCAGGAACAAGGAGATAATATAACAACACTAAGTAGAGACCATCAGCAGATCCTCCACAAAAGTCACAAAACTCCCATACTACTGAATCTAAGTTCAGCATAAGAAAAATCCCAGACTGTGACAGTACACAGATTCCAGTACAAATTAGGTCAGAAGCTACAGCTCAGGACCTGAGTTTCTCAAGAGTGTCTATGCGACACACAACCTCAGTACAACGTCGAAAATCACATAGTCTAGACAATGTTCTGTGAACAAGAGTCTCACAGAACCAACAACAAGAAAGTGACAGAGACGATCTTCCAACAAGGGCCAGCAAGAGAGAGGTGGTATGAGGCGTCTTGCTAGAAGCTCGTCCAACCACCCAGAGAGTGAGAAGCCCACTGACTGACTGCCTACTCGAGGCGAGGTGTGATCACCCCCCCCCCATCACATGATAGCTCTGTGCTGTTACTGCCCAGCAACACAGAAGCCGGCAGGGAAACGAGCAATGAGCGATAATTACAGTAGTTAGATTATCAACACTTGAGCTATGAGCACTGATATATATATATATATATATATATATATATATATATATATATATATATATATATATATATATATATATATATATATGTCGTGTCGAATAGGCAGAACTTGCGATCTTGGCTTAAATAGCAATGCTCATCTTGCCATATAGGACAAGCAAAAATTTGTGTATGCAATAATTTCGCCAAAATCATTCTGAACCTAACGAAAAAATATATTTCACTGTGTTTGTTTAGTATTAAATTATTGTAAGCAAATCTAAAATATATTTAGTTGGGTTAGGCTAAAATAAATTGTTCTTGTTATAATAAGGTTAGGTAAGTTTTCTAAGATTCTGTTGGAGCAAAATTAAATTTTCATTGTCTGCATCGCTATTGGGCCGTGCAGACCTCCTGCGCAAACGCTCTTCAGTTCCCTGACAGCAGTAGTGTGAGGTGGTGCTTGTCGCGCCTCTGTCGTCAGACCAGGAGAACTACTATTAGTCAACATGGCGTGCAGTTACAGACGCAGGATTAACACTGTCGGTGTTGAACTTCTCAGTGGGGCAATAACGCCAGCCTCAGCCCAGGTATTACTACCTAAAATCATCAGAGACACGTATGGCATTCAGGATAGAGAGTTGTACGGCGTAGCATTGAACGGAGCACGTAGATTTTTTGTGAAACTGCTCTCAGCAACGGTTTACGAGTCGTTGGTCAAACCGTTTTCAGGACGTAAGTCTTGATGCAACACAGCTGTCGTTGTGAGGATGATCGATGTATCCAGGCATTATACATGGATTAAATTGCATAATGTCCCCTTTGAGGCAGATGAGGCAGATATCAGAAACGTATTTGAGGAATACGGAACTGTTCATTTGGCCCAGCATGGTAAGTGGGTGTCGGGTGCCTACACAGGTATGCCGGAGGGCACTTTTAACCTAAAATGTCATTGCGACACCCATACCGTCTTACGTGTACCTAAAGGAATTCAGGACACAGGTCATGGTGTCATACGCGGGGCAAAGGCGTACCTGCCGACTATGTGGGGAATATGATCACATAGCGGCGGAGTGTGGGAAGCGGCAACGAGCTCCTGGCCCAGAGGCGGAGACATCCGCTTCTACACCAGGGGAAGCAGGTGTTGATCAACGACGTGAAGGAGGGCGTGGTCGTCTATGGAGCGAGATAGTGGATGAGGCGTATAAGGCTGGGGGAGAGGGTGAGGCCCTTGACCAGTTACCTGGTCCAGACACACTTCCAGTGGATCGAGTTGAGCAAAAAGTACAGGAGGAAGTGTTGGAAATTGAGGAGGAATTAGCCGAGGTTCTGAAGTCCTTGTCACCGCCTGAGGAGGTGGCTGCTCCTGGTAGGGTAGTAGAAGATGAGGTGAAGGCTGTGGGGCATCAACAACAGAACTATTCGGACGAAGGGAGTGACAGCATGACTGAGGTGTCACCGAGATCTTTGTCACTGTGTACAGTGGAGGTAGAGGTACATTGTGAGGCATCCCCAGACCAAGCCATGGAGGATGCGCCTGTCACAAGAAAGAGAGCCGCTGCATCGGATTCAGATGATGTCCTAACGCCAGCGCAGAGGACTGGGAAGCAAATATGGGCAGAAGGTGAAGGTAGTGGTGGCCATGACAGGAGGCACCGAAAGAAGGGAGGGGGGAGAGAGGGAAGTGTGCAGGTGACAAGTGGTCCCACACATTCTGGTGGCCATCGGAAGAGTGAAGAGAGGAGGCAGGGGTGGAAACTCTAATAGGCCTCCGGTGTATGACAGTAAACGTTAATGGTTTGTGTAATAGTGTAAAGAGAGAATGGTTTCGAGAGTTTCTGAATAAATTTAGAGTGGATGTTGTGTTCCTACAGGAGCACAATTTTAAGGAGGGTAGGGTGTTGGAGATGGAGGGGTTTCAGGTGGTAACCCTGCCATCTGCCCGTTTGAAAGGGGGGGTGGGTATCTTAATTAGGGAGGCGAGCCCGTTTGTTTTGCAGAGAAGTGAGGGGGGGGGGAGGGGGAAGGGTTGTTGCGCTTAGATGGTTTGTGGATGGGAAAACGTGTGGCTTTTATTAGTGTATATGCGCCTGCAGAGAATAATGTACAGGTGAAGCAGGAGTTTGTGTGCGAGGACCTTGTGTTTTTTTTCCGTGCATTACCGGAGGTGGCAATAGTAGGAGGTGATTGGAACTGCGTCATTAGGAGGGCTGATGTGGAACCTAAAGGGGCAGGTTATGTGTCGGTGGCCCTACGAGATTTATTGAGGGATATTAGGTTAAGAGACGCATTCGAGGGGGGGGCGTGGGAGACAGAGCATACTTTTGTTAGGAGAGGGTATGCAGCGAGGTTAGATAGAGTGTATCTTTCTCACGGGGTTGTAGTGAGAGCTTTCAAAACTGTTGAAGTTGCATGGTCAGATCATAGAGCAGTGTTGGTGGAGGTTGGGTGGGAGGCGCTTGCAGAAATATACAGGAGTTACTGGAAATTAAATATAAGTGCATTGAGTGATGAGGAGGGGTTAGAGGGATTTTCTGTCCATATGGAAGGAGCTTAGTGAGGAGGCACAGGGAGTGGAAGATGTGTACATGGTGGGATTGTGTTGCCAAGGAAAGGATTAGGAAATATTATGTGGGGGTGGGCAAACGTATAAATGATTTTAAATATGGGCTTTCAAATTATCTGGAGGACAGGTTAAGGGGCTGTTATGAGAAGGGGGTTGTGGGGGCAACTATCCTATGGATGAAATTGTCGAGGTCAAGGGGAGACTGAGGGAGTTACAAAATGAGAGGTTTCAAGCGGTAAGGTGCAGGCAGGGGTAGAGGAGTGCTTTGGGGTGAAAACCATCGGCGTGTGTGTTGCGACGTCAAAAACAAAGACAGCAGGTTACAGCTATTCCGAGGTTAGAGGTACACGAGATGGCGGGGGGTTATAGAATGGGTCAGGAGATACTAACTAACAAAAGGAATGTGTGTGTATGCGGATAAATGGTATGAAGGGTATTGGACAAGTGGGAAGGTGGGAATGTGGATTTAGAGAAGGTGGTGTGAGTATATGACGTGTAATTTAGGGAATAGTGATAGAAAGGCTTTAGGGGGGGGTAATAACAGAGGAGGAAATAGAGTTGGCTTTAAGGGGAATGAGGAAAGGCAAAGCACCGGGAATAGACGGTCTCCCGGCTGAATTTTATCTCCAACATTGGGAGGTGATAAGGGGTTTCATGGGTAGGTTATTTAATCAATGAAGGAGAAGGTGTGTGATGGGGGACAAGCAAGCAACAGCAGTTGTAGTGTTGGTCCAGAAGGGTAAGGGGCAGCACACCCTCAAGGAGTACCGTGCCATATCCCTGTTATGTGCTGATTATAAGTTGTTCGCTAAAGTCTTGGGTAATAGGTTCAAATGTGTGGTAGGGAGAGTGGTTTCGAAAACGCAGTATGGTTTGCCTGGAAGGTCGATGATTGAGGGTCATGGAATACTGCGAAGTTTTGTGGAGTCAAAAGGGGGGGGAGGGAGGGCGGCGTTGTTGGCTTTAGACTGGCAGGGGGCCTATGACAGGGTGGAACGAGGAGCATTGGGAGCTATACTTAGGAGGCAGGGTTATGGGGATGAAATAGTTAATTGGGTAACCACGTTGTACAATGGTGCCAAGATGAGGGTACAGATTAATGGATGCTTGGGGGAGGGGATTGTAATGGGTAGGGGACTTAGGCAGGGGTGTCCCATGTCACAAATGTTGTTTGCGTGCATTCAGGACCCTTCATAGAATGGTTGAACGTTGTGTATGTGACACGAGTGGAGGTAGGGGGGGTGGGGTAGGGAAAGTGTGGCCGGGAATAATAGGATACGTAGACGATACAACAGTCCTGGTTCGGAGGGGATGACGTTGGTGTTTTGGATGCTGTTGTGCAACAGTTCGGAAATGCAACAGGGATGCAGGTAAATAGAGAGAAGTCAATGATCATGGGGTTGGGTGATTGGGTGGAGGAGGGGGGGGGAGAGATGTAACGTTGTGAGAAAACAAACGGTGTCTTTAAAAATTTGTGGTATCACCTATAAGGGTGATTTGGAAGCTGCTCGGGAGGAAAACTCGAATAGATTAATGGAAAGGATTCAGGGGCGTCTGGGTGCATTGCGACCTCATCATCTGACTCTCGTGCAACGAGTGATTGTTATAAACGTATTATTGTATAGTAAGGTTTGGCACGTAGCAGCCGTGTTCCCATAACAGGGACGGCGATTGTGGGAATTCTGAGACGAGTGTTTAACTTTTTGTGGGTGTTCAAGGTGCGATTGGCTGAGGAGAGAGGTTGTAATGTTACCTGTGCGCCAGGTGGGTTGGGGTTGATGGATCTGAGGAGGAAGGATTAAATGTGTGTTTCTTAAATGGGAGGTTTTGCGCGAAGGTGTGAGTGGAGGGCAGCTGGGAAAAGTACATGATAGGTTGGGTAAGTTGTATGGTGGTGTGGAGTTGAGGGAATGTGAAACTATTTTGAGGGCTTTGATGTTGGTTAGAGAACCCAGGAAAATTCGAGTAGGGGTTTTGTGTAAGCTGCTTGGCAGACAGGATTGTTGTACCAGTTGAGGGATTGTTCCCATGATACGCATGGACGAGTATTTGGTATAGGTTTAGCAGGTTGAGGTTAAAGCCTAGGGTAAGGGAGGTAATGTATCGTTTTTTGCATGGCATACTACCGTCGGGGAGGTTTTAAGAACCAGAGGGGTAATTGTGGGCGGAAGGTGTGGAATCTGTGGGGAGGATGAGACGGCGTTCCATGCTGTATACTTTTGTGGGGAACTGGAGGGTGTTAGGTATTGGTTAAGTAGGGTAGGACGGGGGGGGGGGGGGCAGAGGGGTGTCGGTTCTGCGTGCACTAAGCCTAGATGTGGGAGGGTTCGATGAGAGTGTTATACGAGCTTTGGATTATATAATAGTGGATTATATATATATATCGTGGGTGATGAGGGGGAGGGGGAATTGTGAGGTGCGGAGGCGGGTACTAGCGGTAACGGTTTATCGTACCATGTTCGTTAATAGAGAACTGTATGGGAGGAGGTGGGAGAAGGATTTTTGGAAGGGTATAGAATGTTAACGTTAGGTTTTCTCATCAATCTACGACTTGGGCTGAGTGATAAGGGGGGGGGGTTGGGGATTACATACGGGAAGGGGGTTTCAGGGGGACACAGCGGGGTCGCCTCCTGGGGAGGGGTGTGAGTGTAGGTGTATGTGGGTATATGAAGGTGTAGATGAGTGGCATACATGTATGTAGCATGCAAGTGGGCACAGAAACCAAAGATGATATCAAGTAATTACGTAGTACCTGAATGGAGAATTCTGTGTTTGATGTGTCAGGGTCGTCATGACCTTCTTCATGAATTAAGTGTGAATGGTGTCAAGATTATAGTTTTAAGACCGTGAAGAGCTTTAGGGCTTATGTAGAGTGTGCGTTTATAGCCTTTATTGGGCATAAATCATGTGCGATAATTGTATCGCAATGAGAGGTTATTAAATTATGTTTGTGTTGAGTGTTGTGGGTTTTTAGCGAGTGTACTGTCTTTATTTTAGCATTATATAATGTGCTCATCCAGTTGATGCGATGGAACGATAATGACTTCCATAAATTTGTAATGCCTCGTTAAAAGTTTGTAATGGGACAGTATGGTTTAGTCTCTGACTTTATATAATGTGCTCAGCCGGTGGAAGAGGCTGTATTAATATTTAGTAATATTTGTTAATATTTATTTAGTATAAGTGTGAGGCTTAGGATTTGATTTTTGATTTAGGATTTGATTTTGATTTTTTTTTCAATGCTTAAAAAGAGATTGTAGTGAGGCACGTATGTATGTGCTTAGGTACTTCTTATTGTATAGGGGTTAATTTGGGAAGAGTATGTGATTGTTTTTAACTGAGATTGGGATGTAAGGTTATTACTCTGTTTATCTCCTGTGAAGGTTGTGAACCTTTGTCATATGTCCGTCATAGTATGTTAACTATACAAATCTGAAAGTTGTATATAGTTTATATTTTATATAGTTTATATAGTTATAGTTTATTTTGTTTATCATAGTATGTTATATGGAAAAGTTTGTGTGTATATGGGTAACCTCTTTTATGTCAATTACAATGTGTTGTTAATAATTGGCTAGTGTTTGTTGTGTAGGATTGAGGATCCTACTGTATCCATTTTATATCTTAATTTAATATCAAGCTGTAAAGTTTTTAAATAAAATATAAAAAAAAAAAAAAAATTAAATTTTTTACATTAACATTAATGAAAAAATATATCTTTAAACGTATAAGAGAAAATTTTAGAAAGGACTTAATTTTAAATGAGTTCTTGCACGACATACATACATATATATAATATATATATATATATATTATATATATATATATATATATATATATATATATATATATATATATATATATATATATATATAAAACGTTACATCCTACCTAATAAATATAACTAAGTCAAATAATAATATAAAGCAATATATTTACAATTTAGCTATTATCGCAAATATAAAGAATATAAAATTATAAGAACAGGTAATATACATTATATACATTGTGACACATTCAGGGGTCGCAACATCACGTATGATCTGGAGAGTTGTATCTTTGCAGTTGGAATGGTTTAATTCGCTGGGATGGATTTTCGTCTCTCGACCTCCGGGGAGAGAGGACGCATGCCTAGTAGCTACACCTGCCCTCTGGTGGTGACCTTTAGCAACTAGAAGACAAAATGGCGTACCGAGTGGGACAGAGGATTAACACTGTTTGTATACAGCTGATACGTGGCACACTTACTGGAACTACGATGCATACATTGCTGCCTGCTATCATCAGGGACGCCTATGGTGTCCCCAACGAGGAAGTTTATGGTGTTGCCTTAAATGGGATGAACAGAGTTTTCCTGAAACTGAATCATACCGGCGTCTACGACAGACTTGTTGATGAGTACCAGGAGAGGAAGGTGACAGTGAACTCGGCAGTGGAGGTTGTTCTGCATGACGTGTCCAGGTACTACACATGGGTGAAGGTGAGAAATGTCCCTTTCGAGGTGACGGCGTATAGTATACAGGAGGTATTCCATAACTACGGAAAAGTCCATTCGGCAACGATGGGAGTATGGACAGAGGGGCCATATAAGGGAAGACCTGAGGGTTCTTATACCCTCAAAATGACGTTGGCTAGGCCTATACCGTCCTATGTCATACTGGAGGTGTCCAGGACGCAAGTCTTTGTACACTATGCCGGCCAGAGAAAGACCTGTCGACTCTGTAGCTCATATGAACATATGGCAGCACAGTGTCCTAGAAAGCAGCCTACCAGGGCTCCTGGTACGTTGGCAGTGGAGCAGAGACCATGTGAGTTGATGCCTGAGTTGCGAGAGGAGGAAGCAGTGACGAGTGGTAGATGGAGCGAAGAAGTAGAACGGGAAGTATCGACGGTCAGTACCTGTGTTACCCTCCCGGAGGTGACAGGGGAGGGGCCCCCATCGCCTGAGGGACGGGTGGACGTGGAAGAGTCTACCCAGGAGAAGCTGCTGGAAGCGGTTCTGCAGGAGTTTTTCGAAGAGAAGGTGGCCGGGGAGGATGGTCCTGAGACGTCAAGTGAGATACAGCTGATGGTTGAGCAGCAGGGACAGGTGAAGGGTCCGAGGAATGACAGAGAGGACATGGAAGTGGTGGTGGAAGCCCATCAGGAGGACGTGCAGGACGTAGATTTGTGTGTGAGTGAGAGCTCACGAAAAAGAACTGCGGGTGCTTTTGACCTAGATGAGGTTTTAACACCTGGGCAGAGACCCGGGAAGAAGTCATGGGTAGTGGTAGGGGAAAAGGCAAGCAGGGGAGGGGGTGTACCGGGGAAGATCAGTGGGGGGGGCAAGGAGGGGCTGGTGGACAGGTTAGAAAAAAGGATAAAAATGGTACAGGTACTGAGAAAGGTGAAGTGAGTAAGATACAGCGGCATAGGGGTAAACCCCCTCTTCTGGCAAATTCAAGTGTGTCACAATAAATGTCAATGGGCTTAAATCTGAGGTAAAAAGGGTTTGGTTAGAGTGGTTTTTACGAAGGTTTGATGTGGATGTATGTTTTTTGCAGGAGCATAACCATAGGTTAGGGAGTGAATTGAGTTTGAGGGGTTATAAAATGTTTGTCAGTAATGCTTTGCAATTAAAAGGAGGGGTGCAGTAGCTGTAAGGAGACCAGCCCATTGCGTGTCATGGGTTGGGAGGAGGGGGGAGGGGGGAGGGTTGTAAGGGTAGATGGGCACTGGGGGGTGGGGAGAGTATGTTTCATAGGTGTATATATGCCGCATGTAACATGTTAGAGTCAAAGTTGATTTTGTACGTGATGTTTTGATGTATTATTTGCGAGGTTTACCTTCTATAAACTGTTACTTGGAGGTGACTGGAACTGTGTGATTAGGTATGGTGATGTGACGCCGAGGGGGGCAGGATGTGTTTTAGGTGCGCTAAGGGATGTGTTAAGGGTGTGGGAGTTGTAGATGTGGTGGGTAGGGGGGAGTATGGGGTGGAGCACACGTTCATTCGTGGGAATTATGGGGCGAGGTTTAGATAGGATATATGTGATGCAGGGGATTGGTGTGGAGAGAGTGAGGGCTTTTGATGTCGGTTTTTCGGATCACAGGGCGGTGATAGCTGATCTGCGGGTGGATGGTATAGTACGCATATATGCTGGGTATTGGAAATTGAATGTGAGGCTTCTGCAGGAGAGGGATGAAGGCTCATCCTTTGAGGAATGGTGGAGACATTGCTGGGAGGGTAGGGATGGTGGGATGGATTTGCTTGACTGGTGGGAGATGCGGGCAAAGACAGCAATAGCAGAGTTTTTTAGGATACGTGGAAAGGAAACAGGCAAGGTGGAGATATGGTTTGCAAACTACCTGGAGGGACAGCTAAATGCTGTTTACGACGGGGGGGAAGGGAAGATGTGCGAGGTGAGGTGGATGGTTTAAGGAGTAGGATTGAAGGATTGCATAATGAAAGGTTTAATGCGATTAGAGTTAGCGCAGGTTTTAGAGGAGGTGTTAAAGGTGATCGACCATCAGTTATGTCCTGAGAAAATTTAGGGAAAGCAGATGGTGACTACCATAGCGCATCTAGTGGTCGCTGATGGGGGGGGGGAGGATATGTGGTGGTGGTCAAGGTCTTACTGATACAGATGATATTAGTGGTTATGCTGATTATTGGTTTAGGGAGAAATGGAGGAGGAACAAGGAAGTTGTCAGTGAGGAGGTATTTGGGTTATGCAGAATACTATTGTATTGGGACAAGAGGAACGGGAAATGCTGGAGGGTAGTATTAGTGAGGAGGAGGTGGGGGAGGCGGTTTACGGGATGAGTCAGGGTAAGACGCCCGGGGATTGATGGAATACGAATGATTTTTATAGAGTTTATGGGAATGCATTAGGTATGGGTTAGTGGAAGTCTTGAATCATATGTGGAGCAGTGGGAGGATGGGGAAGACCCAGAAAACAGGGATCGTTGTGTTGGTGCCGAAGAAGAAGGATGGGAAAGTATTGAATGATTATAGAGCAATATCCTTAATGTGTGCAGACTATAAAATTTATGCTAAAATTCTGGGCAATAGACTGAAGAAGGTTTTAGGATCAGTGGTACATGGGGGACAGTTTGGCATTCCGGGAAGAAGTAGTGAGGGACGGGCATAGTCACATAAGGGATTTTATTGAGGACTGCACCGGGGGGAATACTTGGATTGGATTGGGCTAATGCGTATGATTGTGTGAATAGGGATTTCTTAAAAGTTTGTTTGGAACAGTTGGGTTTGGGGGAGAAGGTGGTGAGATGGGTGCAAACCTTGTATGAGGGAGCAGTTATTAGGGTACAGGTTAATGGTAAGTTGGGGGACCCAGTACTGATGGAGAGAGGTTTGAGGCAGGGCTGTCCACTCTCTCAGTTATTGTTTGCCTGCGTACAGAATCCATTTTATGGGCTGGTGGATGAGGTGATGAATGAACATGGGATTAGGGGGGTGGGGCGGGGGGGATTGTGGGGTACGTAGATGATACTACTGTGTTGGTAAGGCATGAGGAAGATCTAAGGAAAGTTGGTGGAATCATTCAGATTTTGGGATGCCACGGGTATGAGAGTTAATTTAATGAAGTCGAGACTATTAGAGGTGGGGGATTGGGTGGGAGGGGGCTTGGGGGGGGAGGGTTTGGGATGGTCAGTAGTGGACAGAATTAAGGTTTGTGGAATATGGTACATGGAGGAAGTGCAGGAGAGTAGGAAGATAAATTCGGAATTAGTTTACGAGCAGGGTTTTGGGTAGGCTAGGTGGCTTTAAGGGCTAGGGACGTAACATTAAGCAGAGAGTTTTAGTGGTCAACTCTCTGGTTTACAGTAAGGTGTGGGGAGTGGCTGAGGTGTTCCCTTTAAGAGCAGAGGATATTGCAGAAATCCAGAGGAAGGTTCTAAGGTATGTGTGGGGGTTTGGGAGGGCATGGTTTGAGCAAGGACGTGGTGAAGACGGAGGGGAGACGTGGGGGGGTCTTGGCCTGATGTCATTGGGTCATAGAGTAATGGCTTTATATATTAAACAAAGATATATCCGGACTGGGGGGAACAGGGGAGTCAGGGTAGGTAGGGTAATGGAGGATGCACGAAGATGGTGGTGTGGAAGGGATTTGCGGTATTGTGAGGATATGTTGAGGGTTTTATTACATGTTAAACAGGTGTCCACGTTAAAGGTCAAACGAATGGTGGGTGCCGTGGTAGGCAAGGGTGTCTTACAGGGACTTGCTATATATCCAACATATGACTGGATAAGCATATGGAGGAAGTTTGGCTTGCTTAGAATAACAGCGAGGGTACGAGAGTTAGTATATCGTTTTCTGATGGGAATATTGGCCTCTAGGGATGTGTTATATAAAATGGGTCTTGTGAGAGAGGACTCATGCTTGCATTGTGGGGACATCGAAACGGCCTTTCATGCGGTATATTTTTGTCCCTCTTTGGAGGGGGTGAGGTTATGGATGGTGAGAGTTATCAGATTTTTTTGGGGGGGGGGGCAATGGCCATTCTTACGGGCCTAATGTTGGATGTAACTGGGGTGCCGGGGTGATGTGGGTAGAGCCTTAATGTATGTTATGACGGATTATTTACATGTATCTTGGGGGATGAGGGAGGTTAGGGGAGAGTTGAGGATAAAAGCGTTAGCAGCGAGATTTTATAGAACTATGTGTAGAATAGCAGTCTATGGTGGGAGGTGGGTAGTTAGTTTTTCGGAGGGTTACCGGAATCTCACTGTGGGGGGCCTTCTCCTCATGAACCCAGGGGGCGGGCAAAGGGTTGGTCTCCTACCGGGGGACACATGAGGGTGGGTTGGTTTAGGTTCTTTGTAGTGTGGATGGTGAGAGGGTTATGAATAGAGTGGAAGGGAGATGAATGAGGATTTGGAATCTATGGTTATGTTCACTGCATACAGGATAACCTTAAAAACCATGATGACTAAACCTTGGGATCTCGGGTTTAGAGCAGAATGATGTTAAGATTAGCACACAAGTTAACTTGATCGTTGTATAACTTATGTTTGCGAAGTGCTGTGAACCTGCACAGTTGCTTTGTGGGAAAAATTTTCTGCTATGTTTATATATGAAATCATGATCTTTGGCTTAGTCAATTTTATAATCACATATAATGACACCTTTTTCTATGTACCTAATCATGTTATGTAATGATATATGAATTATAATGAATAGTGAGGTATTAGGTTAGGAGTGGACAATTTTATTGTGCGATGCCCTTAATGGGGTTTCTGTGAGATTGTAAACTGGTTTTGTTCAATGGTGTTATTGGGAAAAAAATAAGGATGGAACATGTACGAACTTGTATGTCAATATTTTTAATTATGCCTACTGTATGTGCATGAGGAATTTTTATTCCCATGATAACGCCCAGTATAATAACATTGATAATAGGGAAAAGGGGGGGGGGGTAGTATGTGCCGGCACGAAGTAAGTGCGGCGAGTCTTTAGGCAATGAGAATTATAATTATATGCTAATTATTTGTTTATATATTATCTTTTAGACTGTTTATATAAAAAAAAAAAAAAAAAAAAAAAAAAAAAAAAAAAAAAAAAAAAAAAAAAAAAAAAAAAAATCAGCAATGATGTACTAGTGTTTCAAATAGGGAGATAAGGTTTTTATGTCCTGTAACTAGACAGGTTTGATACCTTTATGTTAGGATTTTGTTAGTTGTATGGGTTGATACTTGCGTATATAATGTTATGTCTTTTACTTGAGGGTGTTTCCTGCCCAGTGTTTATGTGGGGAGTTTCATTGTGATATGTACCAATGTAATGTTTATTGTCGGCTTTGGTTTGCCTAATGTTTAAATTAATGTTCTTATAATTTTAATTTTTGTATGTTAAATAATATTTATTGTGCACTTTGTGCAAGGGGTCTAATTGTACAGAGTTGTGGGGGATTTATGTGGACACAGACATAAAATTTTGAGTTTTGGTTTTTGCTAATTTTTTTTGTTCGGTGCTGGAGCTCTCTCGCTCTTTATTATGTTAAGAGTTTCCTGCTATTTGCGGGAAGTATTATGTGGTATGTCTTTGTAATTTTATTGTAGGGTTGGGTTTAGCCTTTGTTTAATTATTGTAATGTATAATTTATCCTTCGTATGCTGCATCATATCATCTGTGTACTTTGTGCAAGGAGGTTTTACTGTACTGTATAATAGGCATGATTTGTAGGTTTAGAATTTGTTGATGTTTTTTCTGAGCAGGTGTTATCCTGTTCGTTTCATTATTCGGTGATGGTATATTCTTTAATACAATATGAATGTAACACTTGTGGTATGCTATGGGGTTGATGGTAGGTCATTGTTTTTTCAAACGGTTAATAATTGTGTTCTTTTATTTATTTATATCTTGTACTGTGTCCTTTCAAATAAAAATATAAAAAAAAAAATTCGCTGGGAAAGAGTGGAGTGTTAATTACTACTGCATCAGATAACTTGTCTTTCTCTGCCTTATCATCTTGGTTAGCAAAATAATTGTTCAATTGGGTATCCATGTTTATTTTCCATGTTTATTAATATCAAGTTTGGAAACAAATCATGAATGGTTCATAAAAATCTTCAAAATTCGATAAATCTTAGAGGCAGCTGTCCAGTGGTTAACACATTGTGAGTTTTAGTTCTCACTTGCCATGGTTTAAACCCCCTCCCGTTCCCTTAGGTTAAAGTTAGGTAAGGTTCGTCAGGAAACAGGACAAGTGTTTCCTGATGCGGGTCTTATTCATATGAAGATCCACAGCTGAAGCTTTTGGTCATTTGACCGAGGCTTACCAGTCCACTCGTATAAAAAAATATAGCTATGATTATAAGCATTATTGATAGGTCTTACCTGGCATAAATGAAATATAAATTGTCCTGAGAAACTCATGTCCATCTTTGCTAAGACTTTTAAGAGCTTCCAAATACTGTATTCCAACACACTTCATATCTTGTGTACCACGACCATATATATCACCATTGTCGTCTTTATCACCACTGAATCGTGTGTGGGTGTGTGTGTGTGTGGGTGTGTGTTTGTGGGTGTGTGTGAGGGTGTGTGTGTGGGTGTTGGTGTGTGTGTGTGTGTGTGTGGGTGTGTGTGTGTTGTGTGTGGGGTGTTGTGGAGGGTGTGTTGGGGGTTTGGGGTGTGTGGGTTTTGGTGTGTGTGTGGTGTGTGTGTGTTGTGTGTGTGTGTGGGGTGGGGTGTGTGGGGTGTGTTTGTGGGTTGTGGAGGGTGGTGGTGGGTTTTGGTGTGTGTGTTTTGGGGTGTGTGTGTTGTGTGTGTGGGGTGTGTGTGAGGGGTGTGTGGGGGGGTTTTTTGGTGTGTGTGTGTTTTTTTGTGCGTCCTTTAATGCAAAAATATTTGTACGCCGTGGACATGTCCGTGGTGCCCCCTCGTGTGTGTATTGTGCGCGCGCGCGCTAGTGGGGTGTATACCCACTTAATTTTGTATTTATAACTCATCTTTGTGACCAGTTGGGGACGATCAGGGGTTCATTATTTTGTAATTTGTTCAGACTGAAACCCAGTATAGGTGAGGCTGAATCATTACCTCTGTAACTTCCCTATTGTGACCGATCTACCGGGTTTATTACCTTTAACTTTTACTCTCATAACTTTGGGGGCCAGCACTGGATCCATTTGACCTTTGTAAAACTTTTGACTCCGCCCCAGGGTGGGTATGGGGTGATACCGCCCACAGGATGGGTATGGGGTGAACCGCCCACAGGGTGTTTATGGGGTGACTACCGCCCCCGTGGGTTGGGGGGGCATAATAAAAAATATTAAACTAAACTTGTGTGTGTGTGTGTGTGTGTGTGGTGTTGTGGTGTGTGTGGTGTGGGTGTGTGTGGTGTGTGTGTTGTGGTGTGTCGTGTGGTACCACCTATTGTGGTTTTCGGCGTGTACCACCTAGTTGTACCCACTATTGAGGTTGCGGGGGGCGAGCCCGGGTCCTGGCCCTCCCCTTCACTGATCGTACTGGTCATCTCCCCGAGCCCTGGCTTTATCATACCCCTGCTTAAAGCATTAGGATCCGCCCCATTTCATCGCTTCCCCAAAATATTCCCCTTACTGACACCTGGGTGAAGAAAAATTCCTAAAATCCCCGTAATTTATCTGTGTCTTCAACTCCAAATTGTCCCCTTTTTACTGTGTCCAATTTTGAACATCCTGTCTTTGCCCCCTTGTAATTTCCCCTTCAGTATTTTTTGTCGTTATCATGTCCCCCCTACTCTCCTGTCCTCCAGGTCGCGGTTTATTTTCCCTTAACCTCTAATCGTAGACAACCTCTTAGCTCTGGGATAGTTTGTTGCAAACCTTTGCATTTTCTCAGTTTCTTACGTGTTTGGGCTAGGTGGGGTTTCCAAACGGTGCCGCATACTCCAATAGGGCCTACTACACGGTTACGGGGTCCTAAAACGATTCCCTTTTAAATGTGGGAATGCTGTTCTGAGGTTTGTAGCGCCCTTTTGCGCAGCAGTGTGTGTGTGTGTTGTGTGTGTGTGTGTGTGTGGTGTGTGTGTGTTTGTAGTGTGTCTGTTGGTACTCACCTATTTGTGGTTGCGTGCGTGCGTGTGTGTTGTTGTGTGTGTGTGGGGTGTGGTGTGTGTGTGTGGTGTGTTGTGTGTTTTTGGTGTGTGTTTGTGTGGTGGTGTGTGTGTGTGTTGTGTGTGTGCGTTTTTTGGTGTCTGTCTGTGTGGGGTTGTCTGTGTTGTGTTGTACTCCCCTATTTGTGGTTGCGTGCGTGTGGTGTGGTAAATCCTTTGCGGATGATACTAGGCCTGCATGAGGCGTCATCTGCTGAGGACGCGGTTAACCTCAAGAAGATATAAACAAAAATTTTCCGTGGGCAACGGTAAACAATGTGCTCATGAGGGAAAAATTCCCAAACTCCGTTTTTGGAAAATGGAGGAATAATAACTAAACAAGGGATCTATGACTCCCCCCAACAAAGAGCGGAAAAATAATGTAGGGACCCCGGGAGTGGTTATGTCTGAGATCCACTTTCAAGGGTCACAACAGTGCCACGATCGCACGTGCAAAAAAAATGAAGGGTGGATAAGAGAACTTCAAAAAAGAAGATGCCAAGCCCATGATGATCCTTTTTAAACACTTTTTTCCTCTAGGCTGGGGTACGCTGTACATTAACATCTCCCCTACAAACAGGTGAAAAGCAAACTAGAGATTACAGAGAACCTTTACTGCACGTATAATTCTGTCAAGCCCTTAACTATGGAACGCTTTGGGAAACCTTGACTTGTACTCGTTGGGAAAGAGGAGGGAGAGATATATCATAATTACACTTGGAAAAACTTTGGGAAGGGAAAGGGCCCAAACTGCACACAAAAATCATCCCTACGAAAGAAAAAGACTGGGCAGGCGATGAAAAAATCCCCCCAATAAAAAGTGGGGGAGCCTTTGGGTACACTAAGAAAAAAACACCATAAGGCCCGGGGCCCCCCAAAATTTCAACAGCCTCCCATCAGCATTGGGGAATTGCCAATAACCCCCGGCGCCTTCAAGAGAGGTGGACAGATACCTAAAGTCAGTGCCGGATCAGGGGCTGGGCTCGACGTCGGACTGCGTGCGGCCAGCAGTAACAGCCTGTTGTCAGGCCCTGATCCATCGGGAGGCCCGGTCGTGGAGGGGCCGCTGGGGCGTTGATCCCCGGAATAACCTCCAGGTAACCTCCAGGGCAGGTAACCTCCAGGTATTTGTGGTTGCGTGCGTTGTACTCACCTATTTGTGGTTGCAGGGGTCGAGTCTTAGCTCCTGGTGTGTGTGTGTGTGTGTGTGTGTGTGTGTGTGTGTGTGTGTGTGTGTGTGTGTTGTGTGTGTGTGTGTGTGTGTGTGTGTGTATGTGTGAGACTCAACAATCAATATTTGCACCAATAACTCACTACAGTTGTGACCGGGTGTGGAAGTGTGAATTGCTCATTACACTATAATTTGTTCATGATTGTAGCCATGTATAAACGTAAGTAACCATTCTTACAGAATTCATTACCTTTGTAACTTGTGAGTTCATTACCTTTGTACCTAGTTCTGCTATCAAAACTTTGGGGGCCCAGTCCCTGGACCCATTACGTACCTCTGTAATCTGTAAATACCTTTGTAACTTGTCATTATTGTGACCAGACCTACCTGGAGTTCATTACATTTGTAAATTGTGAGTTCATTACCTTTGTAAATTGTGAATTCATTACCTCTGTAACTTGCTCAGCTATCAAAACTTTGGAGTCCAGTCCCTGGACCAATTATGTACCTCTGTAATCTTTTGACTACCGCCCACAGGATGGGTATGGGGTGACTACCGCCCACAGGATGGGTATGGGGTGCATAATAAACATATTAAACTAAAAACTAACTGAATGTTTCATATTTCAAGTGTTCCTGAGCACGATACAAAAGATATATAATCTCCATTAATACATTTATAGATGGGGTTGTAAGAGAAGTAAATGCGAGGGTCTTGGCAAGAGGCGTGGAGTTAAAAGATAAAGAATCACACATAAAGTGGGAGTTGTCACAGTTTCTCTTTGCTGATGACACTGTGCTCTTGGGAGATTCTGAAGAGAAGTTGCAGAGACTGGGGGGATGAATTTGGTAGGTTGTGCAAAAGAAGAAAATTAAAGGTGAATACAGGAAAGAGTAAGGTTATGAGGATAACAAAAAGATTAGGTGATGAAAGATTGGATATCAGATTGGAGGGAGAGAGTATGGAGGAGGTGAATGTATTCAGATATTTGGGAGTGGACGTGTCAGCGGATGGGTCTTCGAAAGATGAGGTGAATCATAGAATTGATGAGGGGAAAAGGGTGAGTGGTGCACTTAGGAGTCTGTGGAGACAAAGAACTTTGTCCTTGGAGGCAAAGAGGGGAATGTATGAGAGTATAGTTTTACCAACGCTCTTATATGGGTGTAAAGCATGGGTGATGAATGTTGCAGCGAGGAGAAGGCTGGAGGCAGTGGAGATGTCATGTCTGAGGGCAATGTGTGGTGTGAATATATGCAGAGAATTTGTAGTTTGGAAGTTAGGAGGAGATGCGAGATTACCAAAACTGTTGTCCAGAGGGCTGAGGAAGGGTTGTTGAGGTGGTTCGGACATGTAGAGAGAATGGAGCGGAACAGAATGACTTCAAGAGTGTTCAGTCTGTAGTGGAAGGAAGGCGGGGTAGGCGTCGGCCTAGGAAAGGTTGGTGGGAGGGGTAAAGAAGGTTTTGTGTGCGAGGGGCTTGGACTTCCAGCAGGCATGCGTGAGCGTGTTTGATAGGAGTGAATGGAGACAAATGGTTTTTAATACTTGAAGTGCTGTTGGAGTGTGAGCAAAGTAACATTTATGAAGGGGGTTCAGGGAAACCGGCGGGCCCGGACTTGAGTCCTGGAGATGGGAAGTACAGTGCCTGCACTCTGAAGGAGGGGTGTTAATGTTGCAGTTTAAAAACTGTAGTGTAAAGCACCCTTCTGGCAAGACAGTGATGGAGTGAATGATGGTGAAAGTTTTTCTTTTTCGGGCCACCTGCCTTGTTGGGAATCGGCCAGTGTGATAATAAAAATAATAAATAATTAATACATTTTACCATAATGTTACCAGGAGCTACAGAATTATGTACATACACTAGAGAATTATGTACATACACTACAGAATTATGTACATACACTACAGAATTATGTACATACCCACAGAATTATTCATACCTATAGATTAATGTACATACACTACAGAATTATGTACTTACACTACAGAAATTATGTACATACCACTACAGTATTATTAAATACACTACGAGAATGTGTAGATACACTACAGAATTAAGTAACAGACAATGTAGAAATATGTACTTAACACTAACAGAATTATGTACATACACAACAGAATTATGTAACATACACTACAGAATTAATACATACACTACAGAATTAATGTACATACACTACAGAAATAATTACATACCACTACAGAATTATGTACATACACTACAGAATTATTACATACACTACAGAATATGTACATACACTACAGAATATGTACATACACTACAGAATTAATGTACATTCACTACAGAATTATGTACATACACTACAGAGTTTATGTACATACGCTACATGAAATTGTGTATATAAACTACAAATAAGTACATACAATGTAGAATTATGTACATACACTACAGAATTATGTTCATACACAACAAATTATGTACATACACATACAGAATTAGTACATACACTACAGAATTATGGTACATACACTACAGAATTAATGTACATACACTACAGAATTATTACATACACTACAGAATTATGTACAATACTCAACAGAATTATGTACATAACAACTACAGAATTATGTACATACACTACAGAATTATGTATACATACACTACAGAATTATGTACATACACAACAGAATTAATACATACAATTAGAATTATGTAACACTACACAACAAAATAAGTACATACATTGTAGAATTAATTTACAAACATTGTTGCAATGAAAAACTGAAAACACTAGAAATGTCCAGACTTGTTTGTACGGCAGAGTATAATACCCAAGTATAAGAACTTTAAAAGAACTTGTATTAAAGGGGGATTTTCTAGTATCTTATCATGATATCAAAACTTCTCTGTTTAAATAAGAAAAAAACAGACCAAATTGAAGTAATATGTTTTGAAGTATTTAAACTGGTAGTAATCTAAAAAAAAAACTCTAATCATAGAATAAAAAAAAAAGTCAGATGAAATAATAATCGACGATTGTTAATTTAGGTTAAGTTAGTTAAGGTTTGTCAGGAAAAGGACAAGTGTTTTCCTGCGCTGGTTTTAGTCCATAGATGACCCACAGCTGGAATATATGGTCATCTGATCGAGGCATTCCGCTGGCTTACCACTCCACCCGCTATAATGTTATAATTATGATATAAACGAGATTGAATAACAGAAGATGAACATCCAAGCACTTTGTCCTCCAGAAGCCAAAAATGGATAATTTGATCACTAGGTAAACATTGGAACAACATCAGTGGAGAGTGAGGCAACGTGATGGTAGACTTGGTCATGTCCTACAAGTGTCATCAACACTGGAAACAACATCAGTGTGAGAGTTAAGCACATGATGGTAGAACTTTGGTTCTTGTTCACAAAGAGTCCATCAACACTGAACAACATCATTGAGATGTTACAAAAAACGCGATCTAAAAGCTTTAGAGGATCCCATGAACACTAGAGAGAGACTGCCCCTTCTAGCATCCAGCCCTGTTCCTGGTTTTCGTAACAAGTATCAGTATCGCTTGTCCAATTATCCATTAAAATTTCAGTATTATTCAATAGTGCTTCAGGATTACACGGTAGCTACTAACAAGAGAAATTAAAATTTAATAAATTTATTAAGTTCTGGAGTATATTATCAAATTAAATAAATTAAATTTAATCACAGTATCAAAATAATATCAACATCCTCGAGTTCCATAATTATTGTGCTGAAAACACCTATCACATTTTATAATTCTTAAAGTACTCGTCTGGTACATTAACAGTTAATAAGATATTACCAATATTGTACAAGTTGGTATGCGTAAGTGCTTCTAAGATTCTATATGTCTCACGACTCCACGATTAGACTTAACCAAGTGACGGACAAAGTCCTCTAAATAACTAAACTTCCTTGACCGACTGCAACCAGAACAGTCTGCTTGAACAACAAAAAGAAGCTTAACTCATAGCAATACAACAACAACGGTGACACAGAATCAGAACAAGGAGATAATATAACGCCACTAAGTATGAACTCCATCAGCAGATCCTCCACAGAAAGTTACAAAACTCCCATACTAACTGAATCTAAAAGTTCATCATATGACATCCCCGACTGTGATAATACAACAGAAACCAATAGAAATTAGGTCAGAAGCTACAGTGCAGGACCTGAGATGTTCGAGTGTCTATGTGACACACAACTCAATATCAACGTCGAAAATCAACTAAGTCTATACAATGTTATGTTAACAGAGTCTACAGAACTAACAAAATAATGAGACAGATCAATCTATCCAACCACCAAGATAGTCTAAGAGCAGACTGATACTTCAGCGGAGGCAAGGACAACCCCCCCCTCGATCACGTGACAGCTCCCATGGGCAGCAGTCGCCCAACAAGAAACCGGCAAATCTAACGAGCCATAAGCAGATAATTATAGTATTAGACATCAAGACTTGAACGAGCACACATGTTACATCCGTACCTCTACAAATTTAGCTAGTCAAATAAAACTTATGATAATAATAAATAAAGCAAATATTTACGATTTACTATTTATCGCAAATAAAGCAATATAAAATTATATGAAAAGGTGATTATTTATATATACACATTATATCATAATCATAATATACATTGTAAACTCCATTCAGTTGCAACACCCCCCCAACCACGACAAGCGGTCACACTAGAGTTGCATTGATGTCTTTCACATTATTACTGATTACTCAGGTTACTTTACTAACAATATCGATAAAAATTAATCAGAGTCACTCTCGTGCCAGAACCTCTACAATTTTCACAGCGTCCGTCACTGATATGCCCCTAGTATTAGGCAGTACACATTATCGTATCGCTGCATACTCGAGGTTATGTACATCAGTGTAGCGATAGGATACGCAGACTAGTAGGCACCATGAGGCTCGATCATAGTAAGGAGACTGCATCCACTCTTAAGTAGTGGTTGTGGAATGCTATCAGTAGTACATCTGTGTATTAAACACTTTAAGGTGTGTAGTGAGGGGGGGTCTGCGGCAGGACAGTGTTGCGTCACGCATACATCACCCTCTAACCACACTACCCACCAACACTCAGCTTATGTCTCCTCACACACCAATACTGTGAATATATAAAATATAATAATTAGACAGACATGTGTATACATAGTTAATATGGGCTAGGAGGATTATTTACTAACTGAATTGACATAGCAAGTACAAAAGGATTTGGGCATAAAATTACGGTTATAATATAATGAAACTGATAATTAATAGGACGTAACAGAGCGTCAGCAATTACATACAATGACATTATGTGTTTTTTTTATACTAATAGAATAAGGTTGGATTCTGAGGGCCCACCTCATGATCCTAGCATTTTTACTCTTCATAGTATTTATTATAAGTGAGTGGATGTTGGTCAGAAAAAACGTTAATTTTAAATGGAAGTGCCCAAATACACGTCAAATGTTCCAAGGACACCACAGACTAGAGCCTCTTCCTCATAGTGCAAAAAAAAAAAATTTGTCTGGTGTCGTTTTAAGTTTAGATGAATAAGTAACATATAGGATGGAGAATGTCATTGGATGTTGACTGTTGGAGCAGCACAGCACCCACTGCATAGCCACTCGCACTATATGAAAAAAGAAGGGAAGATTAAAATTAGGACTCCTTCACACAGGAGCAGAGGAATAGCAAGCACTTCAACCTTTTGAACGAGTCCTGAACAATCCTAGTCCAGTGTACGAACTGCTACTAGAAAGCTCAGTTGAGAGAGCTGCAATCTGAGAAAAGTTTGGAACAGAACCTGCGATAATATCCTGCCATACCCAGAATCTCTGTACTTCCTCCTATCCTGTGCACTGAAATTCAGAAATAGCTAGTACCTTAGCCTCAATAGTGAGCGCTACCTCACCCTGGCCGATACAAAAGCCGAGATAGGTATCTTGGCTGACCAAAAACTACATTTAGCTAATAAACAGTGAAAGTTTAGAGTGCCAGTTTCCTCAAACCATGATCTGAGACGCGTCAAGTGCTGTTCCCACTCGTCAACTGTACACCACTAAGTCCGCAAGGGAGGCTTCTACCTCCAATCTAAATGTGGTCAACTCGTTCATTATACGTTGGAAATGAAAAGCCGTGTACATAGGCCGGAAGGGGGTGACGAGGTAGTTAAACAATCCATCTGTGAACATAAAAGCAGATATTTCTGAGCAACGTTCATAAGCGGGACCTTGATAATAGCCTCGTAAGAGATCTAAACGGCTGACAAAACTGGGCTCCTGACACACGGTCAATAATCGTCAAGGCGAGGTAAGGATAACCATCAGGCAAGGTGACCGAGGTCACTTTCCTGTAATCATACACATCCAGAAACAACCGTCAGGATTAGCACTAAAATACAGGATATGCCCATGACTTTTACTGCGCTCCAATAAGTCCGTGAATAACAGAAAATCAACCTCTTCTCATCAATGCTTTATGCTTTGTTTACTCATCCATATGGTGATTGCTTAGATGGGTGATGCTTCCCTGACATCAACGTCAGTACACCTGAGTATCAATGTTAGGAACATCACTGAACAATTCAGGAAATGCGAAAATCATGTTTTTAATATCAACCAGTCTTTAAAATCAATTCCAAGTTACTTAAAGAAAATCGTCTAGTGACTGTAGTGTCACTGAATTTTTCTAAACGCACCCCTAAACCCTCCTAGAGATGTCAGGTAGACTGACGTATTCTTCCCTGTCCTAGGAAGATAAGAAGTGCAGTAATGTAGAGGACTAGCTTAGTAATGCCTTAAGCTGTTAACATGGTACACTAATTAATTTCTTTTTCCCAGGCGGTACATACCAAAATTAATTTACGTCGCTAAGCCTTTTCCACTACTTCCAGGGACCAGCCATATAAACCTGGCTTGTAGAGCATGAGGCTCTGTGACGAATTTCCGAGCCTCACCTTATCTCTTGCTTTTAAAAAAGCGCGAATACAGCACACGCTTGTCATAATAATGTTGCCTTCATTCTAGCTTGGCTGAACTAGGTTTTCGAAGCTAGCTCCTAGCGCTGTAAATGTCGCTTGCATTAATGAAGGTGAAATACTCAAAGGATGGGATTTGATTGTCCTGTTCCACACGTCTTTTAACAATGCGAGAGGAACACGCACTTGGTTCCGAATATTAATTCCAAAAGGACTAAAACCCGAAGCTTTCTATGCTCACTTTTCTCTCATGCGACAGAAGAAAAGGTATATCCCTCATCCCAGTCTCTAAAAAAATGTTCACAATAAGTCTCATCATGGACTTTCAGTGTCTGAAAATCTCTCTAGAGCACCTTGACGGGATGATAACTGTTAAAAAGTACAGACTTTATTCCCTAGGTGGGATAATGTTCTGAAAATCTTAGAAGTGAAATAGATCCCTGACTGATTGTATCTCTCGGGTGGGGGGGGGCATTCCAACCTGGGAGAAAAATTTCACAGCACTCTCACAATAATCACGAGCATTAATTTTTCTCATAGGAATAGCTTCGGATAGCGTTGCAGCAGCGTCCATAATAGTAAATAATATTGGTTTCCTATTTGGTTCCTAGGCAAAGACCTACACAAATCTAATTAAGCGTGGAATGTTCACCATGCACGGTGATAGGATTGAGAGGCGCAGGTGGAGGTGTGTGCCTGGCTTGCCTTTCACTTGACACACGTTGCAACGTCGCACATTGATAGCAACTGTTTTCCTTCATCTTTGGCCAAGTACAATGTTTTTGGCCAGTTTAATACCGAGTGACTTCTGACACCCAAGTGTCCTCCTAGAGGACTATTGTGAGCAAAATCAATGCTTGTTCACGAAATGTAACTGTAACACTAGCGAGATGGCCTTGACTGTGGTGGAAACTACTATCAGCTACAACTGCTGGATTTTTCTCCATCAGTACACCGTTACTATAATAGTAACTTTGTTCGAGATCCTTTGCTTCACTCTCAGTAACTGCTATATTTCCAGTCTTTCCATGATGATCAACAAACTAATCCTTGATTAAAATCATCATGAGTAGAAATTTAACATCAGTTTGCCTGACTAGGTTGAAGACCGGGGGGAGTCAGTGTTTAATACCCTGGGCGCAGAGCTTCACTAACAACATTTTAACCCCAAACATTGTCATCTACTAAACTCAACAGAGACAAGATGTTGTTGAATCGTGACATAGCTCTAGTAATTTGCGCTGGAGAAATAAATATGTTTCTCTCTACAAGCTTCATTGGCATAATTATCATCATTTATTATCAATCTAAAGTGGTTCTTCTTGCATATACCATCATGAAGGATATCGTTCCCTATCAACATTCACTTCCTGATGGTAAAACACCTCTGTATATACCACTGAAATAGAACAGTATAATAGCTTGTTTGAGATATAAACTTTTGTGCAGAGGCAATTTTTATAACAGCCCCACCTTAGGCTTCTAATAATACATCTATCTTGCAATAGGTATCATCATGTTATGGGCAGTACAGCTTTCTCGTAATAAACGGGGGGGGATATAACGCCAGTTCTCGAAAGTAATTATCTCAGTTAGATGTATTCGTCAAAATATCCTATTCTACCTCGTGAAAAGTAAGGACCAGCGCTGAACGAATCTTTCATCAGATACACTTTCATGACGCAGTCAATCTATCCTGAGTAACATTATCTAAAACAGTAAGGATCAGAGTATTACAAGATTTTTGGTGCCTTTGTTTGCTCAGAAAAAATACGACTGGAGTGGGGTGCCTGCCGCACGACTGTCCTCTCGCATCTCTTTCTAACTTATAGCATACTCCTAGCCTGTCCTTTTTCTGTTACAATATGTACATTTTTATTTCTTTTTCCCTCGATAATCAATTGCTGTCTACCACAGAGACCAAATTCAGGATTGTGAGTTTCCTGGTAAAGGTAAGAGAAGTTACAGTAGCAGGTAGCATCAGCCGGCAATGAGCAGCGATTTAGTGCCAACTTCTAGGACAATTTTTAGTTAACTTTTGGTTTTCTGGTTTTAGTACGTACAGTTTGTGAGAAATCTCATATTGTCTGCTACTGCTGCAGTTTCCAAAATCCGAGGATATTGATCGATCAGATAGTCTTGTATGTCAGCAGCATACAGTGTAACTCTTCATGTAGTAACAACTGAACAAGCTGTTGTAGTTGTTACACTTTGCAGCTCTAGAAGACCATCTCTCAAAAGCAACTTTTTTTCTCACGACAAATTGGTACACAAGTTTGAATCTTGTTTGTCGTTGTAACGTACGAAATGCTCTTTGATAACGTAAGCAGGTAACAAGTAATATGTCTCTAGAATAGTTTGCTTGACAGCGTCATAACTAATGTACTTGGCAATGGTAAAGCAGGCATTACAAGTTTGAGCTCTTTTCCTGTCAAAGCTGTGAGCACAAGGTAGCCCAGTGCTTACGTGGCCAGATCTAGCACGTGCCTGGTTCTCAAACACATCAAAATAGTTCTAAGTCACTCTCAAAAAACTTAGGAACCATTGATGCAGCTTCTACACATAAATGGGTCCTGAGGATCTATCAGTCTGTTGTCTTCCCCAGATGAACTTTCTCTTTGGAAATCTTCTCATTTCAATATCCTCTGTGCCCTATTTGTGCATCTGCAATAAAGAGGCGTTCAAACTCTCAAACTGTTCCTGAGAGATAGGACCAGTTGGTAATGAGAGTATGGAAATTAACGTGGTCTGGACGTCCTTAGGCGGACACTTCGTCCAGCCGTCTCTAAAGTCTAATTTGGTCTAGGATAATTTGATACAGGTGTAGCATACTCTGTACTAGTATTAGGCTGTGGTCATGCTAACATTAGGAGGGAAGGCGTGAGCGAGAACTAAGCCTACACTAGGCCTCAGACACTAGGCTCACTTCTGGCCTTAGTTGCTCTTCTTCTACTCAATCAAGTAAAAATCATACTTCCTAATTGTGACACTAGGCTTCCTGAATTGAAATCATATCAGTCATCACAGTAATGAGCAGAAACAATATATCTTTACTTAACGCTCTGATAGTTCTGCGGTGTAATTCTTGTTATACGTCACACTGAGATATTTGGCTACTCGCCAACCACTTCTGTAGTTTAATGTACTTAACACAACAAAGTCAGAGTATCAATTAACTGTTTTCACTTTGGCAACATCACGAAATAATTGTACTACGAGAGAGTGATAATGGGAACTATAATCGAATAGGAATTTTAGAGTTGGATACTTAGTAGTTGGACTCATAAATAGTATTCCATCTCCTTGGAACAAGAGACTCATTCAAGTACATACATCCACCTGGTATTTGTAACAAGACTAAAACTCAAAGTCCTTCAGATTAGGAAAGTACTCAAGTGTTTGATCATAGAGTTACAAGTATGTCAAACTGGGCAATTTCTCCAACACCTTGGATCAAGAGCATCCCGGACAGGGCCCCCAATTTGTTTACAAAAAAACGTGCGATCTAAAAGCTTAACGGATCTCCAGTTAACACTAGAAAAGGACTGCCCTTCTAGCATCCACCTGTTACTGGGTTTTTGTAACAAGTATTCAGTATCCATTTCCAATTATCCATTAAATTCAGTATATCAATAGTGCTTAAGGATTACAACTGGTAGGCTACTAACTAGAGAAATTAAAATTTACTAAATTTATTTTTTTTTTTTTAAAAAGTCTAGAGGTATATTATCAAATTAAATTAAATTAAATTAATCCACAGTAATCAAATAATATCCACATCCTCGAGTTCAATAATATTGTGGCTGAAAAACACATATCACCTTTATAATTCTATGACCGTCTGGTACAATTAACATTTAATAAGATATTACAAATTTGTACAAGTTTGTGTATGCGTGTAAGTGCTCTAAGTAGTTCTAAAATGTCTCACGACTCGATAGACTTAAACAAGTGACTGACACGTCCTCTAATAAACTAACTTACTTGACCGACTTGGCAACCAGAACAGTCTGTTTGACCTAAAAAGAATGCAAAAGTCCAATAGCAATACAACAAGCAACTGCGACACAGATCAGAACAAGGAATAATAAACGACACTAAGTAGGAACCATCAGCAGATCCTCCACAAAAGATACAAAACTACTCCCCTACAACTGAATGCTAAAGTTCAGCATAAGAAAAATCCACGACTGTTCTAATACACAGAACCAATAGAAATTAGGTCAGACAGCTACAGGGGCAGGACCTGAGATGTTTCGAGTGTCTATGTGACACAACCTCAATAACAACGACGAAAACACTAAGTCTATAAATGTTTCCAGTAACAGAGTTCTACAGAACTAACAAGAATAATGAGACAGACAATCTATCAAACCACCAAGAGAGCTCTAGAGCAAGACTGAATACTTCAGCGAGAGCGAGGACACCCCCCCCCCACAACACGTGAGATAAGCCTTCCGTGTGGCACCAGTCGCCCAACAAGAAGCCGGCAATCTACTGAGCCCAAAACAAAAGGCCGTTAAATACAGTAGTTAGACAATCAAGACTGAACTGAGCACATATGTTACATCCTACCTCACAAAATTTAGCTAAGTCAAATATATAATAATAATAATAATAATAATAATAATAATATAAAGCACTATATTTTACGTTTAGCTATTATCGCCTACATATAAGCAATATAAAATGTATGAGAAGGGTGATATTATATAAATACATTATAATCATAATCATAATATACATTGTAAACCCATTCAGGGGTTGCAACAGAGAGTTAAGCAGCAGTGATGGTAGACTTGGGTCTTGTTCTACAAGTGTCATCATCACTGGAACAACATCAGTGTGAGAGTTAAGCAGCAGTGATGGTAGACCATGGGTCTTGTCCAACAAGAGTCCATCAACACTGGAACAACATCCAGTGTGAGAGTTAAGCCTGCAGTGATGGTATACTTGGGTCTGTTCACAAGTGTCATCAACACTGACAACATCATGTGAAGTAAGCAGCAGTGATGTAACATGGGTCATGTCCTACAGTGTCATCAACACAACGGGGATCCCAGGAACATATTCTATCACCTCACACTTTGACACCTGATTCCTTCGCTTTTTATGTTCTGCAGAAATCTGGTGCATGAAGCTGTCAGGGATAATCATTTCAATGACAAACTGTACTAAAACCATTGAACTGGTGGGGTTAGAACCCATGACGATGATTGTAAAACCCAGGCTATGAGCATGGAACTGGTGGGAGTTAGAACCCAAGCCGAAGTTGAATCGTGAAACTCCAGCCAAGGGTACTACCCAACAGTTCAGTGGGTTGTTTGCATTCGTGTTATTAACAAATTCATGAAACAAACTGTAATCAAATAAAATAAATTGTTTTTAATGTTTTTTTGTTTTTTTAAACTATCAACATAATGTATTAAACTTTACTTTGAAAAAATTTTTAATGTTGCCATCAATAGACGGTTGAGACTTTATGAGGGAGGAGGTTTTTTGATCGATAAATGGGGCTAGTTTCGTTTTACTTAGATCAAACACAAGGCTTCTTATTTCCCAACTCTGTAGCCCTTTTAGGGATTTAGAGTTTACCTTTGGAAAGTAAACCGAGCCCCGGGTTATGTATTTAAAAAACCCCGGGGGGTAGACAAAGAGAATTATTTATTGGGGGAAAAAAGGGGCAGACTTTTTTTGGGCCGTATGTCATATTTGGCATTTATTTGGGGGTTTAGGTTTTAGGGCGACCCCCATGTCTTCTTGGGGTGGCCGGGGCCTCAACCCATACGTACCAAACAAACAAATTATTTTGGGAAAGGATTTTTCGAAGTGTCTTAATTTAACAACGGGTTCCCGGGACCCCCAATATGCCCATCCCCCCCTAAAACCAGGGGAAAATATTTGTATACCAGCCCTTTGGTTCCACTTGCTTAAAGTTTCTTGCAAACAAAGGGGAAATTACCCTAATACCCGAGGGTAAACGCCCCCAGGCCGTCCAAAAACCCCCTTTGCAATGAATCAGGGTAGTAAACCCAAATAGCCAACATACCCAAAACACCCCCCGCGGGTTCGGGTACTGATTTTACGTGCCTCCCATTCCCTATTGAAGACATCATTTGAAGACGCGGACGCAGTTGAACAATTCTTGTTATATTTTAGGTATTCAGACACATTAGGGGGGGGATATTGCAGGGGCCCGGGCTTTTTACTTTCATAAGTGATTTCCGGTGAAGATTTGGGCCAATCCCTCTAGGATTTCCAGGGTAGATTAGAGTATCTTCTCAAAAGGAATATACTTAAAAAGGGGATTTAAAAAATTCCCAGAAATTGATGTTTTTTTATGTATTTAAAATGTTCAGTGAAAGTTCTCTGATTTTCTCCAGCTGAAATTTTTCGCCTCCCTTTTAAAAGAGGCCGTTAGTGCACAGCATTTTCTCCAGCCTAGAAAAGATCAGGGAGTTAAAGAAATCACATGGGCTGGCACCCATTTTGAAAGTTCACATATCCATTTTACATTTCCCACAGATATGACTGAAACAGTGGGGTGATCTTCGAGGGTGAGATTTTCTCTTTTTCCCAACCCTAAAGTTTTTAAATATTTTAGTTTCTCGCCTATTGCGTATTAAATTTGTTTTTTTACTGTGATTAAAGTTTTTATTTCTTCAATTTTCCAAAGGATAATTGAAATTTGCCCCATTGAACTTAATAGTTCTCCGTCTGAAGACTTTTGTTAACCCCCAATGGATACACTGTACAAAACTTCCATATCATCAGCAAAGGAGGACACGGTGCTGTGGGTTTATATTCTTAGGACACGATGTTTAGTAACAGTATGGGGCGAGTCTTGTATTGTGGAACAGAACCTTTACTGGAGCCCCCGGAAATTACTCTGTTTTCTATTACACTTTGTGTTCTATTTAAAAGTTATAGATCCATCTACCCCTTTTTCTTTTTTTTTTGCGAGCATTTTGTGGCTATAACATCATGTGGCACCGCGAAGGCTTTCACTTTGTCCTCCCCGTCGTCCAAAACCTTGTCATAGTGGTCCAGGGTTTTGAAAAGAAAGGATTGACCTGCTAAAATCCCGCTGCCCCCGGGTTTTTGTAATTTTAAGGGGTCCAATGATTGGCAATCTTGCTTTTACAACCCTCAAAAATTTTTTATGATGTGGGATGTTGGTGCGTCTGTCTAAATTTTTTTTTGCAATTGTTTTTTTGCCACAGTTGGGAGTAGGGCGTTATCCAATATTGTCAGTGGCTGTGAGATGACCCCTATGTCTCTACTCTCTTTCTATAGAATATTAAAGTCACGTGATTGGGGCTTCTTGCAGTTCATGATGAACACGGAGTTCCATGCACGGGCGTGTCATTTATTGAATATGGAAAGTCCTATTGTGTTAACATTATATAAAAAATTCTGAAAATAAACAGCTTTTTAGTCTCGGTCATAACAAATGCATTTAAATTGTCGACCCTTAGTCTGGTTAATGGTTCACTAAACATTGAGTCATAGTGGGACTTCAGTAACTCACTCAGTTCTTTGCTGTCATCTGTGTATGTCCCATCTTGTTTAAGCAAGGGCTCTATACTGATGTGTTTCCTTGCCCTAGATTTGGCATAAGTAAAGAAACATTTTGGATGTCTTTCATTTCAATTTAATGTTTTAAGTTCGTTATCTGTTTCCTAGCTCCTGTATGATTCTATGAGCTTAAGTTTGATATTTTCTATTTCTCTGGCCAGAACCTCCCTCCAAGTCCTGTATAGGGAGTGTGAAAAATACATAGTATATTTTATGAAAATAATGTATTTGTATGTAAATTAATAAAATATATTGTATTTAATAAAATTATATTATAAAAAATGGGAAGCTCTGCACCTGCGCTGACGAGCAGGGGAGTCGCCATGTTTTTTGAATGAGGCAAGAAAAACGTTAGTGAAAATAGGAAGAATTTTTGTCGCTCTAGAGGTTACATTGGGCTTACACCTCTCAAATAGGAGCCGAAATTGTTGGATGTGCAATCCTGCATAACGTGAGAATTCAGGCGACTGGACAGGACAACTCCAGGAACCTCAGATAAGCTGTCTATATATTTATGTTATAGCTCTGGCCAGTATTATCATCATAAATTTAGGCAGGGGGGGGGGGTTCTGTACATGAGACACACTAATCTCCAGACTAATTGGTGAGTGTTATGATTATAAATTCTCCTTCTGTTATATAAATGTGTATATGTAATCATTTATTAATTTTAATATACAGCCCACAAATTTACATTAAATTTACCAGAATTCCTGGTGTGTATGTACATTTCATTTGCAGTTAATATAGGTCTAGAGCAACTTGTGGAGAAATAGATGGTAGGTATCGAAGGGGGACATTTTTGCGACCTAGGTGTCCTAAAATTTCCTACTTGTCTCTGTAACTTTGATAAATAATAATTATCTCTGTTACCATTTCCTTGCATGTACCTTATGAGTTACATCCAGGTAAATGTAATTTTCCACAGGGATTCCCTTTAAAGTTTACGTCTTCTCCTTTTTTTTCTTAGGAGAATGTGCTTTGAACATACCTCAAGTGCCACAGAGCTGCTTAGCATATCATTCCAGCATTTTTCATTTAGGACATGGTTAATTTGCTCCCACTGGATGTTTCTGTTATTGAAGTTGAATTAGGTGATGACACCCTCATAATTGATCTCATTTTGCTGGTCAGGAGCCCGATACATACACGTCTGTCCTTCGACGATGTTGTGATGCGAGGCCATTGTCTTTGATACTGTTATAGGTCGTACCAGATCATTATTAGTGAAAAAAAGATCAAGTGTATTTGCAAGTCATGTATCCACTATTTGCTGGCTTAATGTGAATTTGATGTTGGGATTTAATAACTCATGTGTGTGTGAATTTTCATGAGAGCTGCCTCCAGGGGTAATCTCTGCTACAACATTTGCCACATTCTTCCATTTTAGATGTCTTAAGTCAGATTACCCAGAAGTAAGATATTTGAAGCTGGAGTTGGAAGACTTTCCTAAATCGTCGGGAAGTTGTATCTGGTGGTTTATATATAACCACAATGAAATGGTTATGGTTTTCAATCTTAACTACCAAAACTTCAACTAAATCATGTGTGTTGTTTAGTAATTTTGAGTAAATAAGCGACTGTGTGACAAGCAAGTCAATCTCCCTTGTTGATTATTCTTTTTTGTTTCATCAAAAGCAATTGCATACAGGTATCCATATTTGTTTTCAAAGTGATCTGTTTATGTGTGTGTCTGTTGTCAGGAGAACACCTTCACCTGATCACAAGTATGAAACAAAATAATAAATAACATCGAGGAATAATAAACTTTGGCCGCCGTTGGTTTCAGTGAGATCTTAAGACAGGAGGAACTTTTAGACCAAATCTTAAGACAGGAGGAACTTTTGAGACCAGATCTTAAGACAGGAGGAACTTTTTAGACCAAATCTTAAGACAGGAGGAACTTTTAAGACCAGATCTTAAGACAGGAGGAATTTTTAAGACCAGATCTTTAGACAGGAGAAACTTTTAAGACCAGATCTTAAGACAGGAGGAATTTTTAAGACCAGATCTTAAGACAGGAGAAACTTTTAAGACCAGATCTTAAGACAGGAGAAACTTTTAAGACCAGATCATAAGACAGGAGAAACTTTTAAGATCAGATCTTAAGACAGGAGGAACTTTAAAAACCAGACCTTAAGACAGGAGGAACTTTTAAGGCCAGATCTTAAGACAGGAGGAACTTTTAAGACCAGATCTTAAGACAGGAGGAACTTTTAAGGCCAGATCTTAAGACAGGAGGAACTTTTAAGACCAGATCTTAAGACAGGAGGAACTTTTAAGACCAGATCTTAAGACAGGAGAAACTTTTAAGACCAGATCTTAAGACAGGAGGAACTTTTAAGACCAGATCTTAAGACAGGAGAACTTTTAAGACCAGATCTAAGACAGGAGGAAACTTTTAAGACCAGATCTTAAGACAGGAGAAACTTTTAAGACCAGATCTTAAGACAGGAGGAACTTTTAAGACTAGATCTTAAGACAGGAGAAACTTTTAAGATCAGATCTTAAGACAGGAGAAACTTTTAAGACCAGATCTTAAGATAGGAGAAACTTTTAAGACCAGATCTTAAGACAGGAGGAACTTTTAAGACCAGATCTTGAGTATAACATTGAAGAAAGACAGTGTCAGTACTGGTAACCAGGTTAAGTATAACATTGAAGACAAACAGTGTCAGTACTGGTAACCAGGTTAAGTATAACATTGAAGACAAACAGTGTCAGTACTGGTAACCAGGTCAAGTTATAACATTGAAGACAAACAGTGTCAGTATGGTACCAGGTTAAGTATTAACATTGAAGAAAGACAGTGTCAGTATCGGTAACCGGTTAAGTATAACATTGAAGACAAACAGTGTCAGTACTGGTAACCAGGTTAAGTATAACATTGAAGACAAACAGTGTCAGTACTGGTAACCAGGTCAAGTATAACATTGAAGACAAACAGTGTCAGTACTGGTAACCAGGTTAAGTATAACACTGAAGACAAACAGTGTCAGTACTGGTAACCAGGTTAAGTATAACATTGAAGAAAGACAAACAGTGTCAGTACTGGTAACCAGGTTAAGTATAACACTGAAGACAAACAGTGTCAGTACTGGTAACCAGGTTAAGTATAACATTGAAGGACAAACAGTGTCAGTACTGGTAACCAGGTTAGTATAACACTGAAGACAAACAGTGTCAGTACTGGTAACCAGGTTAAGTTACAACACTGAAGACAAACAGTGTCAGTACTGGTAACCAGGTTAAGTATAACATTGAAGACAAACAGTGTCAGTACTGGTAACCAGGTTAAGTATAACACTGAAGACAAACAGTGTCAGTACTGGTAACCAGGTTAAGTATAACATTGAAGACAAACAGTGTCAGTACTGGTAATCAGGTTAAGTATAACACTGAAGACAAACAGTGTCAGTACTGGTAACCAGATTAAGTATAACATTGAAGACAAACAGTGTCAGTACTGGTAACCAGGTCAAGTATAACATTGAAGACAAACAGTGTCAGTACTGGTAACCAGGTTAAGTATAACAATGAAGACAAACAGTGTCAGTACTGGTAACCAGGTTAAGTATAACAATGAAGACAAACAGTGTCAGTACTGGTAACCAGGTTAAGTATAACATTGAAGACAAACAGTGTCAGTACTGGTAACCAGGTTAAGTATAACATTGAAGACAAACAGTGTCAGTACTGGTAACCAGGTCAAGTATACAGTTAACGAAACAATATTCCTGGTAAATCACCTGATCACTAGAAGACAAGAGGTGAAGTGATTCTCCAGACTTAACACACACCAGGTAACATTAATACTACCTGGAGTAGAAACTAAAGAAACTCAAACCCGAAGATGATCATCCCAGACACGAGTCTGGGATGATGGCGGCCCGCTAGATGGCACTGCCGGTGCTAACATAAGATTTCGTTCGGATTTTTAACCCAGGAGGGTTAGCCACCCAGGATATCCCAAGAAAGTCAGTGCGTCATCGAGGACTCTCTAACTTATTTCCATTGTGGTCCTCAATCTTGTCCCCCAGGATGCGATCCACACCAGTCGACTAACGCCCACGTACCTATTTGCTGCTAGGTGAACATGACAACAGGTGTAAGGAAACACACTGAAATGTTTCTACCCTGCCGGAAATCGAACCCGGGCCCTCCGAGTCTGAAAGGAGAGCTTTGCCAGCCAGTCCACGGGGTCACCCAGTAACATTCTGTAACAGTTCTTCCGAGTCTAAACTACAATAAACCCATTAATTTAATAATAATAATAATAATAATAATAATAATAATAATAATAATAATTATTATTATTATTATTATTATTATTATTATTATTATTATTATTATTATTATTATTATTATTATACATATCTTTGTTTCTACAAGTACATGTACAAGGTATACAGGCCATAGCTGACATTTCGTGCAAATTAGGTCAGTTTTGTCCCAGGATGCGACCCACACCAGTCTACCAGCATCCAGGATGAGAACCACACCAGTCTACCAGCACCCAGGATGTGACCCACACCAGTCTACCAGCACCCAGGATGTGACCCACACCAATTCACTAACACCCAGGATGAGACCCACCAGTCCACTAACACCCAGGATGTGACCCACATCAGTTCACTAGCACCCAGGATGTGACCCACACCAGCCCACTAACACCCAGGATGTGACTCACACCAGTCCACTAACACCCAAGTTGTGACCCACACAAGTCCTTATGTGTGCAGTGAAAGTTCTTTGTACACTCTCTAGGTCTGCAATGTCGCCAGCCTTGAAGGGGGCCTTTAGTGTACAGCAGCATTCCAGCCTAGAGAGCACAAGCGATTTGAAGAGAATCATCATGAGAATCATCATCCATAGTTTTGAAGGTTCTCGTTATCCATCCTATCATTTTCCTAGCAGATGAGGTAGATACATTGTGTAAGAATGGTATATAATACCGACAAGATGTTGTGCTCTTTGAAGGTGAGATCCTCTGACATTATCACTCCCAGGTCCTTCACATTACTTCCGCTCTACTGTATGGTTAGAATTTGTGGTATACCCTGACACATTTTTAATTTCGTCGTTTCCCATATTTGAGTAGTTGAAATTTCTCCTCGTTGAACTTCATATTGTTTTGAGTGGCCCATTCGAAGATTTGGTTAATGCTCGCTTGGAGTCTCACAGTGTCATCGATCTAGGTCACTGCCATGGTAATCCGGGTGTCATCCTCAAAGAAAGACACAGAGCTATAGCTTACATCTCTGTCTATTTCAGAAATGAGGATGAGGAATAAAATGGGATCAAGTACTATGCCTTGTGGAACAGAGCTTTTTATCATAGCTGCCAGGGACTTCCCTCTGTTTACTATTACTGTTTGTCTTCTATTTGTCAGAAAGTTGTAGATCCATCTACCAACTTTCCCCGTTATTCCCTTATCACGCATTTTGTGTGCTATTACACCATGGTCACACTTGTCAAAAGCTTTTGCAAAGTCTTTGTATACTACATCTGTATTTTGTTTATCCTCTACAGCATCCAGGACCTTGTCATAGTGGTCCAGTAGCTGGAAACAGGCAGGAGCGACTGCTCTAAAACCCGGTTGCCCTGGGTTGTGTAATTGATGGGTATTTAGGTGATTGGCTTTCTTCTCAGAACCATCTCAAAGATTTTAGTGCTATCGGTCTGTAGTTCTTTGCAATTGCTTTACTGCCACCTTTGTGGAGTGGAGCTATGTCTGTTGTTTTTAGTGTGTGTGGGATGAACCCTGTGTCCATGCTCCCTCTCCATAAAATGTTGAAGGCACGTGATAGCAGCTTCTAGCAATTCTTAATGAACATGAAATTCCACGAGTCTGGGCCTGGGGTAGAGTACATTGGCATGTCATTTATTGCCTCTTCAAAGTCTTCTGGAGTTAGGACAATATCCGAGATTTTTAAGATGGACAAATTTTAGGTTTCATTCATATAGAATTCATTTGGATTGTCGATCCTTAGTCTGGGAGTAGCTCGCTAAACACTGAGTCGTATTAGAACTTTAGTATCTCACTCATTTCTTGGCTGTCATTTGTGTATGTCTAATCCTGCCTAAGCAGGATCCGAATACTGGATGTTGTTCTCCCTTACATTTGGCATAAGGGAAGAAGTATTTTGGATTATTTTCAATTTCCTTTATGGCTTTTAGTTATTCCTGTGATTCTTGTCTCCTTTAAGATTCCTTCAGCTTTCGTTCGATACTTGCAATTTCATTGACTAGTGCCTCCCTTCGTATTTCTGATATATTGGTCCCACTCAGCAGCTCTGTAACTCTTCGCCTTCGTCTGTATAATGAACGTCTGTCTCTTTCTAGTTTACATCTTCTCTTTTCTTTTTCTGGAATGTGTCTTGAGCAGATCTCAAGAACCACAGAATTCATTTTTTCAAGGTAAATGTTTGGATCCATGTTGTTTAGGATATCTTCCCAGCTTGTTTCATTTAGGACATGGTTTACTTGATCCCATTGTATGTTTTTATTATTGAAATTTAATTTCGTGAAGAGACCTTCATGACTGCTCACATTTTGCTGGTCCAAAGCCCTGTGCACACTTGTCTGCACCTCTATTATGTTGCGATCAGAGTGTATTGTCTTTGATGCAGCTATATTACGTATCAGATCGTCATTGTTAGTGAAGATGAGGTCCAGCGTATTTTCTAGTCTTGTAGGCTCTGCTATTTGCTGGTTTAAGGTGAATTTTGTGCAGAAATTTAATAGTTCGTGTGTGTGTGAATTTTCAGCTGAGCTGCCTCCCGGGGTGATCTCTGCTAAAACAGTGTTTGCCATACTCCTCCATTTTAGGTGTCTCAAGTTGAAATCTCCTAGTAATAAGTTGTTTGGGGCAGGAGTTGGGAGATTTTCCAGACAGTTGTCAATTTTCTCAAGCTGCTCCTGGAATTGCTTGGAAGTTGCATCTGGAGGCTTGTATTCTACCACAATGACAAGGTTTTGGTTTTCAATCTTTACCGCCAAAACTTCAACTACATCATTTGAGGTGTTTAGTAGTTCTGTGCAAATGAGCGACTCTGTGACATACAGGCCAAACCCCCCTTGTTGCCTGTTTAGTCTGTCGCATCGGAATAGGTTATAACCTAGGATCCATATTTCATTGTAATAATGATCCTTTAAGTGGATCTCTGTGAACGCTGCAAACATTGCATTTGACTCTGTGAGCAGCCCCTTGATGTAAGGAATTTTGTTGTTCTTTGACGGCTTTAGACCAGCAGATTTGCTGGCTATAATATCTGTTGTTCTGGAGCAGAGGCCAATGTCCGGCCTCTGCTCCAGAAGTGTTTTCTGGTAGCGGAGGATTATTGTCATTTCTTGCCAGTCTTTCTTCCCTCCTGGCCCTAAAAAACCTCTGTCAATGAAGAGGTTGTGGCTCCTCTCTTTTGTTTCCCATAGTCTGGCTGGTCTGTGTCTTCTAGTCCCCTTTAGATGATGTGCTGCCAATATGGATTGAAGCATTTTCTTTCATGGATTGATGAGTGACACATTTCTGGGTGAAATAAGTTACAGGAGGGAAGGTGCACTCTCCTGTTGTCATGTGGTTGCGGCATTTTATGGGATGGTCAAATGTGCAAGTCCCACCTGTTTTACCAGATATACCGTGCCTGCAGATACCCAAGGCATAGTATTTACATAGATTGTAATTCAGTTTGCTAGAATTTACTGTAGCTACGTTTTTACTGGTGCATTTATTTTTCCCGTTTCCTGTTTTTTCCCACGTTGAGCATGGCTGCACTCCTGGCAGACACATGGAGCATGGCTCCACTCCTGGCAGACACATGGAGCATGGCTCCACTCCTGGCAGACACATGGAGCATGGCTCCACTCCTGGCAGACACATGGAGCCTGGCTCCACTCCTGGCAGACACATGGAGCCTGGCTCCACTCCTGGCAGACACATGGAGCATGGCTGCACTCTTGGCAGACACATGGAGCATGGCTGCACTCTTGGCAGACAGCATTGTACCCTAATAGTGCTTCGCTTGGAAACTTTGTTACAGAGTATATAGATTTTCTTCAGGGGTAGGAATACCACTGCTAAAAAAACTCCTGTTCAAGAGACTGAAGATCCTCTCTGCTGCTTTGAACCTCGTATGTTGCTCGTCGAGGGCAGGGAAATCTGGCAGCAACTCTAAAGTAATTAAACAAACGCGCGCAGATATATCTCTAATTAATTCTGTGGGTAGTGTCCATGTTGCTTCACTGGTAAACACACCGTCGTTCCCTGTGATATAAGTTACCACGTCGCTCTGGATATTAATTATTTATATGAGACATCAACATATAGCAAGCGGCCCCATGTTGATCATGCACAACAACATAGAGCAAGCGGCCCTAAGTTGATCATGCACATCAACACAGAGCAAGTGGCTCTATATTGATCATGCACAACAACATACATATACACAAATAAGCAACATATGCAGCACTGAAACATATAACGACGTATTGGTCAGAATTGGACCACTAACTAGTACACAAGCGTGAGTTTACATACATGGAGAGTTTACATGGAGAGAGTTCCGGGGGTCAACGCCCCCGCGGCCCGGTCTGTGACCAGGCCTCCTTAGGTCAGTGTCCCAGGATGCGACCCACACCAGTCGACTAACACCCAGGTACCCATTTTACTGATGGGGAACATAGACAACATGTGGAAAGAAACACGTCCAATGTTTCTACTCTGGCTGGGAATCGAACCCAGGCCCTCACCGTGTGAAGCGAGAGCGTTAACCACCAGGCCACCAGAGTCAGTATATACCAGAGAAGAGAATCTGGACAACCAGAACACCAGGACACCACTAGGAGAACCAGAACACCAGGACACCACCAGGAGAACCAGGACACCAGTACAGCGTGTCAGCGTGCCTCGTTGTGCTCCCGGTTTTTCTCGTGTTTCACGGTCGCTCTTACGTGCTAGAACTTTAATTTGTGTCATCAATCCTATACGATACATCCCTCTAGCGCCTGGAACCAATCTTGGGCTGAAAACATTATATACTGAGTCAAAAAAAGGAGAATTAGTGTGCACTGCGTAGCAGAGTTTACTGCCAGAGGGGAATCATAGGCCTATGTCCCGTGTGGGAAAAAATAATAATAATTGAACTTTTCATGTCAGAGGAAAGAAAGTCTCCCTGATATCATTGAGTATACATAGTGTATAGTGTATACTACAGTGGCTCCCTAGTATATTGTTGATAAAGGCTAAAGTGTCATTTGAAAACAGGTGAATTTGTAAATGAAGGATAAGCCTATAGAGGAAGGTGCCAGAAGTCGCCAGAAACTTACCACAGGTCAGCTGTTTTTAATAATCTTCCTGGCCTGCTAGTGTACTCGCATATAATCTAGTGATACCAGTGAATAGCAGAATACAGTGTTGTAGTAGCAACTAACCAGTATTATAATGGTACTTAGTGGAGTGGAGTGACTTTCATTAGTTTCTTTTCTTGAAATACGAGACGTTACTGTGAATTTCATATAACCTGTAGTTACCAGCGGTCGCAATATACACAACGAGAAGCAATTATTACTACAGAAAAAGCGTCCTTCCTCCAAAATTTGCACCAGTCAACTATAGTGATAATATAGCATTTATTGCGGTGGAGACGGAAAAAAAAAATAGAAAAGCCAGATACAGCGATTGATAAACAAGGAGGTGACCGTTCGTCATTGTAGGAGCTGCCAGATATCACCGCTCTTCAACACGCAAGTTATACTTTTGTATCAGTCAAATCACATATTACTCGGGTAGATAATTTCCAGTAGATCCTTCATGTGTTAGCTCAAATCACCGACCAGTATGTTTTAAATAAGTGACCCACTGATCAGAGCAGATCGACTGGTCCAAACCCTTGACTGGTCCGAACCCTTGACTGGTCCGAACCCTTGACTGGTCCGAACCCTTGACTGGTCCGAACCCGGGACTGGTTTCAAACAGTTTCGTTGGACAATAAAGCAGACTGTAAACGGATGGGTTGTAGGCGCCCTTATAAACACAAACATTAAAAATCAGGAACGTGACGGTAAGCTGTCCAATATACAAAAAGAGTTAGAAACAGAAATACAAATAGCTAGAGCTTCATTTAAGGTTATTAATATAATATTCAAGAGATTGCTAGTAGAATTGCAGTAAATCAACCATTCAAATCATTATGAAGCTGTGTGTAGTCTGTGGTCAGTCAAACAAACGGGCTTCCACATGGATAAATTGTCATTTTTGTGGAAATTGGTGTCACGCCCCTTGTGCAGATATCCCAGAACTAGCTACAAGCAGTATTAAAACAGAGAAGTGTTTCTGGGTATGCCCAAATGAGGAAAATCTGTGGACTAAAATCACAAGGGTATTAAAAGAGGACAACATCAAAGCTGCTTTCATAGAAAACCTGGAAGCTTTCTACAACAGATGGGAACATAAAAAGTCTGGGCTGAATGGTACTGCCCTTGATACTGGCCATGTAGTCACAAACTGTAAGGCTGGAGGTGATGTCCTGGGAGACAGTAATAGTAAAGCTGGAGGTGCTGTCCTGGGAGACAGTAATGGTGAAGCTGGAGGTGCTGTCCTGGGAGACAGTAATGGTGAAGCTGGAGGTGCTGTCCTGGGAGACAGTAATGGTGAAGCTGGAGGTGCTGTCCTGGGAGACAGTAATGGTGAAGCTGGAGGTGCTGTCCTGGGAGACAGAAATGGTGAAGCTGGAGATACTGTCCTGGGAGACAGTAATGATGAAGCTGGAGATTTTGTCCAGGTAGTCGGGAATTATACGCAGGAAGGAATACATATAAATGACCACATAGGGGATAGGAGCCATAGTAGGGAAACAAGTGTAGTCAAAGATAAGATAAAACCAATATTGCAAACTAGAAATACCGCAGGAAATAGCAAACAAGAGGACTCCAATAGCAATAGTGAGGATAAATTACCAAAAACAACTGGTGGGAGCTCCATTGTTGGTGCTAGGGAGGATAGAAGTAACACAGGGAAACATGCACCAACAGGGAATACAGTCACAGAAACCCAAGGCAAGCGGAAACCAAGCCTGTGCACATACTATGCACTTGGTATCTGCTGGCATGGGAAATCTGGAAAAACAGATGGGACGTGCAACTATGACCACCCTAGAAAATGCCATGCCCATATGACAACAGGAAAATGCAAACTCCCTTCCTGTAAGCTTTTTCACCCTGAAATGTGTACCTCTTCAGTACAGGAAAGACTGTGCTATAACTTAAATTGCCAGGCATACCATCTAAAGGGGACAAAAAGATACAAAACATCCAGGCCATGGGAAAACCTGGGTAGCCACAGCCACTCAAGAGGGAGAGGTTTTTTAGTGCCAGGAAGGAAAAAAAACTGGCAGGAAATGGCAGAAATCGTACACCAAATCCAGTCATTCCTGGAGTGGAACCACAGTCGATGGCCTCCACTCCAAACCAACAGATACAGATACTAATGCCGGAAAAAAAATCCCCCCCCCAGTACCAACAATACCACCAGTCCGATAACATTCTTCTTGGCAAATATACAGGGTCTAAAGCCAGCAACAAACAACAAAATACCTTTCATCCGTGGACTGCTTGCAGAGGCAAAGGCAATGTTCGCGGCTTTCACTGAGACCCACATAAAGGATCACTTGGACAATGAAATATGGATCCCAGGTTACAACCTATACAGATGTGACAGAGTGAACAGGCAAAAGGGGGGGTTGGCCTGTACATTGCAGAGTCACTTGTTTGCACAGAACTGCTTAATGCCTCAAATGACGTAGTGGAAGTTTTAGCAGTAAAGGTCGAGAACCAAAACCTAGTCATTGTGGTAGTCTACAAGCCTCCGGATGCAACATCCCAGCAATTCCAGGAACAGCTGTTAAAAATTGACCACTGTCTGGAAAATCTTCCAGCTCCTGCACCCAACATCTTGCTCCTGGGGGATTTCAACTTAAGGCACCTAAAATGGAGGAATATAGCAAATAATATTGTTGCAGTAATAACACCAGGAGGCAGCTCTGATGAAAACTCACACTCACACGAGCTTTTAAATCTCTGCACAAAATTCAATTTAAACCAGCAAATAATAGAGCCTACTAGACTGGAGAATACACTAGACCTCATATTCACTAACAATGATGATCTGATAAGAAATGTCACCATATCAAAAACAATATACTCAGATCACAACATAATTGAGGTTCAGACATGTATGCGAGGAGCCCCAGACCGACAAAATGAGACTAGTCACGAGGGAGCATTCACCAAATTCAACTTCAATAACAAAAACATAAAGTGGGACCAAGTAAACCAAGTCCTAACCGATATAAGCTGGGAAGATATACTAAGCAACACAGACCCAAACTTATGCCTAGAACAGATTAACTCGGTGGCACTCGATGTATGCACAAGGCTTATTCCTCTAAGAAAAAGGAGGAGTAGATGTAAAATAGAAAGAGACAGGCGCTCCCTTTACAGGCGACGGAAAAGAATAACAGAGCGGCTAAAAGAGGTCAATATATCTGAAATGCGCAGGGAGACACTGGTCAGAGAAATAGCAAGCATCGAACTTAAGCTAAAAGAATCCTTTAGGAGTCAGGAATCGCGGGAAGAACTAAAAGCTATAAATGAAATCAAAAGAAACTCAAAGTATTTCTTCTCCTATGCCAAATCAAAATCGAGAACAACGCCCAGTATTGGGCCCCTACTTAAACAAGATGGGTCCTACACAGATGACAGCAAGGAAATGAGTGAGCTACTCAAGTCCCAATATGACTCAGTTTTTAGCAAGCCGCTAACCAGACTGAGAGTCGAAGATCAAAATTAATTTTTTATGAGAGAGCCACAAAATTTGATTAACACAAGCCTATCCGATGTTATCCTGACGCCAAATGACTTCGAACAGGCGATAAATGACATGCCCATGCACTCTGCCCCAGGGCCAGACTCATGGAACTCTGTGTTCATCAAGAACTGCAAGAAGCCCCTATCACGAGCCTTTTCCATCCTATGGAGAGGTAGCATGGACACGGGGGTCGTCCCTCAGTTACTAAAAACAACAGACATAGCCCCACTCCACAAAGGGGCAGTAAAGCAACAGCAAAGAACTACAGACCAATAGCACTAACATCCCATATCATAAAAATCTTTGAAAGGGTCCTAAGAAGCAAGATCACCACCCATCTAGAAACCCATCAGTTACACAACCCAGGGCAACATGGGTTTAGAACAGGTCGCTCCTGTCTGTCTCAGCTACTGGATCACTACGACAAGGTCCTAAATGCACTAGAAGACAAAAAGAATGCAGATGTAATATATACAGACTTTGCAAAAGCCTTCGACAAGTGTGACCATGGCGTAATAGCGCACAAAATGCGCGCTAAAGGAATAACAGGAAAAGTCGGTCGATGGATCTATAATTTCCTCACTAACAGAACACAGAGAGTAGTTCGTCAACAGAGTAAAGTCCGGGGCAGCTACGGTGAAAAGCTCTGTTCCACAAGCACAGTACTAGCTCCCATCTTGTTCTCATCCTCATATCCGACATAGACAAGGATGTCAGCCACAGCACCGTGTTCTTCCTTTGCAGATGACACCCGAATCTGCATGACAGTGTCTTCCATTGCAGACACTGCAAGGCTCCAGGCGGACATCAACCAAATCTTTCAGTGGGCTGCAGAAAACAATATGAAGTTCAACGATGAGAAATTTCAATTACTAAGATATGGTAAACATGAGGAAATTAAATCTTCATCAGAGTACAAAACAAATTCTGGCCACGAAAATAGAGCGAAACACCAACGTCAAAGACCTGGGAGTGATTATGTCGGAGGATCTCACCTTCAAGGACCATAACATTGTATCAATCGCATCTGCTAGAAAAATGACAGGATGGATAATGAGAACCTTCAAAACTAGGGAGGCCAAGCCCATGATGACACTCTTCAGGTCACTTGTTCTATCTAGGCTGGAATATTGCTGCACTCTAACAGCACCTTTCAAGGCAGGTGAAATTGCCGACCTAGAAAATGTACAGAGAACTTTCACGGCGCGCATAACGGAGATAAAACACCTCAATTACTGGGAGCGCTTGAGTTTCTAAACCTGTTTTCCCGGGAACGCAGGGGGGAGAGATACATGATTATATACACCTGGAAAATCCTAGAGGGACTAGTACGAACTTGCACACGAAAATCACTCACTACGAAAGCAAAAGACTTGGCAGACGATGCACCATCCCCCCAATGAAAAGCAGGGGTGTCACTAGCACGTTAAGAGACCATACAATAAGTGTCAGGGGCCCGAGACTGTTCAACTGCCTCCCAGCACACATAAGGGGGATTACCAACAGACCCCTGGCAGTCTTCAAGCAGGCACTGGACAAGCACCTAAAGTCAGTTCCTGATCAGCCGGGCTGTGGCTCGTACGTTGGTTTGCGTGCAGCCAGCAGCAACAGCCTGGTTGATCAGGCGCTGATCCACCAGGAGGCCTGGTCACAGACCGGGCCGCGGGGGCGTTGACCCCCGAAACTCTCTCCAGGTAAACTCCAGGTAAACACCACCAGGAGAAGCAGAACATCAGGACAGCACGAGGAGAACCAGAACACTAGGATACCACTAGGAGAACCAGAACACTAGGACAGCACCAGGAGAACCAGAACACCAGGACTCAACCAGGAGAACCAGAACATCAGGACACCACCAGGAGAACTAGAACACCAGCACACCACCAGGAGAACCAGAACACCAAGACTCAACCAGAGGAACCAGAACACCAGGACACCACCAGGAGAACCAGAAGACCAGGACACCTACAGGAGAATCAGAACACCGGGACAACACCAGGAGAACCAGAACAAAAGGATACAACCAGGAGATCCAGAACACCAGGACAGTACGAGGAGAACCAGAACACCAGAACACAACCAGAAGAACCAGAACACCTGGACAATACCAGGAGAACCAGAACACCAGGACAGTACCAGGAGAACCAGAACACTAGAACAGTACCAGGAGAACCAGAACACCAGTACTTCACCAGGAGAGAAAGAACACCAGGACAGTACCAGGAGACCACAACATTAGGACAGCACCAAGAGAACCAGAACACCAGGACACCACCAGGAGAACCAGAGCACCAGGACATCACCAGGAGAACCAGAACACCAGGACAGCACCAGAAGAACCAGAACACTAGGACAGCACCAGGAAAACCAAAACACCAGGACACCACCAGGGGAACCAGAACACCAGGGCACCACCAGGAGAACCAGAACACCAGGACAGCACCAGGAGAACCAGAACACGAGGACAGCACCAAGAGAAACAGAACACCAGGACAGCACCAGGAGAACCAAAACACCAGGACAAATCCAAAAGAACCAGAACACCCAGGACACCACCTGTAGAACCAAAACACCAGGAAAGCACCAGGAGAACCAGAACACCAGAAGAGGACCACGATAACTAGAACACCAGTACACCACCAGGACATCCAGAACACCAGAAGAGGACCACGAGAACTAGAACACCAGTACACCACCAGTACATCCAGAACACGAGAAGAGGATCAGGAGAACCAGAACACCAGGACAGCACCAGGAGATCCAGATCACCAGGACACCTCCAGGAGAACCAGAACACCAGGACACCACCAGCAGAACCAGAACACCAGGACACCACCAGGGGAACCAGAGCACCAGGGCAGCACCAGGAGAACCAAAACACCAGGACACCACCAAGAGAACCAGAACACCAGGACACCACCAGGAGAACCAGAGCACCAGGGCAGCACCAGGAGAACCAGAACAAAAGGACACTGCCAAGAGAAACAGAACACCAGGTATTACAACCCAGGAGTCCCAAAGGCCTGTTATCCTTGGTGTAAAGGGAGCCAAATAAACACAGCAGAAAAACTTTTGACTTATATTATTCTTCACGAATTTAGAACCGAAGTATGTACAGTATATACACTATGTACAACAATAGGTATTAGTGTACTCCATGGTAAGCAAGGCACAATAGAAGCCACTAGAGAGCAGACCGTGCTTCAACCAGCTCAAGAATGGGAATGACAGGGGCAGACAGGTGAGTTGAACCCACATCACCTCTGCGATTGCCAAAACCATCTTCTCATTTGCTCGAACCTGGGAACTGATTGAACGACGGGGTCCCATCGTCAACCCTTAGTCCCTGGTTTGCTGGTTGGGGGAGATAGCCTATAAATGAGGGTGTGTACATACCCTTTGTTTGCCACACCACGACACCGAGAAGGCTAACACACTCGCACACTCACTCGCACTCTCACTAACACACTCACTCACACACTCACTCACACTCACTCACTAACTAACTCACTCACTCAACCACTCACACATTCTCTCATACACTCACTCGCACTCTCACTCACACACTCACACGCACACTCACTCACACACTCACTAACATACTCACACACACACTCACTCACTCACATACCCACACACTCATTCACACACTCTTTCACACTCACTCACTCACATTCCCACACACACTCACTCACACACTCTCTCACACACTCTCTCACTCACTCACTCACTCTCACACACACACACACACACACACACAACACACACTTACGCACTCACTCACACACTCACTCACTCACACACACATACTCACTCACTCATTAACTCGCACACTCACACACTCATTCACTCACTCCCACATTCTCTCACACACTCACTCGCACTCTCACTCACACACTCACACAGTCACTGTCTCACACATTCAAACACGCACTCACTCACTCACACACTCACTCACACACTAATTCACACAATCACTCAATCAATCACTCACTAACTCACTCGCACAAACTCTCACACACTCTTTCACTCACTCACAACACTCACACTCACTCTCACACTCACTCACTCTCTAACACACTCACTCACACTCTCACACACTCACTCACACACTCACTCAAACAATCTCTCACACACTAACTCACTCACTCACACACACAAACACACACACACTCACACTCACACACTAACTCACTCACTCACTCACTCACAACTCACACATTCACTCACTCACTCGCACTCTCACTCACACATCACTCACACACGCACTGACTCACTAACTCACTCACTCACACACACACACTCAGTCACTCAGTCACTCACTCACGCACTCACTCGCACTCTCTCTCACACACTCAATAACTCAATCACTCACACACTCACTCACACACACACACTCAGTCACTCAGACACTCACTCACGCACTCACTCGCACTCTCTCTCACACACTCAATAACTCAATCACTCACACACTCACTCACTCACACATTCACTTACACACTCACTCACACACTCTCTCACACTGTCATTCACTCACTCACCCACTCACACACACACTCAGGCACACACACACACACACACACACTTACTCACTCACACACACTCACACTCGCTCACTCACTCTCTCACTAACTCACTCGCAAACTCTCTCGCACACTCATTCACACGTTCACTCACTCTCATACTCACTTACACATTCTTTCACACACTCGCTCGCACTCACACACTCATTCACACACTCACTCTTTCACTCACTCAGACAGTCACTCATTCACTCACTCGAATACTCTCTCACACACTTATTCACTGAATCACTCACTCACTCGCTCACACACTCACTCACACTCACTCACACACTCTCTCACACACTCACTCACTCAAACACACTCACACACACACACATTCACACTCTCACTTACACACACACTCATTCACTCACTCACACACTCACTCACTCTCTCACTCGCACTCTCTCTCACGCACTCATTCACTCACTCAATCGCACACTCACACACTCACGCACTCAGTCACTCAGTCACTCACTCACTCAGTCGCGCACATTCTCACACACTCATTCATTCACACACTCACTCACACTCACTCTCACACTCACCCTCTCACACACTCACTCACTCGCACACTCACTCATACACTCACTCACTCACGATCTCACTCACTCTCTTACTTGCACACTCTCTCCCACGCACATTCACTCAATCACTCACACACTCACTTACTCACACACTCACACAGTAACACACTCACTCACACACTCACTCACTGTCTCACTCACTGTCTCACTCACTCACTCATTCACACACTCACTCACTCACTCACTCTCACACTCACTCGCTCACACACTCACTCACACACTCACTCACACACTCTCTCACACACTCACTCACTCAAACACACTCACACACACACACACACTCACACTCTCACTTACACACTCATTCACTCATTCACTCACACACTCACTCACTCTCTCACTCGCACTCTCTCTCACGCACTCATTCACTCACTCACTCAATCGCACACTCACTCACACACTCACGCACTCAGTCACTCAGTCACTCACTCATTCGCACACTCTCTCACACGCTTATTCACTGAAACACTCTCTCACACACTCACTCACACACTCACTCAAACAATCTCTCACACACTCACTCACTCACTCACACACACAAACACACACACACTCACACTCACACACTAACTCACTCACTCACTCACTCAGTCACTAACTCACACATTCTCTCACTCTCACTCGCACTCTCTCTCACACACTCATTCACTCATTCACTCTTTCGCACACTCACTCACACACTCACTCACTCATTAATTCACTCACACAGTCACTGACTCACATATTCAATCTCGCACTTACTCACTCACACACTCACTTACACACTAATTCACACACTCACTCACTAACTCAGTCGTACACACTCTCACACACTCATTCACTCACTCACTTACTAACTCTCACTCACTCTCACACTCACCCTCTCACACACTCACTCGCACACTCACTCACACACTCACGAACTCACGAACTCACTCACTTACTCACTCAAACACTTACTTGCACACTCTCTCCCACTCACATTCACTCAATCAGTCACACACTCACTTACTCACACACTCACACAGTAACACACTCACTCACTCACTCACTCAAACACTCACGCACACACTCACACACACGCACACTCACACACTCACTCATGCACTCAGTCACACACTCACTCACCCGCACACCCACTCACACACTCACTCACTCTCTCACTCACTCACGCACTCACTCAGTCACTCAGTCACTCACTCGCTAACTCGCACACTCTCTCACACTTAATTTACTCAATCACTCACACACTCACTCACTCACACACTTAATCACTCGCACACTCATTCACACACTCACTCTCTCACACACTCAGTCAGTCACTCACTCACTCACTCGGACACTCACGCACTCATTTACTCACTCACACACTCACTCATACATTCTCTCATACACTCGCACACTCAATCGAACACTCACTCACACACTCACTCACACTCACTCCCAAACTCTCGCACTCACTCACACACTCACTCACCCGCACACTCACTCACACACTCACTCACTCACTAGCTCACTTAATCACTCACACACTAACTCACTCACTTACTCACTAACTCGCACACTCTCTTACACTTAATTTTCTCAATATCTCACACACTCACTCACTAACACACTCACTCACACTCACTCTCACACTCACTCTATCACACACTCACTCACTCACACACTCACTCTCACACTCACTCACACACTCACTCACTCACACACTCAGTTACTCAATCACTCACTCGCACAATCTCTCACACATTCATTACCTCAATCACTCACACACTCACTCACTCTCACACTCACTCACACACTCACTTACACTCTCTCTCACACACTAGTTCACTCACTCACTCACACACACACACACTTACACACTCACTCACTCGAACAGTCACACAGTCATTCACTCACACACTCACTCACTCGCACACTCACTCACACTCTCACTTACACACTCACTCACTCAATCACTAACTAACTCACAGACTCACTCACTAATTCACTCGCAATTTCTATCACACACTCATTCACTCACTCGCATAATCACTCACACACTCACTTACTCACTCACTCACTCAATCACTCACTCACTCACACACTCACTCACTCACTCACTCACACACTCACTCACTCACTAATTCACACACTCACTCACTCACTCACTCGCACACTCTCTCACACACTCATTCACTCACTCACTCAAACACTCACTCAATCACACTCACTCTAACACGTACTCACTCTCTCACACACTCACTCATTCATTCCCACACTCACTCACTGGCACACTCGCTCACAAAATCACTCACACACGCACTCACTCACTCACTTACTCACTCACACACACACACACTCAGTCACTCAGTCACTCACTCACTCACTCACTCGCACACTCTCTCACACACTCAATAACTCAATCTCTCACACACTCTCTCACTCACACACATACTTACACACTCACTCACACACTCTCTCACACTCTCATTCACTCACTCTCCCACTCACACACACTCACACACACACACACACACGCACACTTACTCACACACTCACTCAAACACTCACTCACACACACACACACACTCACTCACTCACTCTCTAACTAACTCACTCGCAAACTCCCTGGCACACTCATTCACACGTTTCACTCACACACTCACTTACACATTCTTTCACACACTCGCTCGCACTCTCACTCACTCACACACTCACTCTTTCACTCACTCGGACAGTCACTCATTCACTCACTCGAATACTCTCTCACACACTTATTCACTGAATCACTGACTCACTCGCTCACACACTCACTCACACACTCACTCACACACTCTCTCACATTCACTCGCTCAAACACACTCACACACACACACACTCACACTCTCACTTACACACTCACTCAGTCACTCACTCACTCACACACTCACTCACTCACTCACTCACTCACTCGCACACTCACACTCATTCACTCATTCACACGCTCATTCACTCACACACTCACTCACTCGCACACTCACTCACACTCTCACTTACACACTCACTCACTCACTCACTCACTAACTCACAGACTCACTCACTCATTCACTCGCAATTTCTATCACACACTCATTCACTCATTCACTCACTCGCACAATCACTCACACACTCACTAACTCACTCACTCACGCAATCATTCAATCACTCACACACTCACTCACTACACACACTCACTCACTCACTAATTCACACACTCACTCACTCACTCGCACACTCTCTCACACACTCATTCACTCACTCACTCAAACACTCACTCAATCACACTCACTCTAACACTTACTCTCTCACACACTCACTCACTCACTCACTCACACACTCACTCACTCACGGACTCACTCACTCACTCACTTTCTTACACACTCACACATTCACTCACACACTCACTCACACACTCACTGACTCACACATTCACTAACGCACTTACTCACACACTCACTCGCACACTCTCTCACACACTCATTCACTCAATCACTCACACACTCACTCACTCATTCCCACACTCACTCATTGGCACACTCGCTCACAAAATCACTCACACACGCACTCAGTCACTCACTCACTCACTCACTCACACACACACACTCACTCACTCACTCACTCACTCTCTCACTCACTCGCACACTCTTTCACACACTCAATAACTCAATCACTCACACACTCACTCACTCACACACTCACACACTCACTCACACACTCTCTCACACTCTCATTCACTCACTCACACCACTCACACACACTCACACACACACCACACACACTCACTCACTCACCACTCACACACTCACACACACACACACACTCACACTCTCACTTACACACTCACTCAGTCACTCATTCACTCACACACTCACTCACTCACTTGCACACTCACACACTCCTTCACTCATTCACACGCTCATTCACTCACACACTCACTCACTCGCACACTCACTCACACTCTCACTTACACACTCACTCACTCACTCACTGACTCACTAATTCACAGACTCACTCACTCATTCACTCGCAGTTTCTATCACACACTCATTCACTCACTCGCATAATCACTCACACACTCACTGACTCACTCACTCACTCAATCACTCCCTCACTCACACACTCACTCACTAACTCACACACTCACTCACTCACTCACTAATTCACACACTCACTCACTCACTCACTCACTCGCACACTCTCTCACACACTCATTCACTCACTCACTCAAACACTCACTCAATCACACCTTTCAAGGCAGGTGAAATTGCCGACCTAGAAAATGTACAGAGAACTTTCACGGCGCGCATAACGGAGATAAAACACCTCAATTACTGGGAGCGCTTGAGGTTTCTAAACCTGTATTCCCTGGAACGCAGGAGGGAGAGATACATGATTATATACACCTGGAAAATCCTAGAGGGACTAGTACCAAACTTGCACACGAAAATCACTCACTACGAAAGCAAAAGACTTGGCAGACGATGCACCATCCCCCCAATGAAAAGCAGGGGTGTCACTAGCACGTTAAGAGACCATACAATAAGTGTCAGGGGCCCGAGACTGTTCAACTGCCTCCCAGCACACATAAGGGGGATTACCAACAGACCCCTGGCAGTCTTCAAGCTGGCACTGGACAAGCACCTAAAGACAGTTCCTGATCAGCCGGGCTGTGGCTCGTACGTTGGTTTGCGTGCAGCCAGCAGCAACAGCCTGGTTGATCAGGCGCTGATCCACCAGGAGGCCTGGTCACAGACCGGGCCGCGGGGGCGTTGACCCCCGAAACTCTCTCCAGGTAAACTCCAGACTCTAACACGTACTCACTCTCTCACACACTCTCTCTCTCACTCACTCACACACTAACTCACTCACTCACAGACTCACTCACTCACTCACTCACACACTCACACATTCACTCACACACTCACTCACACACCCACTGACTCACACTTTCACTAACGCACTTACTCACACACTCACTCGAGCAATCTATCACACCCTCATTCACTCAATCACTCACACACCCACTCACTCATTCCCACACTCACTCACTGGCACACTCGCTCACAAAATCACTCACACACGCACTCACTCACTCACTCACACACACACTCAGTCACTTGCACACTCTCTCACACACTCAATAACTCAATCACTCACACACTCACTCACTCACACGCTCACTTACACACTCACTCACACATTCTCTCACACTCTCATTCACTCACTCACCCACTCACACACACTCACACACACACACACACAGGCTACAAGCCTGGTCCAGCAACTGGCTCCTTGAATTTAACCCTGCCAAATGCAAAGTCATGAAGACTGGGGAAGGGCAAAGAAGACCGCAGACACAATATAGTTTAGATGGCCAAAGACTGCAAACCTCACTCAAGGAAAAAGATCTGGGGGTGAGTATAACACCGAGCATATCTCCTGAGGCGCACATCAATCAGATAACTGCTGCAGCATACGGGCGCCTGGCAAACCTACGGATAGCGTTCCGATACCTCAGTAAGGATTCGTTTAAGACTCTGTACACCATCTACGTCAGGCCCATACTGGAGTATGCAGCACCAGTTTGGAATCCACACCTAGTCAAGCACGTCAAGAAATTAGAGAAAGTGCAAAGGTTTGCAACAAGACTAGTCCCAGAGCTACGGGGATTGTCCTATGAAGAAAGGTTGAGGGAAATCGGCCTGACGACACTGGAGGCCAGGAGGGTCAGGGGAGACATGATAACGACATATAAAATACTGCGCGGAATAGACGAGGTGGACAAAGACGGGATGTTCCAGAGATGGGACACAGACACAAGAGGTCACAATTGGAAGTTGAAGACTCAGATGAATCAAAGGGATGTTAGGAAGTATTTCTTCAGTCATAGAGTAGTCAGGCCATGGAATAGCCTAGAAAGTGATGTGGTGGAGGCAGGAACCATACATAGTTTTAAGGCGAGGTATGATAGAGCTCATGGGGCAGGGAGAGAGAGGACCTAGTAGCAATCAGCGAAGAGGCGGGGCCAGGAGCTGTGACTCGACCCCTGCAACCACAAATAGGTGAGTACAAATAGGTGAGTACAGACGCGTGGGTCTGTGGGGTGAAGACGTGGGTAACAAGGCTCCGAGAACCTTAGCGTTGAAAGACGCGTAATATCAGCTAGAAGTAATCAGTAGTAGTGGAACGTCAGTGAACAATACTACGAGTGATAATTAAAGTTATTAGTTAAAGAAAGTGAGAGGAAAGCTGAAATCATAATATTTCAAAGCGCAAACCGTTGGGGGTCTTAGGCGCTGTTGCCACATTGGTAGTGGTAGGCCTGATGAAGTGACGTCACGACAAGTTGTGTGCCATTATACATATGAAGTGAAGTGTATGTGAAGTGTATGTGAAGTGTCCAAGGTGTTTTCTGTACCAAGAGGCCATGTGTTGCAGTGTCTGACAAGATGAACATCAAAATGGTATAAAATACCGACAGGTTGGTAGGTAAGACACAAAGGCAACAGTTAGGCAACTTGGTACAGAAAACACCTTGGACAACCCTTTCAAGTGAGAACTGTTGGATCTGAGAGGGACCTGACCTATCAGTGGCTACATTCTCACTACTACTACTACTACTATGCACCTCTCCTTCCGACAGTATTTAAGTCTCCGCACTGTCGCTTGATCTTCAGATAGTTCCTGACTATGGAACTGAACTCTCCAGGCTGAGGGACTGACAACCTCATATTCTACGACTTCAAGGGTGATGGACTGATTACATCGTCTTCACATCTCTACTGTTCCTGCCTACTTTCTGCATTCGACTGATGAAGCCTACTGTGTAGGCGAAACGTTTCGGAATAAAGTTGCCTGTTGCCTTTGTGTCTTACCTACCAACCTGTCGGTATTTTATACCATTTTGATGTTCATCCCAGGAGGGTTGTCAGGTCACAAGAAGTTGCGGCCAGTAATTACACCGCACAAGACACACTCACACACACACACACACAACAAGTGTTGGATGACATACGAACAACTGAAGAGGAGGTGAAGAAGCTCTTAAGTGACCTTGACACCTCAAAGGCGATGGGACCGGACAACATCTCCCCATGGGTCCTTAGAGAAGGAGCAGAGATGCTGTGCATGCCTCTAACCACAATCTTCAACATATCCCTTGAAACTGGGCAACTACCTGAGAAATGGAAGACAGCTAATGTAGTCCCCATATTTAAGAAAGGAAACAGAAACGAGGCGCTAAACTACAGACCTGTGTCTCTGACATGTATTGTGTGCAAAGTCATGGAGAAGATTATCAGGAGGAGAGTGGTCGAACACCTGGAAAGGAACAAGATTATAAATGAAAACCATCATGGGTTCATGGAAGGCAAATCTTGTATCACAAACCTCCTGGAGTTTTATGACAAGGTAACAGAAGTAAGACACGAGAGAGAGGGGTGAGTAGATTCCGTTTTCCTAGACTGCAGGAAGACCTTTGACACAGTTCCCCACAAGAGATTAGTGCAGAAGCTGGAGGATCAGGCGCATGTAAAAGGGAGGGCACTGCAATGGATAAGGGAATACCTGACAGGGAGGCAGCATCGAGTCATGGTACGTGAAGAGGTATCACAGTGGGCGCCTGTTTCGAGCGGGGTCCCACAGGGGTCAGTTCTAGGACCAGTGCTATTTTTGATATATGTGAACGACATGATGGAAGGAATAGACTCTGAAGTGTCCCTGTTCGCAGATGACGTGAAGTTGATGAGAAGAATTAAATCGGACGAGGATGAGGCAGGACTGCAAAGAGACCTGGACAGGCTGGACATGTGGTCCAGTAACTGGCTTCTCGAATTCAATCCAGCCAAATGCAAAGTCATGAAGATTGGGGAGGGGCAAAGAAGACCGCAGACAGAGTATAGGCTAGGTGGACAAAGACTACAGACCTCACTCAGGGAGAAAGACCTTGGGGTGACCATAAAACCGAGCACATCACCGGAGGCACACATCAACCAAATAACCGCTGCAGCATACGGGCGCCTGGCAAACCTGAGAATAGCGTTCCCATACCTTAATAAGGAATCGTTCAAGACACTGTACACTGTATGTTAGGCCCATACTGGAGTATGCAGCACCAGTCTGGAACCCACACCTGGTCAAGCACGTCAAGAAGTTAGAGAAAGTACAAAGGTTTGCAACAAGGCTAGTCCCAGAGCTCAAGGGAATGTCGTACGAGGAAAGGTTAAGAGAAATCGGACTGACGACACTGGAGGACAGAAGGGTCAGGGGAGACATGATAACGACATACAAGATGCTACAGGGAATAGACAAGGTGGACAGAGATAGGATGTTCCAGAGAGGGGACACAGGGACAAGGGGTCACAACTGGGGGCTGAAGACTCAGGCGAGTCGCGGGGGCGTTGGGAAGTATTTCTTCAGTCATAGAGTTGTCAGGAAGTGGAATAGCCTAGCAAGTGAAGTAGTGGAGGCAGGAACCATACATAGTTTTAAGAAGAGGTATGACAAAGCTCAGGAAGCAGAGAGAGAGAGGATCCAGTAGCGATCAGTGAAGAGGAGGGGCCAGGAGCTGCTCGACCCCTGCAACCACAATTAGGTGAGTACACACACACGCACACACACACGCGCACACACACACATACACACACACACATACACACACACACACATACACACACACACACACAGACACACACACACACACATACACACACGCCTAGTTGTGGTTTGCATGTTGACGGCCCTGGCTGGCCTTGCATACTGTTTGATACTGGTCACTCACTCCTGCAAGCTATTACCAGAATTAGAATAGAAATAGCATAGACATAGAGAATATAGGGTTGACGAGTGTGGGAAGGTAGGTGGGACAAGCTTTTAAGGGCAACATTGTAAGACCGTGCTAGGGTCAGGTCCCAGGAGAGTTGTCAGGTCACAAGAAGTTGCGGCCAGTCATTACACCGCACAAGACACACTCACACACACACACACACACTCACACACACACACACACACACACACATGTGCATATGGGCGCCTGGCAAACCTGAGAACAGCATTCCGACACCTTAGTAAGGAATCATTCAAGACACTGTACACCGTGTATGTCAGGCCCATACTGGAGTATGCAGCACCTGTTTGGAACCCGCACTTGATAAAGCACGTCAAGAAACTAGAGAAAGTACAAAGGTTTGCAACAAGGTTACTTCCAGAGCTAAGGGGAATGTCCTATGAAGAAAGATTAAGGGAAATCGGCCTGACGACACTGGAGGACAGGAGGGTCAGGGAGGGCATGATTAACGACATATAAAATACTGCGTGGAATAGACAAGGTGGACAAGGACAGGATGTTCCAGGGAGGGGACACAGAAACAAGAGGCCACAATTGGAAGTTGAAGACACAAATGAGTCAGAGAGATAGTAGGAAGTATTTCTTCAGTCATAGAGTTGTAAGGCAGTGGAACAGCCTAGAAAATGACGTAGTGGAGGCAGGAACCATACACAGTTTTAAGACGAGGTTTGATAAAGCTCATGGAGCGGGGAGAGAGAGGGTCTAGTAGCAACCGGTGAAGAGGCGGGGCCAGGAGCTAGGACTCGACCCCTGCAACCACAAATAGGTGAGTACACAGTCAGTGTTACTACCGGTAGTTATTAGCAGTAAGAATACTTAGGAAGCTAGGAAGTCCTCTCTCAATGTGAACAAGGAAAATGATAATAACCAGCAACAATTAACACGTAAATCCAGAAAGGGCAATAAGTAGAGAGAGTAGCATAATTGGGAAAGATAAATGAGACTAAATTTGTGCCTACACGACGGATCTTTCAACCCCCCCCCTAACCCTCCCTCCCTCACACACAAGCACACACACACAAAGGGTAAGACACTCACACACACACACACACACATACACCCACATCCACACACATACATACACACATACGTAACACAAACACACACACACGCAAACACAAACACACACACACACACACACACACGCACACACACACACACACACACACACATACACTACAACACACACACACACACAACACCACACAACACAAACCACAACCACATCACCACACGAGCACACACACACCACCACACAGCACACACACACACACACACACACACACACGCACCATACTCACACACACACACACACACACACACACACCTACACACACACATACACACACACACCACAACATACACACACACACATACACACACACACAAACAAACACACATACACACACACACACACACACACACACACAACATACACAACCACACCCACACATACCACACACACCACACACTACACCCACACACCCCACACACAAACCCACACACACCACACACACAAGCACACCAACACACACACCGACACACATCACCACACACGCACACACACACACACACACACACACACACACACAACACACACAGCACACACACAACGCACATCCACACACCACACACACAAACACACACACACACAACACGACAACACACACACACACACCCTCCACCACTTGACATACAACACGAACAACCAACACGTACCACCCCTTACCCTAACCACCTCACCTTAGCCCCCTACCCCTCCTCCCCCCAAACACCTAACCCTCCCCAAACCGTCTAAACCCCCGCCAACAACCTCCATCCAATAACCAACTCCCCCCTCCCTCCATAACCATCCATACCCCTCTCTCCCCCAAAGCCTCTAACTCCCTCACCGCCCAACTATCTCTACCCCTCCAATAACCATCCTCCCCCTCCCCCAACAACCATCCATCCCCTCTCCTCACCATCTATTCCCCTCCCCCCTAACCGGATGAGGACAAGGGGTTTCCAAGGACAATCAGAGAGGAGGAATGGGAGATAGAGCCCCAAAAAAAGGGGAGTAAGACTGGGAAGGAGCTAGATGAGGCTGGAAAGGTAGATGGAACAGAGAAGGTTAGCAGCAGAATGCAGAAGGTTGAAGCAACAGGCCACAGAAGCAGAAAATCAAGATAGAGAGAATTAAGAAGAGGAGCTGAGACATCTGAAACACACATAACAAAGATATTACAGAGTATCATTCGGCAATGGCTAAATTAAACACAGACAACAAGGTCTGAGGAAGCATGGAAACTAAACTATATGCAGAGGTCCTTTCAAACCCACTGGGCCAAAACAAAGACATGGAGCACACTAGGACAGAAAAGGAGGTTGGGAAGACATCGAAGGAGAACTAGGACAAGTGCAAGGACCTACCAGAATACCTGTGTTGGCCAGGAGCAGGGTGAGTCATGAAGGATAAACCAAGAAGCATAGGGGCCATAACGAGGGAAGGGACTGGAAGGAAGGAACACTCCACGGGAAGGAACTAAAACAACATCATAGGATGCAATGGGAGTCACAGTTGGAGTGGAAAGGAGAGATCCGTGTTTGTCTATGGTCTAGACGAAGCTAAAGGGGAAACTTAAGATGAAAGAAAGCATGAGGGAAAAAAAGCGATTGAAAGACATCATGAAGGAGATAGCAGGGGAACATGACACCCGTGGCAAATTTCGGAGAATTGGGTGGTTCACAAAAGAAAAGGAATCGGCCTCTCAAAGTAATTTTCAAGGTCAAACAACCCTAACCAAATGATCCTGCAGGAGAAAGCAAACGGCTGAGTAGGCAAGCAGGAAGTTCCCCGGAGTGTGTAACCTCAACCGAGACAGAACACAGAGACGAAAGGAATGACAATGAAAGAGAGAGTTCAAAAACGAAAGGAGAAATGGGAGGAATGAAAAAGGAGGAGCAGAATACCCAGGATCAAATGGAAGGACAAGCGCACCCTCCCAGAAACACCTGCAGAAGGACTGCCAGCCACGACCCTCCCCCGAAGGCAACTGAACAATCCCAAACCAACCATGGCACACACCGATCCCCTGTTTCCACCCCCGCACCACAGTTACATATTAGAACAGAAGTTGAAGGTTGTACACAAATGCAGATGGAATAACGAATAAACATGAGGAATGGCAAGAAAGAATCATGAGAAGTCCCCAGACATCATAGCAGTTACAGAAACAAAACTCATGAGACAAAACAGAATGCAATCTTCCCACCAGGATACCAATCATGAGGAAAGATAGAAGGGCAGGGGGGGAGTGGGTTTTGCTCTGCTCGTAAAAAACTGATGTAGGAAATTCGAGAAAATGGAAGGAATAGATAGACGGGAGAAAAAGACTACATAGCAGGTACACTTCAGTCTGGGAACACAAAGTGGCATTGCAGTGTGGTATATTCCACCACAGAACTGCAGGAGGCCAAGAAGATAGGAAATGAAGAGAGCAACAGAGCAATGGTTGGACAACACTTGCTGAGTGGCAAGAAGAGCTCACTCCAGCAGACCAACGTTGCTGGTTTGGGGGATTTCAACCACAGGAGATTGACTGGGAAAACCTGGACCACATTGGTCCCTAAACATGGAGAGCCAGATGTTGGACGTGGTTGCTGGAAAACCTCATGCACCAACTATGTTATGACACTACCAGAGTGAGAGGGGAGGATGACCAGCAAGAATAGGACCTTGTGTTCACCCTGGGCAGCTCAGACATTGAGGACATCAGTATGAGAGTCCCCTAGTAGCCTAGCGACGCACCGTGGTTTCTGTGCTTTGAAAACATAGTAGAGCTGCAAGTGAGAGAATACCAGGAGTAGAATGGGAAAAGCCTGACTATAAAAGAGTGGAATACATAGGGTTTGGAAGAACTTCCTCGGAGGTCCAGTGGGACAGAGAACTGGCAGGAAAGCCAGTAAATGAAATTGATTGTAATATGTAGCAACAAAATGCATGGAGGCAGTGGAAAGGTTTCATTCCCAAGGCAACAGTAACAACGTGAAGACCAGAACAAGCCCCTGGTTCACCCGACGGTGTAAGGAGGCAAAACAAAGTGCAATAGAGAATGAGGAAAAATACAGAATGCAGAGAACACACAAAAATAGGGAGATCAGTCGCAGAGCCCAGAAAGAGTTACGCACCAGGTAAGGAGGGAGGCCCAGCGACAAGTATGAAAATGACATAGCATCGAGAAACAAGACAGACCCGAAACTGTTGTATAGCCACATCAGGATGAAGACAACAGTCAAAGACCAGTGATCAGAGTAAGGACAGAAGGGTGAGAACTACAGAAAATGTGATCAGGAGGTATGTGAGAGGCTAACATAGAATTAAGGAAGTTTTTACAGTATAGACAGAAGGGCGGTGGTGGGAAGACAGAACAGAAGGGAACATCAAGAGGGAATAGCCAACAAGTGTTGGATGACATACGAACAACTGAGGAGGAAGGTGAAGAAGCTCTTAAGTGACCTTGGACACCTCAAAGGCGATGGGACCGGACAACATCTTCCAGGCCTGAAGAAGGAGCAGAGATGCTGTTGTGTGGCCTCTAACCACAATCTTCAACACATCCCTTAGAAACTGGGCAACTACCTGAGAATGGAAGACAGCAGAATTCTTCCCCCATATTAAGAAAAGGAAACAGAAACGAGAGCATTAAACTACAGACTGTGTCACTGCTGACACTGTATTGAGTTGTGCAAAGTCATGGAAAGATTAACATGAGGAGAGTGGTCCGACACCTGGAAAGGAACAAATATAAATGAAAACCACATGGGTTTCCAAGGAAGCCCACAATCATGTATCACAAACCCTCCTCCGAGTTATAGACAAGTAACCAGAAGGTAAGACATGAAGAGAGGAGTTGGGTAATTTGCGTTTCCTAGACTGCAGGCAGGCCTTTGACAGACAGTTCCCCACAATGAGATTAGTGCAGAAGGGCTGGAGGATCAGGCACACGTAAAAGGAAGGGCACTGCAATGGTAGAAGGGAATACCTGACAGGAGCAGCAACGAGTCATGGTACGTGAAGAGGTATCACAGTGGGCGCTGTTACGACGGGGTCCCACGGGGTCAGTTCTAGGACAGTGGCATTTTTGATATATGTGAACGACATGATGAAGGAAAATACTCTGAAGTGTCCCAGTTTCGCAAGATGACTGAGTTGATGATAAGAATTAAATCCGGACGAGGATGAGGCAGGACTGCAAAGAGAACCTGGAGGAGGCTTGGACATGAGGACCAGTAACCTGTCTTCTCGAATTCAATCCAGCCAAATGCAAAGTCATGAAGAATTGGGGATGGGCAAAGAATAGACCCTGCAGGACAGGTTATAAGGCTAGGTGGACAAAGACTAACAGACTCACTCAGGAGAAAGACCTGGGGTGACACATAAAACGAGCACATCACCGAGCACACAATCAACCAATATAACGCGCTGCCAAAAAAAAAAAAGGCATACTGGCCGCCTGGGCAAACCTGAGAATAGCGTTCCGATACCTTATAAGAATCGTTTCAAGACACTGTACACTGTGTATTTAGGCCCATACTGAGTATGCAGCACCGATCTGTAACCCACACCTGGTCAAGAGCACGTCAAGAAGTTGAGGAAGAGTACAAAAGTTTGCAACAGAGGCTAGTCCCCGCCAGAGCTGAAGGGAATTCGTACAAGGAAAGGTTAAGGAAATCGGACGACGACACTGGAGGCAGAAGGTTCCAGGAGACATGTAACGACATATCAAAGATATCTGCTGGGAATAGACAAGGTGGACAGAGATAGGATGTTCCAGAAGTGGACACAGGACAAGGGGTCACAACTGGAAGCAGAAGACTCAGACGAGTCACAGGTGACGTTAGGAGTATGTTCTTCAGTCATATAGTTGTCAGCAAGTGGAATAGCCTAGCAAGTAAGTAGTGGAGTCAGGAACCATACATAGTTTTTTAAGAAGATGTATGACAAAGCTCAGGAAGCTAGAGAGAGAGAGGATCCAGTAGCGATCAGTGAAAGAGGCGGGGCCAGGATCTGAGTCTCGAGCCCCTGCAACCACAAGTAGTGAGTACAATTAGGTGAGACATGTCACATACCAACAGGCCTAGTTGTCTAATCGACATTGCCATGACCAAATGGTAACTAACACACACACACACACATACACAGGCAGTGTTACTACCGGTAGTAATTAGCATAAGAATACTTAGGCAGCTAGAGAAGTCTCTCTCAATGTAACAAGAAAAAGAATAATAACCCGTCAACAATAAAACACTTAAATCCAGAAAGGTCATAAGTAAGAGAGAGTACATAATTGGGAAAGTAAATTGAGACTAAACTTTGTGGCCTACACGACGGATCTTTCAACCACAGAACAACCCCCCTAACCTCCCCTCCCTCATACACAAGCACACACACACACACACAACCACACACACACAACATACGTAACACAACACACACACACACACACAAACCACAACAATACACACCGACCACACACCACACACACACACACCACACACACAAATACACACACATACACACACACATACGTACACACAACACACACACACACACACACAAACGACAAACCAAACCCACACCCCACACACACCACACAACACACACACACAAACACAGTGGACACACCACACACGAACACCAACGCACAACACGCAACACGCACACACACACAACACACACACACACACACACACCACACACACACAACACACACACACCCACACACACAACAACGCACCACAAACACACACACACACCACCCTCCACCACTGACACAAATCACTAAGACACAAACACACGTACCACCCCTTCCCTAACCACCGCTCACCTTAGCCACCTACCCCTCCCCAAACCACCTAACTCCCTCCCCAAACCGCTAATAAAACCCCCCGCCCAACAACCTCCCTCCCTCCAATAACATCCACCCCCTCCCCCATAACCATCCATCCCCTCCACTCCCCCAAACCATCTACTCCCTCCCCCAACTATCCTAACCCCTCCAAAAACCTCCTCTCCCCCCACCCCCTTACAGGGAACCATCCTTCCCCTCTCCTAACCATCTAATTCCCCTCCCCAACCATGATGATGACAAGGGGTTCCAAAGACGAATCTGAGAGGGAGGAATGTGGGAGATAAGCTCAAAAAAAGGGAGGAAGACTGGGAAGGAGACTAGATGAGCTGGAAAGGAAGATGGAAGAGAGGTAAGCCGCAGAATGCAGAAGTGGAAGCAACAGGCCACAGAACAGAAATCAATATAGAGAGATTAAAGAGAGCTGGAGAACAATCTGAAACACACAGGTGCAGACAAGATATTTACGAGAAGTAGCAATCGGCAATGGCTAAACATCGAACACAGACAACAGGGTCTGAGGAAGCATGGATACTAAACTGTATGCAGAGGGTCCTGTCAAACCCACATGGGGCCAAAACAAAAGACAGGAGCACTCTAGGACAGAAGATAGTTGAAGACTCGAAGGAACTAGGACATGTGGCAAGGAACCTTACCAGATACCATGGTGGCCAGGAGCAGGTGAGCAGGAAGGATAAACCAAGAAGCTTAGGGGCCATAACTAGGGAAGGGACTGAAGGAAGGAACACTCTACTGGAAGGAACTAAAACACATCAGAGTGATGCAATGGGAGTCACATGTGGGAGGTGGAAAGGAGAGATCCGTGGTTTGCCTATGGGCTAGAACGAAGCTAAAGGGGAAACTTAATGATGAAAGAAAGAGAGGAGAAAAAAGTGATTGAAGACCATCATTAAGTGATGTCGAGGGGACATGACCCAGGTGCCAATTTACAGAGAATTGAGGTTGGTTCACAAAGAAAAGGAATCGCCTCGTCAAAGTAATTTTTCAAGGCAGAAAAATCAACCCTAAACCAAGATCCTGCAGGAGAAAGCAACGGCTGAGAGGCAAGCAGGAGTTTCCGGAGTTGTAAGCTCGACCGAGACAACGAACACAGGACGAAAGGAGAAGACAATGAAAAGAGAGAGTTCCAAAACGAAAGGAGAAATGGGAGGAAAATGAAAAAGGAGAGCAGAAAAACCCATAACAAATGGAAGACAAGCGCACTAGCCCCCCAGAAACCACCTGCAGAAGGACTCCATCCACGACAACCCCAAGGCAACTGAACAATCCAAACCAACCATCACACACCCGATCCCTCTGTATCCAACCCCCCGCACCCCACAGTTTACAGTATTAGAAACAGAAAGTTGAAGGTTTGGTACACAAATCAGATGGATTAACGAATAAACATGAGAATATGCAAGAAAGAATCAATGAGAATTTCCCCAACCATCATAGCAAGTTACAGAAACAAAACACCTGGGAACAATAACAGATGGCAATCTTTCCCACCAGGATACCAGACAAGAGGAAAGAATAGAAGGGGAAGGGGGTAGATGGGGTTGCTCATCTCGAAAAAAACAGATGGAAATTCCGAGAAAATGGAAGGAATAATGAGACGGAGAAAGAGACTACATAGCAGGTACACTTCAGTTGGGGAACACAAAGTGGTCATTGCAGTGGATGTTAATCCACCACTGAACTGCAGGAGGCCAAGAGAGGAATATGAAGAGAAGCAACAGAGCAATGGGTGGGACACACTTGCTGAGTGGCAAGAAAGAGCTCACCTTCCAGCAGAGCAAAGTTGCAGGTTTATGGGGGATTTCAACCACAGGGATATTGACTGGGAAAACCTGGAGCCACATGGGGGTCCCTAAACATGGAGAAGCCTGGATGTTTGACCGTGGTGCTGGAGCTGGAAAACCACATGCACCACCTGTTAAGGACAGCACCAGTGTGAGAGGGGAGATGACCCAGCAAGATTGGACCTGTTTCAACCCTGGGCACTCAGAACATTGAGGACATCAAGTATGAGAGTCCCCTAGAGCTATGCGACCCACGTGTTCTGTGCTTTGAATACATAGTAGAGCTGCAAGTGGAGAGAATACAGGAGTAGAATGGGAAAAACCTGACTATAAAAGAGGGACTACATAGGGGTGAAGAACTTCCTGCGGAAGGTCCAGTGGGAGCAAGAGACTGGCAGTAAGCCATAAATGGAATGATGAATTATGTAGTCAACAATATGTCAAGGAGGCAGTGGTAAGGTCATCCAGAGGGCAACATTAACAACGGGAAGACCAGAAACAAGCCCCTGGTTCAACCCGACGGTGTAAGGAGGGCCAAAAACCAATGCAATAGAGAATGGAAAAAGAACAGAAGGCAGAGAACACACGAAAATAGGGAATTCAGCCGCAGATCCAGGAATGAGTTCGCACATTAGTTAAGGGAGGGAGGCCGCAGCGCAACAGTTATGAAAATGAATAGCTCGAGAATGCAAGACTGACCCGAGAACTGTTGTATAGCCCAATAGGAGGAAGACAACAGTCAAAGACCAGGTGATCAGAATTAAGGACAGAAGGTGGAGAACTCAGCACGAAATGATCAGAGGTATGTGGAGGAGCTGACAGTGAGATTTAAGAAGTTTTTACAGTAGAGACAGGAAGGGCTGTGGGAAGACAGAACAGAAGGAACATCAAGAGGAATATACCAACAAGTGTTGATGACATACTAACAACTGAGGAGTAGGTGAAGAATCTCATAAGTTACCTTGAACAACCTCAAAGGCTAATGGAACCGACAACATCTCCCCATGGGTCCTTTAGAGAAGGAGCAGAGATGCTGTGGTGTGCCTCTAACCACAAACTCTCAACACAAATCCCTTGAAACTTGCAACTACTGAGAAATGGGAAGACAGCTAATGTAGTTTCCCCATATTTAAAGAAGGACACAGAAACGACACTAAACTACAGACCTTGTGTCTCTGACATGTATTGTTTGCAAAGTCATGGAGAAATTATCAGAAGGAGAGTGGTCGAACACCTGGAAAGAACAAGATTATAAATGAAAACCACATGGGTTCATGGAAGGCAATCTGTATCACACAAACCTCCCTGGATTTTTTTATGACAAGGTTAAAACAGAAAGTAAGACACGAGATGAGAGGTTGGTAATTGGCGTTATTCCTAGACTGCAGGAAGGGCCTTTGACCACAGTTTTCTTCCCACACAAGAGAATATGCAGAAGCTGGAGGATCAGGCACCGTAAAAGGAAGGGCACTGCAATGGGGATAAGGGAATACCTGAACAGGAGGCAGCAACGAGTCATGGTACGTGAAAGAGGTATAACAGTGGGCGCCAGTTTACGAGTCGTGGTCCACGGGGTCCAGTTCAAGGACCAGTGCTATTTTTGATATATGTGAACGACATGCAAGTAAGGAACAGACTCTGAAGAGTCCCTGTTCGCAGATGACGTGAAGTTGATGAGAAGAATTAAATCGTACGAGGATGAGGGCGGACTGCAAAGAGACCTGGAGAGGCTGGACATGTGGTCCAGTAACTGGCTTCTCGAATTCAATCCAGCCAAAAGCAAAGTCCTGAACATTGGGGAGGGGCAAAGAAGACGGCAGACATATTAATAGGCTAGGTGGAACAAGACTACAGAACCACACTCAGTGAAAAGGACCTGGGGTGAGACCATAAACACCGAGCACATCACAATCACCGAAGGCACAACATCAACCAAATAAACCGATGCAGCATACGCGCCTGGCAAACTGAGAATAGCGTTCACGATACCTTAATAAGGAATCGTTCAGACTCTGTAACACTGTGGTATGGTTTTAGGCCCAACTGGATTATGGCAGCACCATCAGGAACCCACACCTGTAAGCACGGTCAAGAAGTTAGAGAAAGTACCAAGGTTTGCAACAAGCCTCGTCCCAGAGCTCAAGGGAATGTCGTAAACGAGGAAAGGGTTAATGGGAATCGGACTGACGACACTGATGACCAGAAGGGTCTGGGGAACATGATCACGACATAGAAAGATACTGCGGGGAATAGACAAGGTGGACGAGAGTAATAGGATGTTCCAGAGAGGGGACACAAGGGACGCAAGGGCACCAACTTGAAGGCTGAAGACTCGACGAGGTCACAGGGAACGATCGGAAGTAATGTTCTTCATCATAGAGTTGTCAGCAAGGGAATAGCCTAGCAAGTGAAGAAGTGGAGCAGGAACCATACTCTATAGTTTTTAGAAGAGGTATGACTAAAGCTCATAAGCAGAGAGAAGAGAGGATCCGTAGCGATCAGTGAAAGGCGGGACCAGGAGCTGAGTTCTCGACCCCTGCAAAACCACAATTAGGTGAATTAGGGTAGTACACACACACACAACATACCTCACTCACACACTCAACTCACGACACTCCCAAATCACACACTCACTCAATCACTCAAGTCACTCTTTCACTAACACTCAAAGTCCCTGGCCAACACTCATTCACACGACGTTCGCCTTTCCCCCCAAACTCACACACTCACTTACACATTCTTCACACACCACATCGCACTCTCACTCACGACACTAACACTCACTCTTTCACTCACACAGTCACTCATTCACTCATTCACGTCACTCGAATTACTCTCTCCCTCCCACACTTATTCAATGATCACTCACACACATCGCTCACCACTCCTCACACACACTCACACTCTCACTTACACACTCACTCATTACTCACTCACATCATACACTCACCGCCACTCACCATCGCACTCTCTCTCAAACTCTCATACACATTTCAATCCACTGAATCGCACACCTCACTCACACACTCACTTACTCAGATCACTCAGTCCACGTCACTTCATTAACCACACTCTCTACACTCGCTTATTCATTAAACACTACTCACACAACTCACCTCACTCACTCACTCACACACGTCACACACTCACTCAAATAATTCTCACAGCACTCACTTCACGACACTTCACCACACCCACATCAAATAATTCTCTTTCACACACTCACCTCACTAACACACACTCACAGACACACACTCAACTCACACACTTTAAAAAAAAAAAAAAACCCTCACTCACTCCTCTCACTAACTCAACACATTCACGTCACCTCTCTCGCCTCTCGCTCACACACTCATGACACCACACGTCGCATCACTCTCTCACACACTCCACATCACTCACTTACTAATTCACTCACTCACACACATCACTCACAAAGTCACTTACTCACATATTCAATCTCCCCCGCATTACTCACTCACACAGACACACCACATCCTAATTCAACAGCACTTAACTCACTCACTAACTCACTCAGCGCACAACTTCTCCACACACACTACATTCACTCTTTCACAGCGACTCACACACTCACTCACACTTCACTCTCACACCTACAGTCACTTACTAATTCACTCACTCACCACACTCACACAAGCACTTACTCACATTTCAATCTCGCAATTACCACATTCACACACAAATTCACACTACTTACTTGAACTCACACACTCACAACTCACTCGCACACACACACTCACACACTCATACATTCACACACATCACTCAAACACACACATATATATATAGGTATAGGTTTGGTAGACAACAGCAACCAACCCAGGGAAGTACTACCGTCCTGCCAGATTGACTGGTAAACAAAAAACCTGTAACAGTTTTGGCATAGATGGAATGATAGCTGTTTCATTTTCTGCCAACATAAACACCGCAGATAACATGTATATCTTGCTACTCCTACATACACTTTGTCACACTTCACAGCACCACAGCGTATATATATATACATACATCTAGGATTTATTCTCCTTTTTCTAAATAGCTCTTGTTCTTTTTTATTTCTTTCTTCTATTGTCCTTGGGGAAGTGAGAAAAGAATCTTCCTCGTAAGCCATGCGGTCCCTTATGAGGCGACTAAAATGCCGGGAAGGCAATGGCTAGAAACCCTTCTCTCCTGTATACATTTACTAAAAAAGGAGAAGAAGAAAAACTTATAAAACTGGGATGCTTAAATGTGGCGTGGATGAGTGCGGATGACAAGAAACAGATACTGGCTGATGTTATAATGAAAAGAAGTTGGTGTCCCTGCTCTAAGCGAAACAAAGCCTAAGGAGGGTAGGAGAGTTTTCAGTGGGGGAAATAAATGGGATTAAATCTGGAGTAATCTGAGAAAGTTATGAAGCAAAGGAAGGGGTAAAGCACAGTAAAGTTAAATGATCAGTTAATGGAAGAGAAAAGAGAATACGAAAGGTGTAAATTCGAGAATTGATGTGGATTAAAGTAAAGGTTGGAATGCGAGAAAGTGGGTCATAATAAGCGGGTTTTTTAAGCACCTGGAGAAGAGAGGAATGCAGAGGAGAGAGATGAGATTTTGGGATATGTTAAGTGAATGTATAGGAGCCTATGAACCAAGTGAGAGAGTCCATTGTGCTAGGGGAACCTGAATGCTAAAGTAGAGAAACTTTTAGAGAGGGTGTGGAGGTAAAGTTTTGGGTGCCAGGTGTAAATGATAAAGGTAGCGCCTTTGATTGAACTTTGTATATAAAGGGTTTAGTTATAGGTAATCATAATTAAGAAAAGATAGGAAAAATAAGTTATACCACGAAAAGGATGTAGGGCGAAATGACAGTAGTTTTGTTGGATTATGTATTGGTAGTATAAGACTATTTGAGTAACTGTCCAGGATGTACATGTTATAGAGGGGCCACAGATAGATCCAAGATCACTTTCTAGTTGTACTACATGAGAGTTAAAAGGTAGATGGGAAACAAGAATAGAAGCATCAGGGAAGAGATAGGTGAGAGGTTAATAAACTAAAAGGGAGGCATTTAAGGGTAAAGTCTAAACAGACAAATGGGAGGATAGATGGGCTAATGAGAGCAAAAGGCAATGGGGTCGAAGAGGTATGGGTAGGTTTAAAATGTAGTTTTAGAGTGTTCAGCAGAAGTGTCGTGGTTAAGGGAAAGCGGGTGCATGAGGGAAGAGGAGCGATTGGTGGAATGATGATGTAAAGAGAGTATTAAGGGAGAAAAATTTAGCATATGAAAGTTTTTACAAGTAGAAGTGATGCAAGGAGGGAAGAGTACTGGAGAAAAAGAGAGAGGTAAGAGAGTGGTGAACAAATGTAAAAAGAGAGCAAATGAAGAGAGTGGTGAGATGTTATCAACAAATTTTGTGAAAATAAGAAAAAGTTTTGGAGTGAGATTAACAATCAAGAAAAGCGCAAGAGGAACAAATGGATTTGTCAGTTAAAAATAGGAGAGGAGAGTTATTAAATGGAGAGTATGAGGTATTGGGAAGATGGAGGGAATATTTTGAGGAATTGTTAATGTTGAATGAAGATAGGGAAGCTGTATTTCGTGTATAGGGCAAAGGAGGAATAACATCCTGTAGGAGTGAGGAAGAGCCGTTGTGAGTTGTTGGAAGAGTTTCGTGGAGGCAGTAGTAAAATGAAAGGGGGGTAAGTGCAGCCGATTGATGGGATAAAGATAGAAATTTAAAAGCAAGGTGGGATATAGTTTTGGAGGTTGTTGGTTTTGGGTGGGGCAATTATTTTAAATAAATGAATGGAAGGGGAGGGTAAGGTACCTAGTGATTGGCATAGAGCATGCATAGTTCCTTTGTAAAAAGGCAAAGGGGAAAAAAGAGAGTGCCAGCAAAAATTTTAGGGGGATAAGTCTGTTGAGTGTACCTGGTAAAGTGTATGGTAGAGTTTATAATTGAAAGAATTAAGAGTAAGACGGAGAATAGGATAGCAGATAACAAGAGGCTTTAGGAAAGGTAGGGGGTGTGGAACAGTGTTAACAGGAAACATAAGAGGAACAGTATTTAGATAGGCGTAAAGAGGTCATTGTGGCATTTATTTAATGGATTTAGGAAAAGGCGTATGACAGGGTGGATAGGGGGAAATGTGCAGATGTTTCCAGTGTTATGTGTAGGAGGTAGTTAACTGAAAGCAGTGAAGAGTTTTTTTACGAGGATAGTGAGGTTCAAGTTAGATAGTAGGAAAGAGGGGCAATTTTTCCTCATAAAAGTAGCCTTAGACTAGGATGTGTGATGTCACCGTGGTTGTTTAATCTATTTATAGATGGTGGGGGTTGTAAGAGAAGTAAATGCAAGTGTCTTGGCAAGAGTCTGGAGTTAAAAGATAATAACACACACAAAGTGGGAGTTGTCACAGCTGCTCTTTGCTGATGACACTGGGCTTTTGGAGATTCTGATAGAGAAGCTGCAGAGAATGGTGGATGAATTTGGTAGAGTGTGCAAAAGAAGAAAATTAAAGGTGATACAGAAAGAGTAAGGTTATGAGGATAAAAAGATTAGTGATAAAGATTGAATATCAGATTGGAGGGAGAGAGATGGAGGAGGTGAACGTATTCAGATATTTGGGAGTGGACGTTTCAGCGATTGGTCTATGAAAGATTGAGTAATCAAACATAGAAGACCGCAGACAGAGTATAGGCTAGGTGGACAAAGACTACAGAACCTCACTCAGGGAGAAGACTTGGGGGTGAACCATAAAACCGAGCACAAATCAACGAGGCACCTCAACCAATAAACTCGCTGCAGCCCAATACGGTGCGCCTTGCAAACCTGAGAATAATCGTCCATTACCTTAATAAGGAATCGTTCAAGACACTGTAGCACTGTAGTTTAAGGCCCATACTGGAGTATGCAGCACCAGTCCTGGAACCCACACCTTGTCAAGCACGTCAAGAAGTAAGAAAGTACAAAGGGTTTGCAACAAGGCTAGTCCCAGAGCTCAAGGAATGTCGTACGAGGGAAAGGTTAAGAGAAATCGGCCTGACGACACTGGAGGACAGAAGGTCAGGGGAGACATGATAACGACAAACAAAGAGTGCTACAGGGAAATAGAACAAGGTGGACAGAGATAGGATGTTCCAGAGAGGGACACAGGGACAATGGGGTCACAACTGGGGCTGAAACTCAGCGAGTCGCGGGGGCGTTGGGAAGTATTTCTTCAGTCATAGAGATGTCAGGAAGTGAATAAGCCTAGCAAGTGAATTAGTGGAGGCAGGAACCATACATAGTTTTAAGAAGAGGTATGACAAAGCTCAGGAAGCAGAGAGAGAGAGAGGATCCAGTAGCGATCAGTGAAGAGGCGGGACCAGGAGCTGAGTCTCGACCCCTGCAACCACAATTAGGTGAATTAGGTGAGTACACACACACACACACTTACTCACTCACACACTCACTCACACACTCACTCACACACTCACTCACACTCACTCAGTCACTCTTTCACTAACTCTCAAAGTCCCTGTCACACTCATTCACACGTTCGCTCACTCACACACTCACTTACACATTCTTTCACACACTCACTCGCACTCTCACTCACTCACACACTCACTCTTTCACTCACTCAGTCACTCATTCACTCATTCACTCACTCGAATACTCTCTCACACACTTATTCAATGAATCACTCACTCACTCGCTCACACACTCACTCACACTCACACTCTCACTTACACACTCACTCAGTTACTCACTCACTCATACACTCACTCACTCACTCGCACTCTCTCTCAAACTCTCATTCACTCAATCACTGAATCGCACACTCACTCACACACTCACTTACTCAGTCACTCAGTCACTCACTCATTAACACACTCTCTCACTCGCTTATTCATTAAAACACTCACACTCACTCACTCACACACTCACACACTCACTCAAATAATCTCTCACACACTCACTCACTCACACACACTCACAGACACACACTCACTCTCACAACTCACACACTAACTCACTCACTCTCTCACTAACTCACACATTCACTCACTCTCTCGCACTCTCTCTCACACACTCATTCACTCACTCGCACACTCACTCACACACTCACTCACTCACTTACTAATTCACTCACTCACACACTCACTCACAAAGTCACTTACTCACATATTCAATCTCGCAATTACTCACTCACACACACACACACACACTAATTCACACACTTACTCACTCACTAACTCACTCACTCGCACTCTCACACACTCATTCACTCACTCACACACTCACTCACACTCACTCTCACACTCACTCACTACTAATTCACTCACTCAACACACTCACAAAGTCACTTACTCACATATTCAATCTCGCAATTACTCACTCACACACTAATTCACACACTTACTCACTCACTCACTAACTCACTCGCACACACACACTCACACACTCATACATTCACACACACACTCAAACACACACATATATATATAGGTAGTAGGTTGGTAGACAGCAACCACCCAGGGAAGTACTACCGTCCTGCCAGATGACTGGGAAACAAAAACCTGTAACTGTTTTGCATGATGGTAGGATTGCTGGTTTCTTTTTCTGCCTCATAAACACGCTAGATAACAGGGATATCTTGCTACTCTACTTACACTTTGGTCACAACTTCACAGACACGCACATGCGTTTTATATATTACATACATCTAGGTTTTCTCCTTTTTCTAAATAGCTCTTGTTCTTTTTTATTTCTTCTATTGTCCATGGGGAAGTGGAAAAGAATCTTTCCTCCGTAAGCCATGCGTGTCGTATGAGGCGACTAAAATGCCCGGGAGCAATGGGCTAGTAACCCCCTTCTCCCGTATACATTTACTAAAAAAGAGAAGAAGAAAAACTTATAAAACTGGGAGCTTAAATGTGCTGGATGTAGTGCGGATGACAAGAAACAGATGACTGCTGATGTTATGAATGAAAAGAAGTTGGATGTCCTGGCTCTAAGCGAAACAAAGCTGAAGGAGGTAGGAGAGTTTCAGTGGGGGGGAAATAAATGGGATTAAATCTGGAGTATCTGAGAGAGTTAGAGCAAAGGAAGGGGTAGCGGGTAATGTTAAATGATCATTTATGGAAGGAAAGGAAAAAGAGAATATGATGTGTAAATTCGAGAATTATGTGGATTAAAGTAAAGGTTGGATGCGAGAAGTGGGTCATAATAAGCGTGTATGCACCTGGAGAAGAGAGGAAAGCAGAGGGGAGAGAGAGATTTGGGAGATGTTAAGTGATGTATAGGGCCTTTGAACCAAGTGAGAGAGTCATTGGGTAGGGGACCTGAATGCTAAAGTAGGAGAAACTTTTAGAGAGGGTGTGGTAGGTAAGTTTGGGGTGCCAGGTGTAAATGATAATGGGAAAGCCCTTTGATTGAACTTTGTATAGAAAGGGGTTTAGTTATAGGAAAATACATATTTTAAGAAAAAGGGATAAAAAGTATACACGATTTTGATGTAGGGCGAAAGGGACAGTAGTTTGTTGGATTATGTATTGGTAGATAGAAGACTTTGAGTGACTCCAGGTTTGTACATGTTTATAGAGGGGCCACAGATATATCAGATCACTTTTTGTTGTAGCTAAAATGGAGAGTAAAAGGTAGATGGGATAAAAGGGAATAAAAGGGCATCAGGGAAGAGAGAGGTAAAGGTTTAAAAAACTAAAAGAGGAGGCAGTTAGGGTAAGATAATAAACAGCTATTGGAGGATAGATGGGCTAATGAGGCATAGGCAATGGGGTCGAAGAGGTATGGGGGTGGGTTTAAAAATGTAGTGTTAGAGTGTTCAGCAGAAGGTTTGTGTTACAGGAAAGTGGGTGCAGGAGGGAAGAGGAGCGATGGGGGAATGATGATGAAAAAGGGGAGTAGTAAGGGAGAAAAAGTTAGCATATGAAAAAGTTTTTACAAAGTAGAAGTGATGCAAGGAGGGAAGAAGGTGATGGAGAAAAAGAGAGAGGTTAAGAGAGTGGTGAAGCAAGTAAAAAGAGAGCAAATAAAGAGGGGGGTGAGATGTTATCAACAAATTTTGTTGAAAATAAGAAAAAGTTTTGGAGTGAGATTAACAAGTTAAGAAAGCCTAGAGAACAAATGGATTTGTCAGTTAAAAATAGGAGAGGAGAGTTTATAAATGGGAGAGTTAGAGGTATTGGGAAGATGGAGGGAAAATTTTGAGGAAAATTTTTAAAAGTTGATGAAGATAGGGAAGCTGTGATTTCGTGTATAGGGCAAAGGAGGAATAACATCTTGTAGGAGTGAGGAAGAGCCCGTTGTGAGTGTGGAAGAAGTTCGTGAGGCAGTAGGTAAAATGAAAGGGGGTAAGCAGCCGGGGTTGTGGGATAAAGATAGAAATGTTAAAAGCAGGTGGGGATATAGTTTTGGAGGGTTGGTGCAATTATTTAATAAATGTATGGAAGAGGGTAAGGTACCCAGTGATTGGCAGAGAGCATGCATAGTTCCTTTGTATAAAGGCAAAGGGGATAAAAAAGAGTGCAAAATTATAGGGGGATAAGCTGTTGGTGTACCTGGTAAAGTGTATGGTAGAGTTATAATTGAAAGAATTAAGAGTAAGACGGAGAATAGGATAGCAGATGAACAAAGGGGGCTTTAGGAAAGGTAGGGGGTGTGTGGACCAGTTGTTTACAGTGAAACATAAGTGAACAGTATTTAGATAAGGCTAAAGAGGTTTTGTGGCATTTATGGATTTGGAAAAAGGCGTATGACGGGTGGATAGGGGGGCAATGTGGCAGATGTTGCAAGTGTATGGTGTAGGAGGTTAGGTTACTGAAAGCAGTGAAGAGTTTTTACGAGGATAGTGAGGTTCAAGTTAGAGTAATGTAGGGGAAAGAGGGAAATTTTTTCCAGGGTAAAAGTAGCCTTAGACAAGGGTGTGTATGTCACCGTGGTTGTTTTAATAATTTATAGATGGGGGGTTTTTAAAAGAATAAATGCAAGGGTTTGGCAAGAGGGGGGGGTTTAAAAAATAAAGAATCACCACAAAGGGGGGGTTGTCACAAATGCCTTGTGGACACTGTGCTTTTGGGAGATTCTGAAGGAAGCTCAGAGATTGGTGGATGAATTTGGTAGGGTGTGAAAAAGAAGAAAATTAAAGGGAATTCGGGAAAGAGTAAGGTTAGGGAGGAAAAAAAAAGATTAGGTGATGAAAGTTTGGGAATATAAATTGGGGGGGAGGGAAGTATGGAGGAGGTGAAACGTTTTCAGATATTTGGGGTGGACGTGTCAGGGGGATGGGTCTATAAAAGATGAGGTGAATCATAAAATTTGATGGGGAAAAAAAAAAGTGAGTGGTGCACTTAGGAGTTTTGGGGGAGACAAAAAAACTTTGTCCTTAGAGGCAAAGAGGGGAATGTATGAGAGAAATATTTTTACCAACGCTTTTAAATATGGGTGGTGAACCCGGGGGTAAAGGGTTTTTGCGCGGGAGAAGGCTGGGGGCGTGGAGTGTCATGTCTGGGGAAATGTGTGGTGTAAAATTTTTAATGCGAAAATTTTCGTAGTTTGGAATTTAGGGGGAAAGGTGCGGGGTTTACCAATTGTTACCCAAAAGGGCTGAGGAATTTTTTGTTGAGGGGGTTTTTTGGGAAACATGTAGAGAAAAATGGAGCAAAAACAAAAGGGGATTTCAAGAGGTATCGGGTTGTAGTGGAAGGAAGGCGGGGTAGGGGTGGGGCCTAGGAAGGGTTGGAGGGGGGGGTAAAGGAGGTTTTGTGGGGAAAGGGGCTTGGCCCTTCCAGCGGGGCTTGGTGAGCATTTTTGGGATGGGAGTGAATGGGCAAAGGGTTTTTTTTAATACTTGCTTGTTTTGGGAGGTGAGAAAGGGTTAACATTTATAAAAGGGATTGGGGAAAAAGGGGCGGCGGATTTGAGTCCTGGGTTTTTTGGGGAAGTACAGGGGCCTCCCACTTGAAGGAGGGGTGTTAATTTTTGCATTTTAAAAAACTTTTAGTGTAAAGCCCCTTCTGGCAAAAAACGGGAAAGGAGTGAAGGGTTTGAAATTTTTTCTTTTTGGGGCCACCCTGCCTTGGTGGGAATCGGCCAGTGTTATAATAAAATAATAAAAATATATAGATATGCCGCGGCAGCAATAGCAGCGACCTCCAAGCTCCATACTTTTCTCCATCTATCAGAGCCACCAATGCTCCTATGATGACCTAGTTACAAGCAAAATTGCACTACCCAACGTAGCACCCAGAATGACCAACGATTACCAACAGTGAAACCTACAAATCGAAAATAGAGATCAAAGGAAGAGTGCCATCAAACCCAAAGCAACACCCTGCTGCCAGCCGAACAATGTAGTCCTAAGCTTTGTATAACTACAACTTCTTAACTACAAGAATTCCTATAGTATTATAAGGCGCAATCTCAGAGGAAACAGCACCAAGGCCAGCAAGAAAACACCAAAAAACAACTATTCAACAAGTGTAGCCAGGAGGACGCCGGCCCAGCAACCACCCCACTCACCACCGCTCAAGGCAACACCACAACAATAACAACAAACATGGCTGCCACCAGCCCATCCTCCCCTCTCTTCCCCGGATTCAACATACCAAGTAGTCTCTCAGGTATGACCAGTGATACAGATACCCTAAAGTCATGCATCTCCACCTTAGTTATTGAAAATATGAATCTTCGAGAGACGCTAACAAAACAAGACACCAGGATGACAACTCGAGAACAAAATCCTCAATCTTGAACAAAAGTTATCAACACCAGGAATGACTAACTGTGGCAAGACCATCCAAACAGTCATAGATAGCCATACAGAACAAATAATATCTCTTAATACAAAGGTTGAAGAAGCAGTAAAAGAATGGAAGAACAACTTAGATAACCAGTTCAGTGACTACTTTGCTCTCCAAGAAGATAAAACTGAACAAGATAAACTATCGGACGCAGTAATAGTTAACAGTCCACTTTTTCCTAGTGATATGAACCAAACGAACAGTAAAGAAATTACTCTGCAGATCATAAAGGACCAAACAAGTGTTATTGTATCAGAGTCAGAAATAAAGGCAGCCAGGTTACTAGGATCCCATGGTAGGAATAAAGGCAGCCAGGTTACTAGGACCCCATGGTAGAAAAAGTGTTATGCTTAGATTCCACTCACATGACAGGAAAAAAGACTTAATAATTGCATCTATTAAAGTAAAGAAAGAGGTATACATAAACGAGTGTCTTACCAAAAAACGTCAGAACCTCCTGTATAGTCAGAAAACTTAAGCGGGAGAATAATGACAATACACCAATGCTTCACACGGGATGGGAAAATTCTAGTTACGAAAACAAATGTAGGTCAACTGTACACAATAACGAACTAGAATGATCTATCACGATTTCTCAGGGATACTAATCTTACAGAGAATAACTAAACAATGTCCAACCTAAAAGCCTACGTAGTGTAGTGTATGTTTTGCTCCATTATTGTTCAAATTTCATTGTACAATCTCTTAGTAATTAAATAATCAACTACCTCATTTTGTGATTTTACTAGTAAGCATAAGTCACCTTATGTAATTTTCTTATTTACTATTGTTTGCTTAAACATTAGCTGAATTGATACTTTCTCTGTCCATATTACTACCTCATATTTTTTTAAATACTATTAATTGATATTACTTACTAAAATTAATAATTACGATTTTTACTATCAGTACAATTTACTCTTAACATTTTTGACATCATTTAATTACCATTACTTGTCTATTACCTTAACCGCTTTTCCAATAATCCACACTTTACTATCTTCGAGTACTACTTAATTACTGTACTGCCATATAACCTCTAGTATAACTACAGTGCAATTATTGAATTGAAATAAAACATTTACTTTTTCACTTTTTTTTGTAATCTTTACTAATTTTTATTAAAAACCATTTTACTACCAGTCCAATTTTAATTCTGTACATTAAACATTTTTATTCTTCCATAAACATTGTTGCCAAATTTCATGATTTGTATATTTCAACTCCAACGTTTATATTATCCTTGTACTGGTTCCTGTGATACCTGGTAACCGGGGTCCTGGGTAACCTGGGTACCGGGTTACATCTTTACTATCATATTATAACCAAGCCATTACCATATTCATGGTTCTTTTACCCCTGTCCATTGTATTTTGTTTACCACTACTTGTTTTTTTAGTCACTTTTTATTATGTGTGTGCAATTAGGTGTATATTCACAATTACTTTTTTGCAAGTACCAAAAACTATCTTTTTCAGCTGTACCAACTACCAGTCGCCATTTGTTTTTTACTTTTTATTGTGCAATAAACTGCTCAACTTATTTAATATTACAAATCAGATCTTGCTCCTAAACCAATATTATCTCATAGTGACCACCTGTCCATTTAACTTGTTTACCATTACTTAATTGTAGTCCCTTATATATTTTTTTCCTTTATTTTAGCTTTATATAACAACCTTAGATCATATATTCACAATTGTTAAAATAATCAAGGTGCTAAAGTTAATAAGTTCATATTACAACCCAGGATTCAAATGGCCTGTTACCCCGGGTGTAATGGGAGCAAATAAACACAGTAGAAAAAGTTTAGACTTATATTATCCTTCACCAATTTAGAACAGCAATATGTACACTATGTACAGTGATAAGTATAGTGCACTCCCACGGTAAGCAAAGCAGAAATAGAATGCCACTAGTAGCAGGACCGTGCTTCAACCAGTCTAGAATGGGGAATACAAAGGCAAACAGGAGGAGCGGGTACCCACATAACCTCTGCGATTGCCAAAACATCTTCTTATTGGCTAGAACCTGGTCACTGGTGCAAACGACGGGCCCATCAACTTTAGCAACTGGTTCGCTGGTTGGGGGAGATAGCCTGTAATGAGGGTGTGTACATGCGCCGAATAAAGGTTACGTACTGCTCTTTGCATGCCACACCCCACCCCGTGAAGGCCTCAGGATTAGGCTGCCACCTCCATGGTAACCGTGCCGCCATGGCACAATTAATGGGCCCCGCCCTTTCCTCTCCACCATCCAACCTTGATAGAGCTCAGCTTTTCTCCGTGACCTAAAGCCAAACCCTTTACTTAGTTGTGAGAAAGCAGTCAGACAGGCTAGCTTAGGGTCTCCAAGATACAGGCGGAAGGGTAGCACGCATCCCTATAAAAAAAACCCCACACCAGGGATAACAAAAAAAAGAGCATTGAAAGGGGTTACCACAAATAACATCCTAACCTAATTAATTTATTTAGACGCTAGTTAAAGAGTCTGCCAACATTTTCTTTGCCGGCAATTATTTAATAAAAATATTGGTAGGGCTGCAGACTTAGCGTCCCAGCGCATAAGCCTTGTGTTGTGGTTCCTTCAGGGCGTGGAGATATCCTAGAGGATTGTGATCATGTAGACTGACCACCTGAGAATGTTCTAGGCCCACATAACATCGAAATGCTCCAAAGCCAGTACCAGCGCGAAGGGCTTCTTTTTCAATGGTAGATAAGCCCTTCTGATCGGATGCGAACTTGGCTGAAAAGTATGCTAAGGCTGCAAACTCCATGTCCTCGATTTTTAATAGTACTGCCCAACCCCCAGACTCCATGCATTCAACCTGTAATGAAAAAGGTTTGGAGGAAGTGGTTTGTATAAATGGAAGACAGGAATAAATAAGGGGATGTAAATAGTGTGCTGTAAAATATCTAGCCAGGGACAGACTCGCAGCAATGGTTTTAAGTTGGGTAAAAATTCGATTCAGGAAGGATTTAGGAAGTACTGGTTTGGTATAGAGTTGTGGCACGATGAGTGGAACAAACTTCCCAAATACCGTTATAGAGGACCAGAACGTTGTGTAGTTTTAATAATAGGTTGGATCAATACTGAGTACGATGTGGGGTGGGTGTGAGTTATACCTGATAGCTTTGTGCAACCAAGGGCGGTTGCGTGTTCCTCCCTTAAGTCATGTGCCTGACCTGACCTGACTGGTTTGGGTGCTTTGGCTTTAAGCGGATAGGAGGACTTTGACCTGCCTTGCTTGGGCAAGTAGGCCTTCGACAGTGTTCCTTCGTTCTTATGTTCTTATGTTCTAATGTCTGGGAGACAGGATATGGGTGCAGTACACAATCTTTTTGCTTTATTAAAAGTCAGTGTTACAATCTGACGTCCAATTAAGGGAACTTTCTGACTGGTAAGAGAGGTAAGAGGGGCTACAATATTGAGAAAGTCTTACAGAATCTTTGTAAAATCCTATCATGCCTAGGAACGTTGAGAGATTTCCTTTCATGAGGAACTGGATAATCTTTAATAGAAAGAACTTAGCATGTTTAGGTGCAACTTTACCACCTACTACTTCATGGCCTAGAAAGTGACAGTGGCCATGGCCAAAGAAAGAATCTTAGAATAAATTAACTGTTAATTGGGAACTCTTAAAGGGTCTCAAACAGAGCCTTAAGTCTAAGTAGGTGTTGATCCCAAGTATGGACGCCACAACAATATCATCATATGTACGCTGCCGTGCCTTCAAGTCTTTAATAGCCCCTGATGGATAAGTTTTGGAATGAAGGGGGAATTTTTTCATTCCGAAGGGTGTAACTGTCTTGATATTGACTTCTGGAAATACATAGGCCATGAGATTATCTTCGCCTTATCTGTCAATGGTACCTGATAGGAGCTTTGAGGAGATCTATTTTGGACACAACAAAAAGTAGCCTTCCCACAAAGTCAATTACGTCATCCAGGACGTGGCAGTGGGTATGCATCTGTAATTGTGACCTCTTTCACTTTAACGGTAGTCTGTACACATACTAAACCCTCCATCAGCCTTCTTCCAGGATGCACGGTGAAGCCCATGGACTAGACGACCCTCCACTAAACCATGCTTTAACAAAAATTCTTATTCTGTGAAAGTAGCCTTTGCTTTTCAGGATTAGCTCTGTAGGGGGAGAGTTTATTTGGGTTTAGAGTTATCCCTACATCTACATCATGGTAACCTAACGTACAGTTTTTCGGCACATCCGAAATAAAATTATGGATATGACTGTAGAAGCTCAGTTATATTTTTGCTGCGTTTCAGATAATCTCTCATTAAGGGATCTAGGATCTTGTGTGAGGACGAATTTGAAAGTTGAATATTATTTCAGAGATAGAGTGCAAAAGAGTCAGAGTTGTCCTCAGAGTGTAGAGGACAGAGCATTACTGGGACTTTATCTGGTGTATGGAAGTTCTTTAACTGATTTAATGTGGGTAAGTTTTTAATTTTGCAGGTCATACATTGGGAGCTATAGCTTACCACATTATTTTGGACATCAGATAATCTACTTTCAATCTGTCATAGGTCCCGTAAAATTATCTTTCAAGGTGTGCCAGGGATAGGTTCTTGCCACCAACCACCTTGTCTCCTGGATGGAAGGAGCGGAATGGCACTTCTGTCATTCCTCTAGTTTCTTCTTGGCTTTGAGCTGTCTTTTGGTTAGCCTTGGCTAACGACGTGCCACCTGAAACCCTTGAAGCGGATTGTAGAGTGATGAGCTAACTTCTTCTCCCATCCATCTTCTTTGAGCACCCGAAAGAGGACCTAGTACATTGTGCCCAAAGATCAGCTCAAAAGGACTATTCTGATAGACTCTTGCACCGTTCTGTACTGAGAACAGCAACAAAGGTAGTGATCATCCCAGTCTGGAGGGATGTGCATGCAAAAACTTCTATTAATTGTTTTTAATGTATGGTGGAATCTTTCCAGGCGCCTTGGGACTGAGGATGTTAGCCAGTGGATTAGTTGTGGTTATCCCCTAACTAGTTAATACTTCCCTAAATGCTTTGCAGTGAAAGTTGTACCTTGATCACTTTGAATAGTTTTAGGAATTGCAAAACAAAGAATGAAATTTGTTATAGCTTTGAGAATAGCTTTAGTATTAATACTACGCAGGGAATGCTTAGGATATCTGGTTACTTTAAGCTTAATCGTAATAATATTGATTTTCCAGACTTGAACCTAGGTAGTGGACCCTCACAATCTATAACTAAATACTGCAAAAATGTTATCATCAGCAGGTTAGGTTGGAGTGGTGCATTTTAATGGGAATGCCAGGTTTTCCAATTGTTGACATTCTTCGGCTACACCTATATGATTATTCACATCCTTTCTTTAATTTTGGCCCTATAAAATTCTTTGTGATATCTATACAAGGTTTTTGTAATTCTATGTGACGACCTCAATGACGATTATGGCTATATTTATTATTTGAGGTCTATACTTCGTTGGAACCACTAACCTGTCATACAATTGCCGGCCCTCTATTCTCTCTTACCAGTCTCAGTGCAGATCAAATAATCGTTTTTTACTCCGATACTTGGACCGGATGACTCAAGAGGATTGTACCCCATGGCTGCCTCAAAAGCGATTTTTAAGAAGGGTTCCTTTCGGTAGTTCCTCGGAAAGGACAGTCCCTCGGGCATGGAAACAGACATCTGGCCAAATCCTGCACTGGAATAGGAAGGCTTGATCGGGGGTCTGTTCACTTGCACATACGAGGCACGGGCCTGTTTTCCTCGTATAAACAATGTGCTATTCCGAGGTCGGAGTCGTCAAGGATAGCGTCAAAATTCTCTCCAGACAAACCCTTGGGATGCTTGCCCGAGTTATGGCCAACACCGGAGCAGAAATTAATCATTATAGGTTTCAGGACAACGCACTAACAGTAGTAATGTTATACCCGTAAATAACACCTGCACTTTCATGGGGAAATCTTTTTTTGAGCACCTCACAGTCAAGTTACCCAGCGTAATATTTGCCACTGTACTTTAATTTTATCCCATAAGGAACAGATAATAGCTCCTCATTATGCTTCCAATAATGACAGGGAATTCAAAGAAGTATTCTCTGAAAGGGGTAATATTCCCTCTCTTTACAAGTGAGCAATAGGCTCAGTATCTCTTAAAGGTCTTTACCTTAGTTGTTTCTGAGTTTCCTGAAGGAATAAGACTTTTGCAATAATAAGGGGCATTACCTTTTTCTACTTCTCTAGGGGACATGTTACTAAGGGATTATTAGAGATTTTCCCAATAGTTGGGGTTTATGGGGGCTGTGGGAACTGATGTGCCCTACTTTATCGCACCTGAAGCAGACGTCGGCTTGCCCTTTACTCCCTCGTGACGTTGCAAATGGTCGTCGTTCTGGTGGTGTCTCTCTGGATACTGTTGTCGAGATGCAACCTTGAGTAGTTTGCTAGTTTGCCTCTCCGCGGGGGACCATATGTTGGAAGCGTGGCTCACCAGGTGACTTGGTAGGCTGACATAGTAGTTTCCCTCCGGCTGGCCACTACATTCTCCAGGTTGACGATTCTGGCTGATGCCAGGCTGCTTGAATAAAGAGACGGGACCGGCTCGGACAAGGAGCGGCTTAGTTTCGAAGAGGTATCAGCCAACCTGGCTGCCTCCAATGCAGTGGTTGATGTCACGATCCTGCAGAAAGACTCGAACCTAGGTCCAACAGACCTACAGCAGGTGATCAATCTAGAATAAGCTGCCACCAGCATCCTCTAAGGTAGAGACTCCCACTTGTTGCTCTTTTTTGATTTTATACCAGCTAGGTAAAAGCTTTTGGTTTGCTGTCTCAACAAAGTCGACTAGGAATATTGACCAAGCTGTCGTCTGCCCAATTTGAAACTCTTGCGGTATTTGGTGGTATTACGTATATGTCCCAACACTGTGCGTCTCACTACTTGATAATTCAGAAAATTCAAGCTCATTGAACTACTGACGCTAAATTCTGTGCCTCTATCGCGATTTAATGCTGTATGAACCAACGATGGCCCATGCATGTTCCGGCAGCTTCAAGGTCGAACCTGGATTTTCGAAGCTTTCGAAAAAATTGCTTCTGGTTCGGCCTACATGAAGCGGGGAACATACTGTACTGTTTCTGTAAACTAAAAATTATTTACAGAATGCCAAAACTGGCCTCCTTTCTTTCCCATCATATTCTTCCCTTGCGAATGCTCTGTTCCTAGTTTGCTCAAGATTGATTTTTGCCAGGCTCAAGTGTCCAATCGACGTGATCACCCTGAGACAAACCCAGCTGCACTTACTGACCATTTTTGCTCCGAGGTGGATCATCTTACCTCCTTCCGAGAACATAGTAGTTTTTGCCCCAGCTCCCGTAGGTGGAGGATTTGATGTGCCATCTCTTCTTCTTTAAGTTTATCAGCAATCAGTAACGCAGTTGCGCAGCTGTGAAGGGTGCGTTTGTATGTAATGCAATGGAACGAGCAATTTGCCAACAACGCTGTAGGGACAATTTAGGTAGGTTATGCAAAGTATTGTCGACTCCAGAGTACGTTCTGACTCGTCTAGGTTGCAGAGTTAGTATTCGCTATGACACAGTACGATTGCAGAATTACCCAAAGTAACACGTTATTTGCAGAAACACGCTTAGTATGCTCATTACGATTGCAGAATCGTATACAGCAAAAGCTGACTGCAAAATTATCCACACCGAACAGGCTAGTAACAACTGGACACGCAAAATTGTAAAAGCAATGCGACAGCAAGCTGCACAATTTCTGCTACGAGCTTCAGCCCTAAGCCTCACGTTTCTCTAAGTCCAGGCTCACCTCTCGGACAGGCTACCCATATTACAAACAGGACTTCAATTGGCTGTTACCCCGGGTGACTGGGAGCAAATAAACACAGTAGAAAAATTTAGATTATATTATCCTTCAGCCCAATTTATAACAGCAATGTACACTATGTACAGTGATAAGTTAGTGCACTCCACGGGAAGCAAAGCAGAAATAAAAGCCACAAGATAGCAGGACCTTGCTTAAACCAGCTCTAGAATGGGAAATGACAAGGGCAGAAGGAGTGCGGTGGGTACACACATTAACCTCTGCGATTGCCAAAAACATCTTATTATGGCTAGAAACCTGGTCATTGTTGAACGACGGAGCCCCATCATCACTCTAGACAACCTGGTTCGTGTTGGGGGAGATTGCCTTGTAAATTTGTCTGTATATTTTATTTAAACCAATACAGTATACATAAATATAAAAATAAAAGGAAACAGTAAGGTCTCAATCCTGAGGTTCAGCCATTGACATAAGAAAACCACAACACATATAAACTAAGCACAAATGGATTGCACCTATTACTTGCAGATATATCTGTATAAATACAATTAATAAACTAACGGCAATAACATAGCTGCAAATTAAAACACCGTATCAGGGTCATGACTGACAAAAACATTCAATGACTTCAAAAACCTATCTTCCATATTAAAGATTTTACACTTTAACATGACATATGACGCATGACTCATCAATTGAATAATATATACAAGAAAATGCCGCTCTCAGTTACTCGCCAGCCTTCTCATTAATCAATACAACCAAAATCCTAACATTCATCAATCCTACTAGGAAACTCTACATAACTTATCCCTAACATAGACCGCGCTTTACATTACCTCCAAATACAATAACATACACGCGACCAAGAGCATAGATCTCAAAAACGGATCCATTACATTTTACCCTTTAAAAAAAAAAATCTTAAAAAAAAAAAACAAAAACCCCCGTATACAACTAGCTTCAGACACAAAAGGCGAATGCGATCTTAAAAAATTACTTCTTCATCTGCTCAAGAATGTGACGTCGTATAATCCTTTTACAAAGGGGCTCTTGGAAATGACAATTGAAACAAATAAACGAAAGGGAACATTACAAACAAGCATGTGTTGAAGACATATAAACCTTACACATCACCATAACCACAGTACTATCTTTTTTTTGTATAACACCTTTGAGGGCAAAGGAGATCCAGACATTACTTAGATCATGCCTTGTGTCACCTTCAAACCATCAAACACACCAAATAATGTGAGATGTTACCCTCTCACACATTATAACACAATCATGTAGCTGTAGAAACACACTACCTTACATATTAAATTCAGATCCTCTGAAAAACAATGAGAATAACTTTTCTTACCAATACCAGACCAAACTCACATCACAAACGAAGCTTATTTACTTATCGCTTACCAAACATACCACACACGCTAACATTATACACATTTCCATACTTCAGAAAACTAGCCCGCCGCAACCCCTTACTTTACACTTCAAATCTCTTAAATCCTTAACCTGAATCTACGATAACCTAAGCAGAAGAAATGGCTGTCTCCACCAGTTTCCCCATAAAGTATACCTATTGCGGCATGGATTTGTTCTATACATCGTGGCCCCTAACACTCTTATTCTTTCTCGACTCCCACCTCCCTCATTGCCCCAGATATATAACATAAAAATCTGTGACCCACATAGCAACAGCATTCACCACTGCTGACTCCCCACTATATCTAACTTAACACCCGCAACACTCTGTAAAATTCTCACTCCCCACCCACATAACCTAACTATCTACTTATCCAGACCTCACATCTGCTCCTAAGCAAGTTTCCAAAAGTACACAGCAGTGAATAAATATGGTTTCCACGGACATCCACACGCTTTTGCACTCCCACCTTATCCTTAATCTTATTATATACACAACCCCAGACGCAAGATCCCATGTAAAAAACTAAACACTCGCTCTCCTCCTGACACCTGATTTTATTACATCGCCTGTCTGTTGAAGGACATTTACCATACAGAGACCCAATGCATACATGGGTATGCTCCTCAACTGCCGCCACCCAGACCCACCCCCCTCCCTCTCAAGAACCTTCCAATTTAGCTGTTTCGGATCTCTTCCTTCAGTAATCTCGCAAACATAGTCTCCCCAAACATTAGAAGCACTTCCACTCCACCCACCGTTGCATATCATGCGCAGTCTTTCAGGCCTCCCCCCCTCACCCCTCCCTCAACAAACCCTTTCAGAAACTACACTCAACTTTCGCTTATCAAGAGGTATAAGCCCCAGCCCCTGCCTAGGCTATCGGATGCGACACCACCCCATCTACTTAGCCAGTCACAAACCCGATCCCCTATATAAATCTGAATACCGCAGTTGCAAACGTTGACCTCACACCGTCGTAACGGGATATATTGCCACCTCGTGCATAACTTGCTAGACAAAGACATTCGTGACTAGAACCCTTTGATGCAACGATAATGCTCTGCCTCAAGGCCTCCAATCTTTTCAAAACTCCATTCACGGTACGCCTCGAATGTGCCTCTTGTGCATCCTATCATTCCGTGCATGTACACATCCAACATATCAACAGCTGTTCTCAACACACGCCTCCCACCCTCAACAGTCTCACAATTATGTACCATATCCCCTAGATCAAATACTGGATTTGTACTTCATTAATTGTCCATCCCTGTTGGACTCGCCAAAAACGTCTATCACCCTTTCTTACCTTATGTAAATCTCACATCCCTCACCAAGACAGTCGTATCATCACACGTAAACCACTAGACCCGGCTTCTCCTTCATCGTCGCACACACCCAACCTCGATTCGCTATCACTCCACCTAACTGCCCTATAAAAGTGGTTCCTGAAGACATGCAAACAAATTTTGCGACAGAAGGGCATCTGTCGCAAAACCCCTTCCCATAATGAATAGCTTTCACCTATGTGTCATTACCGTATTCTCATATAACTCGCACCAGATACTAAGTTTGTGCCCAAGAAACAATTTTCCTCCTCCCCCCGAAAACCAACCATACGCATAAAACTCCATAATGCATCCCTTTTCTACGCATTATCATAAGCTGCTCTCCAATCCAGAGCAAACACCCCCGTGTCACACCCCCTCCCGATTGCTCTATAATAACTCTAATAGCTCCATGCCCTTCTACTTTGATCTACCCGCGTATGCCTTATTGTCCTCTACGCAATTACTTTAGCCTAAACCCGTTTGATTCTGTGCCCTAATACCCTTGCAATAACTTATAATCAACGCAATAAGCGATATGCACGGTAATCTTTCTACCGTGTCTGTCCACCCTTTGGAACTAATACAACAACAGCATTCTTTGCTGCTCACACCATTGCCCATTTTCCTTCATTACTTGAACAATCTTACAAAAAATCTCCCCAATACTTCCCCATTTTTAACAAAAAATCTTTAGGCAACCCGTTAAAAACCCGGGCCTTCCCCTAAACTTGCACCTCTATAGCTCTCCTTTTTCCCCCCTTCTGTAATCTGCCCTTTCCCAAAGTCTCCCTATCTCTACCACAAGCCGCATTGCACATAACCACCCTTTTCCCTTAAAGCTCACCGTATACCCACATGTTGTGCAATGCCCAAAACCATCATCAATAATCCACTCATACCTTCAGTCGACTCAATACCGCCCTTCCCAAACCCCCTCCCACCCCCCCCTGAACTTTTTAATCCCACATCTCCGTGGCGGGCCCTCCTCTCTGCTGCCCCCCTTAACGCACACGCCGAAGGCCATCCCCGTAAAAACCTCCCCAACCCTCCAGCCACACTCCCATCAAATCGATCATTATGCAAAACCCCTTTAAAACGTTTTTTTAAATCCTCTTTTCCCCACAGGGGATCTCGCACCACACCCACTAACATTTCGTAACGTCCTTCTAAATACCCCGTAGCCCCTATAAAAGTTGATTACTTTCCCCCCAAGCCGAACATAGTAAACCCCCAATACGTTTCTTAGCCACCACATCCCACCACCAACCCAAACTCTATCCCCAGGGGCCCCTGCTAACAAACCCTCCCCCAAAAACCTCAAAAAATTTCCTATTCTCCTCCCCTTTTAACAATTTAAAAAATTCAATTTCCCAAAAACTACAACCCCTCTTAGGTAAACCCTCCCCCCCCCTGCGTCCCAAAAAACTCCCATGATCAAAAACACCCCATCTAAAAAACCACAAAAATTTTAAATACGAGGGCGGGGAAACCCTACCCTATCAAGTCCCCGCTATCCACACTACAAAAATATCCAACCCTCCCCCCCCACCACGTCCCTTTTAAACCCACCCCGACATTTAAAACCCCAATACCCCTGAAAAGTACCCCTTCCCCGGGTTTACATCCTTCCCGACACGCAAATTCCCAAACCCCGCCTACAATACTACTTCAGGAGTGACCTCAAAAAATAAATTAACACCTCTTTCACAAAGGTTGCTTTTACACGCCCATCATTCTCAGCTGGACCATACACACACACAAAAGCCACCTTCACCCGTCCCCATAGCCCTTCCACCCTTATTATCCTCCCCTCCCCCCTTCACTACGTCTCACAACAAACGGGCTAGTCTCCCTGATCATGATGGCAACGCACCTTTCAACCGAATTGCATTCTCCATGTACACATTATATCCTTCTATCCGCAATTCACTACCACATTTATGATTGTGTTCCTGTATGAACACAACGTCCACATTATTACGCACCAATAAATCACGTAACCATGCACACTTTCGTACAGTTCGTAAACCATTAATGTTTTATTGTGAGGCACTTAAAATCGACAATGATGGTTTTCCTTTCGACACTGAATGTTTTTCACTAGATTTTTTGTTTCCAATTTTCCCTTCCCCTCCTTTTGAAGCACTCCTAATCATCCCCTGTGCTTTGGGTACACAGGACCCTTTCTGTGCCACATCCGCCCATGATTTCTTCCCTGATCTTTGGGCTGGCGTTAACACATCATCAGAATCTGAAAGTGTAACAGAGCGCTTTCGTGTTACACTTTCTACCTGCATTTCGTCGTCCACAGTGCAATCCTGGTGAATTTCCACCTCCACCGTTTGTTTCAGCAAGGCGTCAGTGGCGTCCACTACCAGCTGCACGTCGTGATCCACGTCCACCGTCGCAGCCTGTCCCAAGTCTAGGGATGGTGCCGTCGCAGGACTCATGCTGTCCTCCGTAAATAATTCGTCTAACACAGAGACAATGGATGTCTCCACATCATTGGCCTGCTCTTCTCGCGAAGCCGTTTCCCACCTCTGGGGCTGCATCCAAAGGAGGCGACACTTCCGGGAGTGTAGCACACACCGTGTTTCAGAGACCTCTCAACCTCTTCGCTCCAAGACAATCTTGAGGGTTGCACAGGCGCTTCAGGCAAAATCTTGCCTTATACCTTCCTCCCCTAAATCCTTGCTCTGTTGTACAACCCTGGCACCTCGTCTCCTTTCACACTGCACCGCCAAATGATCGTATGCTCCACACAACCTACAAGTGCGGCGTTGCCCTGCATAAGTCACAAAAACTTGAGTCCTGAAGTCTTGCAGGATCACATATGAAGGGATTGGATGTCGTAATGTCATTTTTACCGAAAAAGTTCCCTCAGGTAGTCCTTCATATGGGCCATCAGGCCACCCCCCTGCTGTAGCCATGTGTATGGTGCCGTAATTACTCAGGGCAGCACGTTATCAGTCGCATCAGCCTCAAAGGGTACATTTCTCACTTTTACCCATGTATAATGGCGGGATACATCGTGTAGCTTCACAGACACAGTCTGGTTAACCACCAGATTGACCTCTTGATACTTGTCGACGACATTCTCGTAAACTTGAGCTGAGCTAAACTTTACAAAGATTCTTGTCACACCATTCATCGCTACACCGCACAAATCCTCGTTGGCGATACCATAGGTGTCTCGGATTATCGCTGGCAATAATATCGCCATTGATATTCCAAGCACTGCCCCACGAGTTAATTCCAAACACACAGTGTTGACGCGGCGTCTGACTGCCTGCGCCATGTTGAGAAAATGAAACTGCCACCGAACAGCTATAGAGGGCAGCAGTGTAGAACACGTCCTCTCTACTCAATGGCTGAGAGACGAATGTCACTGTAAATGAGGGTGTGTACGTGCGCCGAATAAAGGTTACGTACTCTTTGCATGCCACAGTTCACTATTTTGCCATTATACTCCAAAGCTCATTTATTTGATTCCCACCTTATTGTTCACCACAACTTATATTAGTCCTTTTATATTATAATTTTATATTATAATTCTAACTTTAAAGAATTTTTTTTTATATTTTATTTAAAACGTTGTGTTACAACATAAAAGAATAAATATATATAAGACCACAATCCCTTAACAAACAGGTATCCAAAATATAATTCATAATCCAGTACACCATATAATTCATAATCACAGTACCCCATATAATTACCATGCAAACATGCATCCTTATACCTGAACTAAACTTTTCCCCATATATGGTAACTCTGACATCATGATAATACACGAGGTCCAGTGAACCTTCTAACCCAACCATCCTACTTTACATGTGTCTGTTATATACAGTGCACCACTAAACACCACCTTGACCATCCCAAAAGCCTTACACTCGAGGCTTCCTAACCATAATATTGTCAAATTACGACGTACATTACATATAATAACGGTAAGTATACCAGAACTATCAGTACTAACTTAGATATTTAATGAAGTGTTACATAACACTTAAGAACTTGTACATATATGTTATTTAAAACCATACATAAGACAATAGGACAAAAAACAAACAGATTACATTTCAAGAAATTACCTTCACCTTTTTTTTAACAGTTTTCTATTGCATCCTATTATACTTTTGAATTTTATATAGCCCAAACCCTACCCCACCTCCTTTGCTGGACTGACTGAGTGCCACACTTCTGGCGCAGCAAAGGATACATAAGAAGAAATAACTAATAATTACATGATCACACCAACATACTATTACAGAATAACAAAAAGACGTACTAAGTAAATTTGAACCTACTTATAAATTACATTTCAACGCAAAATACACATTTAGTATCAAAAGGAGAACCCCATCTTCACCGTCTGAGCTTATTAGACATTTTCACCATTCTGACACATCAATATTATTATTAATAATAAACTTTCACATTTACAATGACTAAAAAATTAACATATTCAAGTCCTGAGACAATAAAAAATTTACATCTACACTACAAATAACTTCTATCCTCCTAACAACTCCAGATACTTTTTTTATTTTTTCTCACTAATACATATTCCCATTTTTTTATGTATTATGTTCAACAAGATATATATATTTATTAACAATGTTCCAGAGCAATATCAGACTTACTCTGTCACGCACTAAGTTACACAATATAACTTATGGCTCCTAATAAAACATGTACCGGGCAGTACTACCTCAATCATTAACAAAACCAACCTGGCAAAAGACACTTCAGAAAGCCACCCCCTGCCATCCCCTGACCCCATGCTATCTGTATTAAAAAAAAAAAAAACACAAACTCACGTTCCCTTCCATGCTCAAGTTCGTACCTGACGTCGAAAGTCATAAAACCCCTGTCTCTTAACCAAATGTCACCAGTTCACCCCCCCTACGCCCCCCCTTATTCCTAACGACTTTACACCCATATGCTCCACTACCACACACTTTTATTCCACCTTCCATCCTCCACTAGTCTCAAAAAAAAAAACAAGAATGCCAGTTTAGGGAGAACCAGCCCAATCCAGCTCTAAACTACACCCAACCCTAACATTACACCTACCGACAGATTACGATAACCCAAGGGAAAACTATTTACCCACAACCTCCCATATAGTAGCCTATTTCTGCATATTGTACGATACACACTCGCCGCAAGCGCCCGCACCCTACATTCACCCCCCACCTCCCGCATGCACCAAGACACACACAAAAAATCTGCCACAACATACATCACTGCCCTCCGAATGTCCTTGGAAACCCCTCCCACATCAAAATGCAAAGCCCTCAAAGTCGATATGTTTCTCCCCCCTCCTGCCACTATACCCAGAACTCTCGCTAACCATGCCCTTACTAAACCCAAGTTTTCACAAAAATATATGGCATGAAAAGCCGTCTCCTCTTCCTCACAATGCAAACAAGTGCCAGCACCTACATAACCCATTCTATATAGCACTGACCTTGTAGCTAAAATTCCCATAAAGAATCTATAAACCACTTCACGAACCCTTGGCTTTAATCTGATCTTCCGAAAGTCTTCCCAAATGCCCCTCCAATCATACATTGGGTATGTAGCTACTCCCTGTATCACTGTACCCTGCCAACCTGTCCTCCCAAGCCTACTTACCCTTACTTTTCTTGCTTCCATTACTGCCAACAAATTTCGCACCATATCTTCACACTCCAGTAGTGCCTTTCCCTTCCACCATTTTTGCACATCCTTCATGACCTCTCCCACCCTTCTACCCCTCTCCCCTCCCACCTCAAGTATCGCTGCTTCACATACACTGCCTTCACTCGTGTGTCCAAAGGTATAAGACCCAGCCCACCCTGCCGCACGCCCATCATCACCACCTCCTTCCGTAGCCATGGCTTCCCATAACCCCACACATACCTCAAAACCACCCTCTCCAGTTCCTGAATATCACACGACCTCAGGGGATATATTTCTGCCACGCCCCACACTTTACTGTACACAAGTGTATTTACTACCACCACCCTCTGCTGCAATGTTACATCCCCAGCCCTCCACCCGCGCATCCTCCCCATCGCTCTACTCACTACTTCCTTGGAATTTATTCTCTGTGCCTCCCCAGCGTCCGCCATATACACAACCCCACATATCTTAATTCTATCCACTACGTTCCACCCATACTGTTCCCCCAACCCTCCCCCCACCCACGTGCCTACTTCTAATAACTTTGACTTTGCTCCATTAACCCTCATCCCTGTCGCCCCACCAAAAATCTCTATTATACGTCCCACATTCCCCAATCCTATTTCCCCTCCTACCAAAACTGTGGTGTCATCCACATACCCCACAATACCACATCTCCCAGGACCCACCTCTCCCTGTTCCCACACTCCTTCCTCTATAAGCCTATAAAAAGGGTCCTGCATGCATGCAAAGAGGATTTGAGACAAGGGGCAACCCTGTCGCAAACCCATCCCCATCTGCACCGGCAACCCTAACTTTCCATTAACCTGTACCCTGACCGTTGCAGGCGTATACAAAGTAGTCGCCCAGCGCACAATCTCATCACCAAAACCCTGTTTTTTTTAAAATACACCACAACATATGTCTATCTACACTGTCATAAGCCTGCTCCCAATCAATCCCCAAGATCCCCCCCCTTGTCTACCCTCCACAAAATCCTTAATTCTTCCATGCCCCTCACGCATACTTCGACCTGGAATCCCACACTGTCCTCTATGTAGGACTCGGTCAAGCACCTTTTTCATACGGTTACCTAAAACCTTCGCAAAAACTTTATAATCTGCACACATGAGGGAGATCGCCCTAAAAGCTCCCAAGGTCTTCCCCCCCCCTCCCTTATAGACCAAAACTACTACCCCCGTGCCCTGCGATTCCCCCAACACTCCCCTTTCCTTCATACAGTTAAACAACCGGACCAGACATTCCTTCAGAGTATTAGTACCAAGATGGCGGACCGACTGTACCGGCGCATAAATACTGTCTGCATTCAGCTGGTTAGAGGATCTTTAAGCAACGACACGATGAACGTTCTCCTGCCAAGCATTATCAGGGACTGTTATGGCATCCCCAATGAAGAGCTGTATGGTGTGGCACTGAATGGAATGTCACGGGTCTTCGTGAAGTTCATGAGGGCTGACTTCTACTCTACCATCGTAGACGAATTTCAAGAAAGACGGATGAGTATCAATTCGGCAGTGGAAGTATGCTTGCATGATGTGTCTAAGTATTTTACTTGGGTAAAGGTAAGGAATGTACCTTTTGAGGCAACAGCATACAGCCTACAAGACGTGTTCAGTGGTTATGGAACTGTACACTCGACGAGCATGGGAATGTGGAGGGACGGCCCTTATGAGGGGATGCCGGAAGGATCCTTCACACTGAAAATGACCCTGAGGAGGCCGATACCATCATATGTTACTTTGCATAATCATAGAACACAGGTTTTTGTACACTATGCGGGGCAGAGGAAGACGTGCCGTTTATGTGACTCTTATGAGCACATGGTGGCACAATGCCCCAGGAGACAGGGCCCTAGGCGTCAGGAGACAGCTTCTGTGGATACGCCATTAGAAGCCGCGGACGTTATGACGGGTGAAGTGGAAAGCCGGGGTACAAGGTCTATGGAGTGAGGAGGTCGACAGGGCAGAGGTGGTTTTGGAGACGTGTGCTACACTACCAGTGGAAACGGGGGGGGAGGGAATATCGCTGTCAGACAGACCGTTAGGTACTGCAGAGTCAGCTCAGGACGGGATTTTGGAGGCTGTGCTGAAGGATTTTTGGAAGAGTCGGATGCATGGTGTGGGAAAGTGATGTGAGGTCAGGTGATGACAAGGTGATGGAGGAACAGAAGCAGGGTAAGGAAGACTTGAGTGAGGTTCGAAAGGAGAGCAATGTGGTGGTGGAGGTCCATCAAGAAGATGTGGTTGCAGAAGAAATGTGTGTAGAGGGTAGCTCCCGCAAGAGATCGGCGGGGGCATCAGACATGGACGAAGTCCTCACACCAGCGCAGAGGCCTGGGAAGAAGATGTGGGCAGCTGTGGTAGCAAAGGCAAGTCCGGGAGGAGGGGGGGGCAGTGGAAAGCTAGGCGGGAAGGGACAGGGAGGGGTTGGAGGGCAGGAACGAGGGATTGATAGAGAAGAACCGAAACCTATGAAAGGAGGACCAAGTAAGCCTCAGCGGCATAGGGGTAAGCCGCCATTCTTGTAAAATTCAGGTGTGTAACTTTCAATGTAAACGGTCTTAAAACCGAGGTCAAGAGGGTATGGTTAGAGTGGGTTTTGAGGAGATTTAGTATTGATGTCTGTTTTTTGCAGGAACATAACCATAGGTTAGGATGTGAGCTGTTGTTGAAAGGTTATAGGTTGTTTACATGTGATGCTTTGAGGTTGAAGGGAGGTGTGGCTGTGGCGGTTAAGGAGACCAGTCCTTTGCGTATCCTGGGTTGGGAGGAGGGGGGGGTGGGAGGGTTGTCAGGGTGGATGGGTTTTGGGGGGACAGGAGGGTTAGTTTTGTAGGTGTGTACATGCCAGCAACTAGTAACACTAGGGTGAAGGTGGATTTTGTACGCGAGGTTCTGGTATATCACTTACGAGGTTTACCTGCTTTTACGGTGATTGGTGGGGATTGGAATTGTGTCATTAGGAATGGTGATGTGGTTCCGAGGGGGGCGGGTTGTGTTTTGGGGGTTCTACGGGATGTTTTGCGAGATGTTGGAGTGGTAGATGTGGTGGGAAGTAGGGGATATGGAGTGGAGCACACTTTTATTCGTAGGGGATATGAGGCACGGTTAGATAGGATTTATGTTAGGCAGGGCATAGGTGTGGAGAGGGTGAGGACTATCGATGTGGGTTTTTCTGATCATCGTGCTGTTATAGCAGATTTGAGGGTTGATGGCATAGTGAGAGTTTATGCAGGATACTGGAAATTAAATGTGAGGCTACTTAGGGGCGAGGTTGACCCTACAGGGTTTGAAGATTGGTGGAAATCCTTTTGGGAGACTAGGAATATGGAAATGGATTTGCTGGATTGGTGGGAAATGAGGGCTAAAGTTGAAATCGCGAATTTTTTAAAGTACGGGGTAAGGAGATGGCGAGGTGGAGCTATGGCCTACAAAATTATCTTGAGGGTCAGTTAAATGACTGTTATGCAGAGGAACGGGTGGGGCGGAGTGAGGACATGGAACGTTTGCGAAATAGGTTGGCGGAAATTCACAATGAAAAATTTGAGGCAATTCGAGTTAGGGCAGGGTTGGAGGATGTTTTAAGGGGGGATAGGCCATCGGGTTTTGTATTAAGGAGGTTTAAGGAACGGCAGGCGAAGACCACCTTGGCGTATATTGAGGCAGGTACAGGGGGGGGTGGTTTTGAGGAGGGTCAAGGCCTATCCACCACGGAAAATATTAGTTTGTATGCAGATTTTTGGTTTAGGGAGAAGTGGAGGAGGGTTGGCGGGGGAGTGGGTGAGAGACGGTTTGGGGATGAAGGGTTTAATAGGGTATTAAGTGAGCAGGACAGTGACAGAATCGAGGGTAGTATTACTGTAGAGGAGGTAGAGGAGGCAGTTTTTGGATGTGCCAGGGTAAAACCCCAGGCATAGACGGAATACCAAACGATTTTTATAGATATCATTGGGGGAGTGTACGGCATTGTCTGGTGGGGTTTTGAGTTGTATGTTAAGTAGTGGGAGGATGGGGAAATCACAAAGAAACGGGTGTCACGGTTTTAGTGCCCAAAAAGAAGGATGCCGAGTTTTGAATGATTACCGTGCGATTACGTTAATGTGCTCGGATTACAAGATTTTGCTAAGGTTTTGGCAACAGAATGAGGAAAGTGTTGGGTTTAGTGTTACATAGGGGACAGTTGGGAATTCCGGGAAGAAGGATGAGGGATGGACATGGTTTGATTAGGGATTTTCTAGAGAGATGTACGGGAGGGGGAATACTAGGTTTAGATTGGGTGAATGCTTATGATTGCGTGGACAGAGTTTTCTTAGGGGTTTGCTTAGAGAGGTTGGGGTTTCGGGAGGGGGTAGTGAGGTGGGTGAACACTCTGTATGATGGGGCAGAGGTGAGGGTACAGGTCAATGGGAGGTTGGGTGAAAGTGTACCAATGGAGAGAGGTTTGAGGCAGGGCTGTCCGATGTCACAGCTGCTCTTTGCGTGTGTGCAGAATCCTTTTTATGAGTCTGTTGAGAGGGTGATGAACAATCAGGAGATCGAAGGGGGGTGCAAAGGGGGCATCGTTGGGTATGTGGATGATACTACTGTTTTGCTAAGGGGTAAGGAGGAGTTAAGGAGGGTGGGTAGAGTGATTCAGATGTTTGGTATGAATACCGGAATGAGAGTTAATACGGTGAAATCAAGGTTACTAGAGGTCGGTAATTGGATAGGGGGGGGCTTGGGGATGGGGTTAGGATGGACAGTGGTTGACAGAATCAAGGTATGTGGGATATGGTATTTGGCAGAAGAGCAGGCATGCAGAAGGTAAATCGGAGTCTGTCATGGGTAAGGTTTTAAGTAGACTAGGAGGTTTAAGTGCGAGGGACTTAGCTTTACATCAGAGGGTAGTGGTGGTAAATTCACTTGTCTATAGCAAGGTATGGGGGGTGGCAGAGGTTTTTCCCTTAGAGGTACGAGATATTGTGGAAATGCAAAGGAGGGTGCTGAAGTTTGTGTGGGGATTTGGGAGGGCATGGTTAAGTAAGGAGGTAGTTATGACGGATGTTCGGAGAGGGGGTTTAGGTTTGTTGCCTTTAGGACTGAGAGTAATGGCTGTATATATCAAGTGGAGGTATATGAGGGAAGGGGGTGTGAGGGGCGCTAAAGTAGGAAGAGTTATGGAGGAGGCCACGTAAATGGTGGAGTGGGAAGGACTTGAGGGTTTTGTGAAGATAGTTGAGATTTTTATTGACAGTGCAACAGGTGGATAAAATCAAAGTGAAACGGTTGGTGAGGGTATGAAAGGTCAAGGAATTATGCAAGGGGTAGCCGTGTATCCAACGTATGATTGGGGGGTTATTTGGAAAGATTTTAGTAAGCTTCGGATACCAGCTAGAGTAAGAGAATTAGTATATAGGTTTATCATGGGGATTCTGGCTTCCAAGGAGGTGTTACGTAGTATGGGGTTTGTGGAAGATGCTTTTTGTCAGTTTTGTGGTGATGTTGAAACGGCGTTTCATTGTGGTCTTCTTTTGTACCTCCTTGGAGGGGGTGTGAGATCATGGATGGGGGGGGTTATCAGACGGTGGGGGGGGGGTCGTTTGCCGCTTTTAAGGGCTTTACTACTAGATGTAAGGGGAGTGCCTAGGGATGTTGGAAGGGCTATAATGTATATCATAGTGGATTATCTGGACTTTTCATGGGGAATGAGGGGATTAAGGGGTGATATGAGGATAAAAGCATTGGCGGCTAGATTCTATAGGACGAAGTGTAGGAATAGGCTGGTTTATGGGGCGTCCTGGGAAAAAAGTTTCCCGGAAGGTTATAGGAACCTCACTGTGGGTTCCCTTAGGCGGGGTCCCTGAGGATGGACAAAGGAGTGGTCTCCTTATGGGGGGATGTAAAGGGGGGGGGGTTGTTTTTGGTTTTCTCTGGAACTGATGTAGTGTGTAAGAGGAAGGTAGTGAGAATTAGGTATGGATGGTACGCCATGTTTCACGTGAATGTTTTGTCATAGTGAGATGTAAGTGTGGTTTCCAGGGTTACATTTCTAAGCCTGATGGTTATGTTCACTGGGTTTAAAATTTCCTTGAAAGCCAGGATACCGAGCCCTTAGGATCTCGTTTTTAAGTAATTAGATTGGCACGTTGGTATCAACACAAAATTTAAAAAAAAAAAAAAAAAAAAATTTACAGTTATTTTATCATATGAACATGTGGGTCCATAACTGATTTGCGAGTTGGTTATGGATATCGGGTGTTTTATCATGTTGTATGTACTGTTTTGGTTTGTACTGCCTTTTTTGCATTTTGGCTACAATTAACACACACACACAAAAAAAAAAAAAAAGCTATGACCGTTTAAAATTAGATTGATGGTGGTTTTTGACTGATGTAAATTTTATACGTACATTGTAACATTGACACATGGGTTCTATACCAGTAAGGTTTGCATACTGGAATATAGACTGAGTTCAAAAGGTTTTAATGTACTCCTAATTAAAGTTTTCAATGGTTAGATGATAATGTAACATGTGTATGGTGTGAAGGGGAACAGTATCTCGACAGGGGGGTAAGTCGAAGTAATTCCACATTCGACCTTATGGCCCATACACATATGGGTGTTAATAATGATTGTACGTGGTAGTTGGGAGCTTACAATTGATTCCTTGTCATAAATATGTACCTAACTCTTGGATTGTATACTAAAAACTTTTATATTACTCGTGGAGTAATTATGATTTTATGTACCTGTTCTATTGTTCTATTGTAACTTGAAGTTTTTAAATAAAATATAAAAAAAAAAAAAAAAAAAAAAAAAAAAAAAAAAAATGTCTGTATGGAGGATTAAATATAATAATAAAAAATAAACTTGATTATTATACGATGATGTATAATACAGTTGTATGTGAATCAAATGTATCCTGTTCCTTGTCAGGGTTTTCCATATATTTGTTTGTTATCACTTATGTTATCACTTATGTTATCACTTATGTTATTTTTTGAATTTCCAGTAATGAAATGGATAACTAGCTTTGGACATTGCAGTGTTTTGTTAAGTTTTAATTTTGGGGTTTTTTGAGTTGTATATAGGCGTTGAGTGGTTAAGTTAGTCCAGGGTTTTGGTCTAATACTCTTTTGATGTTGAAGTTTTGTTTGTGTTTATCCTTTTATAAACCTGACTGTTAATCGTGATGTATGTTCTCATTGTATGTATTTCATATGTATACTGTTCTTTTAAATAAAATATAAAAAAAAAAAAAAAAAAAAAAAAATCCCAATTGTAATATAAAAATAAAATTGGGAATTCCTAAATCCCCGGCCTTTTCCCCCTATCAAGCCCATATGCCTCCTCCACCCCCCCCCATGACCTACCCCTCTTTTCCCGCATTTTCCCCCTTCCTAAAATACCTCAAATTTCCTTCCCCCAGAATCTCTCCCTCCCCTCTCCTCCCCCCTCTGTTTAAAATTTCCCAAACCAATAATCACATAATTGCTCATTCCACCCGTGGTAAAAGTACCTGCCCCCCCTTATCCCCCCCACCCCTTTACACACCCTAATCCCATAATCGGGGTCATCGTTGCCTACCAAAATTCCTAAAAACAATCCTTTCGGTTTGTCCCCCCAAAAACCCCCTCCTCAAACCCTTTCCCCACACGAAAGCATAAAAGAGAATTTTGATATCCCTCTTTTCCCCCCCTTAAAACCCCCTTTTTTCCCCATTCTACCCCCCCTCCCCCTTCAAAACCAATCTTTTAGCTCCCCCTCAAATATTTCGAAACCCCATACCCCACCTGCCTCACCCCTTCCTCTATCTGGTAATACTCCTAATTGCAATTTAGCGTGCTTCTCCCAAAAAAACCCAAGAAAACCTCCTTTTCGTTGCGAGCCCCCATAGTTCTTCCCACCATTCCCTAAAAAAAAAACCCCCTCCCCCTTCCCTAAAGTAGCCTCACATTCTTTTTTCCAAAAACCCACATACTCAAACCCCCCCTTTCCCCCTCCCCTCTCTGCCAAAAAGGGCCGATGGTCCCGAAAACCTAAATCATCGTCGTTACACGTTCTAGTTATATTGGTTATATAATACACCAAACCCGGCCATAACCCTCCGAAATAAAATTGCTTATTTCACCCCTCGCCCTGACTATGCAAACCCCCCTGATCCCCAAAAATCCCCAATACCCAAGTACCCCCCCTGCCCTCTCGCTCCACACCTTATTTGATTCACAATTCCAATCCCCCCTATTATAGAAAAATTGGAAAACCCCGATGTAGAAAAGCAAAACCCCCTTTTACAAAATGCATTTACCCGAATGTTACTATCTGGGGATATTTTATCCCCAGAAAAAATTCAATCCACCCCATATCCCCCTCACCCCCCTCCCCTCCCCCCCCCTTTTCCCACTTGAGCAGGGGAATGGCTGGATTCCCCACCCCACTGCCACCCACAATTTCCCTGAATACCCAAAAAACCAAAACCCTTCAGCCTAACCCCCTGGAAAAAATTTTGTTCTGAAAAAAACAGCTCAATGTTAAAACGCCCCAAAAAACCTCCAAACCTATCTTTACCTCAGCTTAAGGCCCTTTAGTTTACTTTAGACATTAAAGATCAGAAAGGGTGGCTTTCCCTTTTGTCTCGTGTCCTGTTGTTCCCCTTTGCGGGTTTGTCTTTTTTCCCTGCCCCCTTTTCCCCCCTGTACCCCCCCCCCCCCCGTGCACCCCCTGCCCTTCTTAATCACTCCCGCCCCCGTCTTCTTCCTGTACCGAGCTGGTGTTATAACATCCCCATCTGACGGCCTCCCGCCCCTTTTAGATGGCCTCAATTTTCCATACATATTTCCAAAGCCCTTGTGACCTCACTTCCACCGAGCAACTGCAACATGCCGGGTCTGACCCCAGAGGTCTGGAAACTGCTAATCAAATCTTCTCCCAAACCCTCAGAATTCCCTGTTTGTATTTGGGGCTCCTCCCCAGGGACGTCCAGAAAAACTTAATCTTCCTGTAGGGGCGTGAAATCCTTGGACACCGGGCTCTCCCCCCCCCACAGGTGCCTTTTAAACCCCCGGGCCCCCTGCGGGGAGCATCCGAAGCCCCTGGTGTGTCACAAATTCCTTTTAAATCGCCCCCCATTACCGCCCAATTACCCTTTTCCTGCTGCACTCAAAGACTTGGGGAGAGGGTTCCGCCTGAGACTCTTGTCTACTTGCCGTTCCAAGGCCGCGGCGTGCTGTTTAACCACATCCGGCCCCCATGTGGTCAAAAGCGCCGCACAGGCGACACGTCTTTCGTTTCCCGCGTGGGTCACTTTCAGCTTGTCCTAAAATCCCCCAGGACAAATACGTGGAATAGGTCTTTTTTAAAACTTCTTGACGGTGTAAGTCCAGCCGCAACCCCTTATAGTTTCCTCTGTCCATCGAACCAAATTTATACTGCACCCACCTTTTTTGAAATGTCTCTCGGATACCCCACATCGTTGCCTCGAAAGGAAGTTGGGGGATCCTCACCCAGGTGTAGTTTTTTGAGGCTCTCGCAGGCGTACCTCCAGACCAGACTACGGTGATGTTCTTTCCCGGGTACTGGTCCCCGCCTTTCATTTTCCTCCCTGTGCAACTTTAGAAGATTCGTGATGATCCTTAATGCTACCTGTTTTTCTTCAACTTCAATGCCAAACTTCCCGAAAAATCGTTGGAATAAAACGGGCTTTGTAGGGTAAAAATTTCCCCCTTTAAAAAGGTCAACACACACGGTGTTGCTCCCCTGCGGGAGCTGGCACCATCTTGGGAAAACAGGATTTTCGACCAGAAAAGCAGGGGCTGTTTGCACGTGCGTCCACTCACCCAAAGCGAAAAGGGCAATGCTTTAAAATTACTTTAAAGTACTCTACATCATATTCCCCAAACTGCATTATTTTATCTCACTTTATTGTTTCCCCAAATTATTTTTGTCCTTTTATTGTCTCCTTTATTTTTGCTTTAAAAAACACCTTTGCTCATTATTTTTTACTTTGTTAAATAATTTTAGGTGCTATTTTTTTTTGCTTTAAATATTTACTTTTTTTTTTACTTAATTCAACTATAGATTCACTCAAAACTTATGATTACAAGCATTGATCCTGATACCAACCTTTATTTAATGACTTAAATTGATTCAAAACAGTTACTGTAATTACTACACAGCAGAAAATCAAAGGCACTTCTCAGTGGCCAACAAACAACATAACTATCTTTAACTACAATATCAGATCTTTTAAGCAAACATTACGATGACCTCCTAGCATACGAAATTTCCTTGCATGCAATATGTCATCATTACATAACTGAAACTGGCTAACGACCTGATATGCAGAGTCTTTGCCATTCCTGGTTACACAGCATACCACAACTGTAGGCCAGACCAACAGGGGGTGGCCCAATGCTATATACTACTCAGACCAACTAGAATGTATCATAATACTTGCACAAGGGGAATGGATCATGGGAATACATAATAAGCTAAATTCCAAATCAAATACCTACAAAAACCTCTCCACTGTGGATAAACATCTACAGAGTTCCACAGTCAAAACATTAGCCACATTTAGTCAAAACCTAGGAAGTATGATAAACTGATTTGCACGCATGAACAAAGATCACTTACTACTCTCATGTGACTTCAATTAATTCTCCTGCAAGACAGGACCCACACGTTACTGAATTCACTAAACACAAATGAGTAACTGCATGTTGCTAACAACAGTAACAAAAACCTACAAGAGTTACAGAGGACTAGGTGTTTCCCTTATTGACCACATCTGACAACACCATTTCCCTTTAAATAGGCATAATTACAGATATACCCCAGACCACTACCCTACTTTCTCCAAATATACAACTTCTTGGTAAAATACCCAATAGACACTACTAAAGGCACCTTCAGACTTCACATTGAGGCAGCCATTAATAACTACAAACAGCAGTAGCAAACTTGATTGGCCACTGAGCTAGAAATCTATAAGATATTGACCGAAATGTTTTTAATAATTTTCTAAAAAAGACCCAATACCTTTATAACATGCATGCCCTAAAAAAACTAAACAGATGACAGCATTAAGAGACTGAACAGTCCCTGGTAACACCCAGCATTTCTCAAATCCATAAATACAAAAACACGATATGAAAAGCAAGTACAGAATGGGTCACATACCAGAGACCAAACAAAAACGTTACTCGTCAATCCTACCAGACTGATAAAGAAGGCAAAAAAAATTGTTATTATGAGAACAAATTATCCAACTTACGATGTGATTATAAAAAAAGACCTGGAAGACCTATCAGAAATTCTGGAAACTAAAAAGATATCACGACATCATAGCGAAATAAAATTAGCAAATCACAGAATGAACCCAACTCCACCAACAGAAACAGCAAACAGACTCAATGGTTTCTTCTACACTATAGGTCAAAAACCTTGCCATAATATCCAAGCTCAGTACCCCACCAAATGACTACCTCACTGGCAACTACCCGAAACACTGTTCTAGCTACGACTAAAACATACGATGTCCCCTTTGTATCAACGCACTGAAAACAAGGCAGGAGATTTAAATATCTTACCACCACTTTATATACAAAAGCGTCCAAGTACTATCACCAATCAGTGCCAATACTAAACAAATCCATTGAATCTCCACCTTCCTACAGTTTCTCAATATAGCAAGGGTCACCCGGATCCATATAGGAGGAGACCAAACAGAGTTGAATAACTATTGGCCAATATCCCAATTTACACCCTCTCTCAAAAATCTTCGGAAAAATTTTTCATAACGAATCCTCTCCTTACCTCATCTCGCATACTTCTCAACCCCTGCCAATTG
>NC_069452.1:23442804-23461421 GCF_026875155.1 Cherax quadricarinatus
CAAAAAAACCGAATCCCACCTGGGGTTCACACTTACACTCACTCATCATTTGACCATAAACAGAAATTTTAATCTCAGTCTTAAAATAATGAATCCTGTGATACTCCAATACTGAAACTATGTACTGTGCCAAAACAAAAGCATTCACATTGCTAAACTCACAAACAAGTATTTAGTCACTTAGCCATAATACCAACTTACCTCATAATTTGTAATATTTTACAATTAAGAATAAAACTAAGTATGCCCGAAATGCCTAGCCATGCTAAGCGTTCTAGTGGTACACTCTGTAATCACAATTTTACTACATGTAAACCAAACAATAACCAAATTTCTGTAAACTCAGCATTGTAACCCTTATAGAGAATAAACTTTGAATTTGAATTGAATTTGAATTTGAAGTACATTAGCCAGTGAAACTGATGAAAGGAAAGCTGCAGTGGAGGAAACCAAATTAAATGAGGGGATACACAGGGATATGCAGTGGGAGAATGAAAGGGTGAGGTCAGTCTTTGTGTATGGGCTCCAGGAAGTCGAAGGGGAAACATATGAAGCAAGAAAACAAGGGGAAAAAAAGCAATTGAAAGCATCATGAAAGCAATAGGAGAAGACGATATGACCCAGCTGGAAAATTTTCGGAGAATAGGGGGTTTTGTAAAAAAAAGAACCCGGCCAGTGAGAGTGACCTTCAAGGCAGAAGTGACTCGGACCAGGATCCTGCAGGAGAAAAACACGATTAAGGGACATGACGGCATACAGGAAGGTGTATCTCGACCGCGACAGAACACAAGAAGAAAGGAAGAAACTGAGAGAGATGGTACGAAGGCGGAAAGGAGGAAAGAGAGGGGATGGAGAAGACAGACAGGAGATCCCAGACCCAGGAGAAGAAGATCAAATACCCGCCTCCCTCACAACTTCCTATAGAAGCCTCCCAACCAGGTCAACCCCAGTGAACCCAAAAATCTAAATCAAAAACACCCATGCCAACATCCAATGCCCCCACCCACTACATTTTCAAACTTCACCCCCACAGCAAAAACCCATAGTTCCTTACCAGGTCTCCCACTTCCCCGACCCCAATATATTCCCGCCCCCGTCTTAGAAAAGAAGTTGAAATTTTGGTATACAAAAGCAGATGGAATAACAAACAAGTATGAGGAGTGGCACGAAAGAACAAAAAGGACATCCCCAGACATAATAGCACTCACAGAAACAAAACTCACCAGAATAATAAAGATTCAATCTTTCCATCCGGATATCAAATCCTCAGGGAAAAACAGAGGGAGGGAGGGGGAGGAGGAGTTGCACTGCTCATTAAAAAACCCGTGGGGTTTTGAGAAAATGGAAGGAATGGATGGCATGGGCGAAAGGGACTACTTAGTAGGAACAATCCAGTCTGAGGGACATAATGTGATAATTGCAGTAATGTACAACCCCCCACAGAACTGCATTAGGCCAAGAGAAGAATACGATGAGGGCAACAGAGCAATGATCGACACACTAGCCGAGGTGGCCAGGATAGCACACATGGGGGGAGCAAGTTATAGTTATGGGTGATTTCAATCCCCAAGGAGATTGACTGGGAAAACCGGGGAGCCCCAGGGGGGGTCCGAAACAGGGGAGAGCCAAGAGGGATGGATGTGGTACTGGAGAACCTCATGCATCAACATGTTAGAGGACACTACCAGAGAGAGAGGAGAGGATGAACCAGCAAGGTTGGACCTTGTATTCACCATGAGTAGTTCGGACATCGAGGGGTATCATGTATGAAAGGCCCCTAGGAGGGTAGTGATCATGTGGTTCTGGTGCTTCGATACATAGTTGAGCTCCAAGTGGAGAGAGTAGCAGGAAAAAGGTGGGAAAAACCAAAACTACAAAGGGGGAACTACTCCCCCGGCATGAGGAACTTCCTTCAAGACATTCAGTGGGAGAGGGAATGACAGGAAAACAGTACAGAAATGATGGACTATGTAGGCAACAAAATGCAAGGAGGCAGAGGAGAGGTTTGTTCCCCAAAGGGAAACAAAAAATAATGGGAAAAACAGAACGAGTTCCTTGGTTCACCCAAAGGTGTAGGGAGGCAAAAACTAGGTGTATAGAGAATGGAAAAGGTACAGAAGACAGAGAACTCAGGAAAATAAAGAAATCACCGAAGAGCCAGAAACGAATATGCACAGATAAAGAAAGGGAGGGTCAGAGACAATATGAAAATGACATAGCATCAAAAGTAAAGAATGACCCGAAGCTGTTGTTTCAGCCACATCAGGAGGAAACAACAGTCAAGGACCAGGTAATCAGACTGAGGAAGGGTGATGGGGAATTCACAAGAAACGACCGAGAGGTATGTCAGGAGCTCAACACAAGATTTAAAGAGGTATTTACAGTGGAAACCAGTAGGTCTCCAAGAAATCAGAACAGGGGGGCACACCAGCAAGTGCTGGATGAGGTACATATAACCAAGGAGGAGGTGAAGAAGCTGCTATGCGATCTTGACACCTCAAAGGCGGTGGGACCAGACAACATCTCTCCATGGGTCCTTAAAGAGGGAGCAGAGATATTGTGTGAGCCATTAACAAAGATCTTCAAACAAAATCATTTGAAACTGGGCAATCCTGAGGTATGGAAAATGGCAAATGTAGTCCCAATTTTTAAAAAGGGAGACAGACATGAGGCACTAAACTACAGACATGAGGCACTAAACTACAGACCTGTATCACTAACGTGTATAGTATGCAAGGTCATGGAGAAGATCATCAGGAGGAGAGTGGTGAGGCACCTGGAAAGAAACAAGTGTATAATTGACAACCAGCACGGTTTCAGGGAAGGAAAATCCTGTGTCACAAACCTACTAGAGTTTTATGGCAAGGTGACAGAAGTAAGACAAGAGAGAGAGGGGTGGATCGACTGCGTATTTTTGGACTGCAAGAAGGCCTTCGACACAGTTCCTCACAAGAGGTTACTGCAAAAGCTAGAGGACCAGGCACACATAACAGGAAAGGCACTGCAATGGATCAGGAATATCTGACAGGGAGGCAACAACGAGTCATGGTACGCGACGAGGTGTCAGAGTGGGCGCCTGTGACAAGCGGGGTTTCACAGGGGTCAGTCCTAGGACCTGTGCTGTTCTTTGTATACGTGAACGACATAACGGAAGGGATAGACTCAGAAGTGTCCTTGTTTGCAGATGATGTGAAGTTAATGAGAAGAATCAAATCGGACGAGGATCAGGCAGGACTACAAAAAGACCAGGACAAGGCTACAAGCCCGGTCCAGCAACTGGCTCCTTGAATTTAACCCTGCCAAATGCAAAGTCATGAAGATTGGAGAAGGGCAAAGAGACCCCAGACACAATATAGTTTAGATGGCCAAAGACTACAAACCCCAAATAAGGAAAAGATCTGGGGGTGGTATAACACCGAGCATATCTCCTGAGGCGCACATCAATCAGATAACTGCTGCAGCATACGGGCGCCTGGCAAACCCACGGATAGTGTTCGATACCTCAGTAAGGATTCGTTTAAGAACCCTATATACCATCTACGTCAGGCCCATACTGGAGTATGCAGCACCAGTTTGAATCCACACCCAGTCAAGCACGTCAAGAAATTAGAGAAAGTGCAAAGGTTTTTCAACAAGACTAGTCCCAGAGCTACGGGGATTGTCCTATGAAGAAAAAGGGTTGAGGGAAATCGGCCCTGACGACACTGGAGGCCAGGAAAGGGGCAGGGGGAGACATGATAACGACATATAAAATACTGCGCGGAATAGACGAGGTGGACAAAGACGGGATGTTTCCCGAGATGGGACACAGACACAAGAGGGTCACAATTGGAAGTTGAAGATCAGATGAATCAAAGGGATGTTAGGAAGTATTTTCAAACAGTCATAGAGTAGTCAGGCCATGGAATAGCCTAGAAAGTGATGTGGTGGAGGCAGGAACCATAAATAGTTTTAAGGCGAGGTATGATAGAGCCCCATGGGGCAGGGAGAGAGAGGACCTAGTAGCAATCAGCGAAGAGGCGGGGCCAGGAGCTGTGACTCGACCCCTGCAACCACAAATAGGTGAGTACAAATAGGTGAGTACACACACACCAAAACCAAAATACACACACACACACACACACCACACACACACACACACACACACACACACACACACACACACACACAAAACACACACACATACACACATACACACATACACGCATTTCACACAAACACACACACACACACACAAAACACCCCCACACACACACACACACACACACACACACACACACACAACACACACACCACCACATGACTCACACACCACACACACACACGCTCTCACACAAACACACATACACACCCCACATATACACATACACACACACACATACAACACACACCCCACACACACACCACACACACAACACACACACACACACACAAAACAGAGGTATTTACAGTGGAAACCAGTAGGACTCCAAGAAATCAGAACAGGGGGGCACACCAGCAAAATGCTGGATGAGGTACATATAACCCAAAGGGGGAGGTGAAGAAGCTGCTATTGCGAACTTGACAACTCAAAGGCGGGGGGACCAGACAAACATCTCTCCATGGGTCCTTAAAGAGGGAGCAGGATATTGTGTGAGCCATTAACAAAGATCTTCAACACATCATTTGAAACTGGGCAACTCCCTGAGGTATGGAAATGGCAAAATTTTAGTCCCAATTTTTAAAAAGGGAGACAGACATGAGGCACTAAACTACAGACCTGTATCTCTAACGTGTATAGTAGCAGGTCATGGAGAAGATCATCAGGAGGAGGTGGTGGGGCACCTGGAAAGAAACAAGTGTATAATTGACAACCAGCACGGTTTCAGGGAAGGAAAATCCTGTGTCACAAACCTACTAGAGTTTTATGACAAGGTGACAGAAGTAAGACAAGAGAGAGAGGGGTGGATCGACTGCGTATTTTTGGACTGCAAGAAGGCTTTCGACACAGTTCCTCACAAGAGGTTACTGCCAAAAGCTAGAGGACCAGGCACACATAACAGGGAAAGGCACTGCAATGGATCAGAGAATACCTGACAGGGAGGAAAACAACGAGTCATGGTACGCGACGAGGTGTCAGAGTGGGCGCCTGTGACAAGCGGGGTTCCACAGGGGTCAGTCCTAGGACCTGTGCTGTTCTTGGTATACGTGGAACGACATAACGGAAGGGATAGATTCAGAAGTGTCCTTGTTTGCAGACGATGTGAATTAATGGAAGGATCGAATCGGACGAGGATCAGGCAGGACTACAAAGAGATCTGGACAGGCTAAAAAGCCTGGTCCAGCAACTGGCTCCTTGAATTTAACCCTGCCAAATGCAAAGTCTTTGAAGATTGGGGAAGGGCAAAGAAGACCGCAGACACAATATAGTTTAGATGGCCAAAGACTGCAAACCTCACTAAAGGAAAAAGATCTGGGGGTGAGTATAAAACCGAGCATATCTCCTGAGGCGCACATCAATCAGATAACTGCTGCACAACGGGCGCCTGGCAAACCTCCCGGATAGCGTTTCCGATACCTCAGTAAGGATCTTTTTAAGATTTCTGTACACCATCTACGTCAGGCCCATTTGGAGTATGCAGCACCAGTTTGGAATCCACACCTAGTCAAGCACGTCAAGAAATTAGAGAAAGTGCAAAGGTTTGCAACAAGGGACTAGTCCCAGAGCTACGGGGATTGTCCTATGAAGAAAGGTTGAGGGGAAATCGGCCTGACGACACTGGAGGCCAGGAGGGTCAGGGGAGACATGATAACGACATATAAAATACTGCGCGGAATAGACGAGGTGGACAAAGACGGGATGTTCCAGAGAGGGGGAAAAAGACACAAGAGGTCACAATTGAAATTGAAGACTCAGATGAATCAAAGGGATGTTAGGAAGTATTTCTTCAGTCATAGAGTAGTCAGGCCGGGGAAAATAGCCTAGAAAGTGATGTGGTGGAGGCAGGAACCATACATAGTTTTAAGGCGAGGTATGATAGAGCTCATGGGGCAGGGGAGAGAGGAGGACCTAGTAGCAATCAGCGAAGAGGGGGGGCCCAGGAGCTGTGACTGGGACCCCTGCAACCACAAAAAGGTGAGTACAAATAGGTGAGTACACACACACACACACACACGTACTCATATACAAAAAGGCCTAGTGTCTAATCGACATGTGCCTAGGACAAAATGGTAACTAACACACCAACTGACACACCCCACACACACACCAAAACACACACACACACACACACACACACACACCCACACACACACACACACACACACACACACACACACACACACACACACACATGCACACACACTGACACCCCACACACTCACTCACACACTCACACACACACACATACACACACACATACACACACACACATACATCACATACACACACAGATACACACACACACTCACACACCACACACACACACACACATGCACACCCTCCACCACTTGACACAAACACTTGATACAAACACGTACCCCCACTCCCCTAACCACCTCTCCCCCTTTCCTAACCCCTCACCTTAGCCACCTACCCCTCCTCCAAACAACCTAACCCCTCCCCAACCCATCTAACCCCCAAACTACCTCCCTCCCTCCAATAACATCCTCCCCCTCCCCCATAACCATCCATCCCCTCTCTCTCTCAAACATGTACTCACCCCTCCCCTAACAACCTCTCCCCCTTCCCTAACCACCTAACCCTAGCCACCTACCCCTCCCCCAAACCATCTAACCCCCTCCCCCAACTATCTCTACCCCTCCAATAACCATCCTCCCCATCCTCCACAACCATCCATCCCCTCTCCTCCTAACCATCTATTCCCCTCCCCCTAACCACCCGTCCCCCCTTCTGTGGAGCAACGGGGGAACCTAGAACCAGGATGAGGACAAGGGGCTCCAAGGACGAATCTGGGAGGGAGGAATGGGAGGCAGAGCTCAAAAAAAGGGAGGAAGAGTGGGGATGGAGACTAGATGAGCTGGAAAGGAAGATGGAAGAGAGGTTAGCAGAAGAATGCAGAATGTGGAAGCAACAGGCCACAGCAGCAGAAATCAAGATAGAGAGATTAGAAGAGGAGCTGAGACATCTGAAACAGCACAGAGACAATGATATTACAGAAGTAGCATCGGCAATGGCTACATCAGACACAGACAACAGGTCTGAAGGAAGCATGGAAACTAAACTGTATGCAGAGGTCCTGTCAAACCCACATGGGGCCAAAACAAAGACAGGGAGCACACTAGGACAGAATGAGAGGTTGGAAGACATTGAAGGAACTAGGACATGTGCAGGACCATACCGATCCCTGGGGGGGCCCAGGAACAGGTGAGCAGGAAGGAAAAAACAAAGAAGCATAGGGGCCATAACTAAGGAAGGGACTGAAGGAAGGAACACTCCATGGGAAGGAACTAAAAAAAATCAGAGGATGCAATGGGAGTCACAGGGGGGAGGGGGGGAAAAGGAGAGATCCGTGTTTGTTTTATGGGCTAGACAAAAGTAAAAGGGAAACTTATGATGAAAGAAAGCAGAAGGAGAAAAAAGCAATTGAAGATATCATGAAGGTGATAGGCGAGGGGGACATGCCCAGGTGGCAAATTTTCGGAGAATTGGGTGGTTCACAAAGAAAGAGAATCGGCCTCTCAAAGTAATTTTCAAGGCAGAATAAAACCCGAACCATGATCCTGCAGGAGAAAGCACGGCTGAGAGGCAAGCAGGAGTTCCGGAGTGTTACCTCGATCGAGACAAAACACAGGACAAAAGGGGAAGACGATGAAAGAGAGTTCAAAAACGAAAGGAGGAAGGGGAGGAAATGAAAAAGGAGAGCAGAATAACCCAGGATCAAATGGAAAGGGCAAGCACACCTCCCAGAAACACCTGCCCGAAGGACTACAGCCACGACACCCCCAAGGCAACTGAACAATCCAAACAAAACCCTTTCCAAAATGACCCCTCTTTTTCCCCCCCCCCGGCCACATAAATTACAGTATTGGAACAGAATTTAAAACATTTGGTACCAAATGCAGAGGGAAATTAACGAATAAACATGGGGAATAGAAAGAAAAAATCAATTGAGAAGCCCCCGACATCATAGCAGTTACAAAAACAAAAACTCAGGGGAGACAAAAAACAGTGCAATCTTCCCACCAGGTTTAACCAAAATTGGGGAAAAGTTAAAAGGGGCAGGGGGGGAGGGGGGGTTTGGGGCTCTGTCGTTAAAAAACAGATGGAAATTCGAAAAAAATAAAAAGGCCCTTGATGAGAGGGGGAGAAAGAAACCATAGTAGGTAAAACTTCAGTTGGGGAACCCCAAAAAGGGGGGTCTTTTGCAGTGATGTATAATCCCCACAGAACTGCGGGGGGAAAGGGGCCCAAGAGGGGAAATTATGAAGAGAGCAACAGAGAAAATGGTGGACACATTTGCTGGGTGGCAAAAAGGGAGTTCCTCCAGCGGGAGCAAAGTTCCCGGGTTATGGGGGATTTAAACCACAGGGAGATTGAGGGGGAAAACCATGGGGGGCCACATGGGGGTCCGAAACAGGGAGACCCAAAGGATGTTGGACTTTGGTGCGGGAAAAAATTTTCATGAACCAAAACAGGGTTAAGGACACTCCCAGAGTAAAAGAGGGGGGGAAATTGAAACCAGAAAAATTTGGCCCTTGTGTTCACCCTGGGCAGCTCAGACTTTTGGAGGACATCAAGATGAAAAGGTCCCCTAGGAGCTAGCGACCACGTGGTTTGTGTTTTGGGTTACATATAGAGTGCAAGTGGGAGAATAACGGATTTGTTTGGAAAAAGCCTGTTTTTAAAAAAGGAGGGGACAAATTTAGGGTTGAAAAACCCTTCCCTGCGGGGAGGCCCAGGGGGACAGAAAAAACTGGCAGGAAAGCAAAAATAAAATAAATTGAATATGTAACAAAAAAAATGCAAGGAGGAGGGGGAAAAGATTTTTTCCAAGGGCCAAACAGTAACAACGGGAAGCCCAAAAAACGACCCCCCTGGTTTCCCCGACGGTTTTAAGGAGGGAAAAAGAAAAGGGGGCAATAGGAATGGGAAAAAAAGTACAAAAGGCAGAGAACACACAAAAATTAGGGAGATCGTCGCAGACCCAAAGGAATGAGTATAAACAGGTAAGGAGGGAGGCCAGCGAAAAGTATAAAAATAAACATGCATAGGTATAAAGGACTGCCTTTAAAAACTGTTGTTTTACCCACTCAGGGGAAAGAAAACAGTCAAAGCCCGGTGATCAGTTTAAAAGGGACAGAAGGGGGAAAAATCACAAAAAATTGATAGGGGGTATGTGAGGAGGGGAACAGGAGTTTTAAAGGGAAAGTTTTTACAGTGGGAGACAGGAAGGGCTGTGGAAAGGACAGCCCCAAAAAAGGGAAACTTCAAGAGGGAATATCCCAAACAAGATTTGGATGACATACGAAACAATGAGGAGGAGGGGGAAAAAGGGCTCCTAAGTGACCTTGACACCTCAAAGGCGTTAGGACGGAAAACTTCCCCCCTTTGGGTCCTTGGGGAAAGGGAGCAGAGTGCTGTGCGTCCCTTTAAACCCAATTTAAAACCAACATCCCTTGAAACTGGGCAACTCCCTGAGAAATGGAAGACAGTTTAAATGTAGTCCCCATTTTTAAAAAAGGGAAAACAGAAACGAGGGGTTTAAATTTACAGATCTGTTTTCTCGGGGGGGGGGTTTTTTGTATTGTGTCAAAGTATGGGGGAAGATTTTCAGGAGGAGAGGGGTTTGGGAACAGGGAAAAGGGGCAAAGATTATAAAATGAAAACCAGCAGGGGTTCAGGAAGGCAAATCTTGTTCCCCAAACCCTCCTGGGGGTTTTAGGGAAAAGGTAACAGAAGTAAAGAAACGAGAGAGAGGGGTTGGGTAGTTTGCTTTTTTTCCTAGTGCAAAAGGGGGGGGCTGGGGGAAATCAGGCCCCTTGAACAGGGGGGGCAATGCAATGGATCGGGGAATACCTGACAGGGGGGCAGAAAAGAGTCAGGGTACGTGAAGAGGTTTCACAGTGGGCGCCTGTGGCGGGGGAAAGCCCCCACAGGGGTCAGTTCTGGGACCAGTGCTATTTTTGATTATGTGAACGACTTGATGGAAGGAATGGGAACTCTGAAGTGTCCCTTTTTCCAAAATGTTTGTGAATTTGGGTTTGAGAAAAATTAAATGGTTTGAGGATGAGGCAGGACTGCAAAGGGGCCTTTGACAGGCGGGGACTTGTGGCCCAGTAACTGGCTTCCCCGGAATTCAATCCAGCCAAATGCAAAGTATGAAGTTTGGGGAGGCAAAAAAGGGACCGCGGGGACAGAGTTATGGGCTGGTGGAAAAAGACTACAGACCTCCTCAGGGAGAAAGGGACCTTGGGGGGGACCATAACACCGAGCAATCACCGGAGGCACACATTAACCAAAAAAATGTTGGCCGGGCATAGGGGGCCGGGCAAACCTGGGGAATAGCGTTCCGATAAAATTAATTGGAATGTTAAAGGCACTTTACACTGTGTATGTTGGGGCCCATACGGGGAATTTATGCGAAACCAGTCGGGAACCCACCTGGTCAAGCACGTAAAAGAAGTTAGAGAAAGTACAAGGTTTGAAACAAGGTTAGCCCCGGGAAGCTCGGGGGAAAAAATGTCGTACGGGGAAAAAGGTTTGAGGGAGAGGGGACTGACGACCCTGGAGGACAGAAGGGTCAGGAGAGACTGATAACGACATAAAAGATACGGGCGGGGAAAATGGGACAAGGGGACAGAGTTTTGGATGTTCCAGAGAGGGGACACAGGGACAAGGGGTCACAACGGAAGCTGAAGACTCAGACGAGTCACAGGGACGTTGGGAAAGTTTTTCTTCAGTCATAGAGTTGTCAGGAAATGGAATGCCTAGCAAAAATGAAATATTTGGGGGCAAAAGGGAAAAAATTTTTTTTGTTTTTGAAGAGGTATGGGGTACAGTCAGGAAGCAGGAGAGAGAGGACCTGTTGCGATCAGTGAAAGGGGGGGGGGGGGGCCAGGAGTGGTTTCGACCCCCGCAACCCAATTTTGGTGGGGTTACACCCCCCACCCACAAACACACACCCCACACACACCACAAAAACACAAAACACACACAACCCCAAAAACAAAACACACACACACATAAAAACACACACACACGCCAACCCTGTGCTGGGTTTTTTGGTTATATGAACGAAAAAACGGAAAGGGGTAGCTCAGGGAATGTCCTTTTTTTGGATGATGTGAAATTAAAGAGAAAAAAACAAATGGAGAGGATCAGGGAGGACTACCCAAAAAGACCGGACGGTACAAGCCTGGTCCCGCCCAAATGGCTCCTTGAGTTTAACCCTGCCAAATGCAAAGTCAAAAAAGAAAGGGGAAGGGCCCCAAAAAAGACCCCAGACACAATATAGTTTAGATGGCCAAAGCTGCAAGCCCCACTTTAACCTTTAAATCAACCCGACGGGCAATGGAGGACAGGGGGGGGATTGGGGGGGGGGTATGATAACACATACAAAAAATGAGAGGAAATTTACAAGGTGGGCAAAGACAGGATGTTCGAGGAAAGGGGGCACAGGGAAAAAAGGGGGGCCAGTTTGGGAAAAATTAAGACCAGATGAAAACAAAGGGATGTTAGGGGAAACATTTCTTCAGCCACAGAGTAGTCAGGAAGTGGAATAGTTTGGGGGAACGATGTAGTGGGGGGCAGAATTCATGTATAGCTTTTAAAACAGAGGTATGATAAAGTCACGGTTCGGGGGGGGTGCCAAAATTGCGACCCCGTGAAGAGGGGGGCCCCCCCTGGGACTCCCCCACCCCCCAACCTCAATAGGTGAGTACAACTAGGGGGAGTACACCCCACACACAAAAACACACGAAAAACACATGGAATATACCAAAAAGTGTTTTGTTTACTACACAAAATGAGGAGGAGGTGAAGTAAAAATGCCCAAAAGGGGCCTTGATACCTCAAAGGCAAAGGGGGGCCCGACAAAAATCTTTCATGGGTTCTTAGAGGGGAAACAGGAAAAAGTTGTTTTGTGCATTAACCACAAAACTTAAAAAACATCCCTTGAAAATGGGCAACTACCTGAGGTATGGGGAAAATGGCAAAAAAAAGTACCCTATTTAAAAAAGGGACAGAAAAAAAGGTACTAAAAATATAGACCTGTGTCATGACGTGTTGGTATGCAAAAAACATTGGGGGAAAAATTTTCAAGAGGAGGGGGATGGGCACCTTTGGGAAAAGAACAAGAGAATAAAAACCCCCCAGCACGGGGTTTATGGAAGGCCCAAAACTTGTGTCACAAACCTACTGGAGTTTTATGATAAGGTAACAGAAGTAAGCCGGAGGAGAGGGGTGGGATGATTGCATCTTCTTGGGGGCTGCAAAAAGGGGCCCTTTGACACGTTCCCCATAGAGATTGGTGCTGAAACTAAAGGGGTCAGGCGCGTTTACAGGAAGGGCACTGCAAAAGGATCAAAGGGAAAACCTGAAAGGGAGGCAACAACGGGGTCATGGTTCGTGTTGAAGTATACAGTGGGTTTTTCCCTGACGACGGGGGTCCCAAAAGGGGTCGGTCTTAGGACCAAATGCTATTTCTTGGGATATGTGAATGGGCATGAGGGAAAGGGGTAGACCGAAGTGTCCCCGCCCCCAAGGGTGTGTGAAGTTAATGAGGAGAATTAAATTTTGATGAGGATCCTGGAGCCCCCCCCTGTTCAAATGATTGCTCCTTGGGCCCCATCTCTTCACTGGTCCCCCACTTGGTTCCCCCTCTCTCTCTGTCCATGAATTTTATCATACCTTTTTCTTAAAGTTATGTATGGAATCTGCCCCCAAATGGAGGGTTTTCCTGGAGAGAGTTTCGGGGGTCAACGCCCCCCGGGCCCCGGGCTGTGACCAGGCCCCCCTGGTGGGTCAGCGCCTGATCAAACCCGGGGTGTTTCTGCTGGCTGCACGCAAAAACCCAAAGTAAAGAGCCACAGCCGGGGTGATCAGGAATGCCTTTAGGTGTTGTCCGTCCCGTTGAAGGGAAGCCAGGGGGCTGTTGGTTTTAAACCCCCCCTTTTGTGTGCTGGGAGGCGGGTTTAACTTTTTCGGTCCCCCCGCACTTATTGTATGGTCTCTTAACGTGTAGTGACACCCCCGGGTTTTCATTGGGGGGATGGTTTCCCTGTCTGCCAAGTCTTTTGCTTTCGGTTTGTGAGTGATTTTTTTTGTTTCAAGTTCGGTATTTGTCCCCCTAGGTTTTTCCCCGGTGTTTTATAAATGTTCTCTCCCTCCTGCGTTCCAGGGGAAAAACAGGGTTTTAAACCTCAAGCGCTTTCCCAAATAAAATTTAGGTGTTTTAAAACTCCGGTTTTTGGCGCGTGAAAGTTCTCTGTACATTTTTTAAAGGCGGAAAATTTTTCCTGCCCTTTAAAGGTGCTGTTGAGTGGGCAATTTCCAGCCTGATAGAAAAAAAGTGAATGAAGAGTGTTTATCATGGGGTTGGCCTCCCTAGTTTTGAAGGTTCTTCCTTTTTTCCTCCTGTCTTTTTCTAGCGATGCGGGGTTGATTTCAAAGTTATGGTCCTTGAAGGGGGAGATCCTCCGACATAACATCCCCGGTCTTTGCGTTGGTGTTTCGCTCTATTTTTTTTGGCCCGAATTTGTTTTGTATCTGATGAAGGGTTTTTAAATTTTCCCCAGTTTCCAAATTGGGGTAAATTTAAATTTCTCATCGTTTAACTTTATATTGTTTTCTGCAGCCCACGAAAGAAATTTTTTTTATTGTCCGGGCCCGGGGCCTTGCAGTGTCTGCAATGGAAGACAAATTATGAGATTCGGGTGTCATCGGCCAAAAAAGGGAAAACCCCGGTGGTGTGGCCGGGCCCTCCTTTTCTTTTCGGTTTTGAGGGATGAGGAACAAGATGGGAGCTGTACTGTGCCTTGTGGAACAGAGCTTTTCCCCGTAGTGCCCCGGACTTTACTCTGTTTTACGACTACTTTTCTGTGTTTGTTAGTGAGGAAAATTTTAGATCCATCGACCAAATTTTTCCTGTTTTCCCTTTTGCGCGCATTTTGTGCGCTATTACGCCATGGTCACAATTGTGAAAGGGTTTTGCAAAAATCTGTATATATTTTCTTGCATTTTTTGTCTTTTTAGTGCCCTTTTGGACCTTGTCGAGTTTCCAAAATAGTTGAGGGCAGCAGGAGCGACCCGTTTCTAAAAAACCCCCGTTGCCCTGGGGTTTTTGTAACTGAGGGGTTTTTAGATGGGTGGGGGATCTTGCTTCTTAAAGGAAACCCCCCAAAGATTTTTTGATTTGGGGTGTTTGTGCTATTGGTCTGTAGTTCTTTGCTGTTGCTTTACTGCCCCCTTTGTGGAGTGGGGCTATGTCTGTTGTTTTTAGTAACTGAGGGACGACCCCGTGTCCATGCTCCCTCTCCATAGGATGGAAAAGGCTCGTGATAGGGGCTTCTTGCAGTTCTTGATGAACACAGAGTTCCATGAGTCTGGCCCTGGGGCAGAGTGCATGGGCATGTCATTTATCGCCTGTTCGAAGTCATTTGGCGTCAGGATAACATCGGATAGGCTTGTGTTAATCAAATTTTGTGGCTCTCTCATAAAAAATTCATTTTGATCTTCGACTCTCAGTCTGGTTAGCGGCTTGCTAAAAACTGAGTCATATTGGGACTTGAGTAGCTCACTCATTTCCTTGCTGTCATCTGTGTAGGACCCATCTTGTTTAAGTAGGGGCCCAATACTGGACGTTGTTCTCGATTTTGATTTGGCATAGGAGAAGAAATACTTTGGGTTTCTTTCGATTTCATTTATGGCTTTTAGTTCTTCCCGCGATTCCTGATCCTAAAGGATTCTTTTAGCTTAAGTTCGATGCTTGCTATTTCTCTGACCAGTGTCTCCCTGCGCATTTCTGATATATTGACCTCTTTTAGCCGCTCTGTTATTCTTTTTCCGTCGCCTGTAAAGGGAGCGCCTGTCTCTTTCTATTTTACATCTACTCCTCCTTTTTCTTAGAGGAATAAGCCTTGTGCATACATCGAGTGCCACCGAGTTAATCTGTTCTAGGCATAAGTTTGGTCTGTGTTGCTTAGTATATCTTCCCAGCTTATATCGGTTAGGGACTTGGTTTACTTGGTCCCACTTTATGTTTTTGTTATTGAAGTTGAATTTGGTGAATGCTCCCTCGTGACTAGTCTCATTTTGTCGGTCTGAGGCTCCACGCATACATGTCTGAACCTCATTATGTTGTGATCTGAGTATATTGTTTTTTGATATGGTGACATTTCTTATCAGATCATCATTGTTAGTGAAGATGAGGTCTAGTGTATTCTCCAGTCTAGTAGGCTCTATTATTTGCTGGTTTAAATTGAATTTGTGGCAGGAGGGTTTAAAAAGCTCGTGTGAGTGTGAGTTTTCCCTCAAGCTGCCTCCTGGTGTTATTTAACTAAAAACATATTATTTGCTAATTTCCTTTCCTTTTTGGGTCCCTTTAAAGGGTTTGAAATCCCCCAGGAGCAAATTTGGGGGCCGGAGCGGGAAGATTTTCCAACAGGGGAAAATTTTTTTAACAGCTTTTTTCCGGGAATTGTTTTGGGATTTGCACCGGGAGGTTTGTAGATTTACCACAAGGGCCTAGGTTTGGTTCTCGCCCTTTTACTCCCTAAAACTTCCACAACTCATTTGAGGCTTTAAAGGGCAGTTCTGTGCAAACAAGTGACTCTGCAATGAACGGGCCAAACCCCCCCCCTTTTTTTGCCTTTCCCCCAATCTGCCCACATCGTATGGGTTTGTAACCGGGGGATCATATTTGGGTTGCCCCCAAGTGACCCTTTAAGGGGGGGCCCTCAGTGAAAGCCGCGAAAAATTGCCTTTGCCCTGCAAGCAGTCCACGGAAAAAAATTTAATTTTGGTTTTATTGCTGGCTTTAGACCCGTTTTTTTTTTGCAAAGAAGAATTTTATCGGCCCTTGGGGTATTGTTGGTACGGGGGGGGATTTTTTTTCCGGCTTTAGTATCTGTACTTTTGGGTTTTTGGAGTGGGGGGCCATCGACTGTGGTTCCACCCCGGGAAAATGCCCTGGATTGGTTTTAAACGATTTCTGCCATTTCCCCGCCCGTTTTTTTTTTCCCTTTCCCGGGACTTCCCCCCACTTTCCCCGACTATTCCCCCTTTTTGGGCTCATCTAGTCTTTAGCCCTTTCCAAATTTTGAAACCCCTTGGGTTTCTGTGTCGCATCTCTGGATTATTTCCTTTTCTGTCCCCCCTTGTCGATTCCCTCAGTATTTTATATGTCGTTATCATGCCCTCCCTATCTCTCCTGTCCTCCAGTGTCATCAGGTGGAGTTCCCTTAACCTCTTCTCGTAGCACATGCCCCTAAGCTCTGAAACTACTATCACTCCAAATCTTCGCACTTTCCCTAGTTTCCTGACAGGCTTGACCAGGCGAAGGTTGCAAACTTGAGCTATATACTCCAATGTGGGCCTAACGTACACTGTGTACAGGGTCCGGATTGACTCCGAACTGAGATATCAGAATGTTATTCTTAGGTTCACTAGGTGCCCATATGCTGCAGCAAATGCTTGGTTGATATGCACCTCAAGAGATGTGCTCAGTATTATACACACCCCAGTATCCATTTCCTTGAGCCAAGTTTGTAGTTTTTGGCCCCCTAGACTGTACTCTGTCTTCGGTCTTCTTTGCCCTTCCAAGATCTTCATGACTTTGCACTTGGTGTGGTTGAACTCAAGGACCAAGCTGCTGGTCCCGATCCTCTCTGTAGTCCTGCTTTGTCCTCTTCCGACTGATTTCTCCTCATTAACTTCACATCATCTGCAAACAGGGAGACTTAGGTGTCTATTCCTTCCGTCATATCGTTCACATATACTAGAAACAGCACTGGTCCTAGGACTGACCCCTGTGGAACCCCACTCGTCAAGGGCGCCCATTCTGACTCCTCAACATGTACCATGACTCGCTGCTGCTTTCCAATCAGGTACTCTCTGATCTATTGCAATACCTTCCTTGTTATACCTGCCTGGTCCTCAGCTTTTACACAAATCTCTAGTGTGGAACTGCGTCAAAAGCTTTCTTTCTAGGTTTTATTTATCGAATCCAGCACTTGTTGGTGTACCCCACCTATCAGTCTTTCTGGAGTCCTTTCTCTCTCCTCTGTGAATGCTTATTTGAATCTCCTGTTGAGCTCTTCACATGCTTCTAGGTCGTTTTTTGTAAACTCCTTCCTTCCTTCCTCAGCCTGATTACCTGGTCTTTGTTGTTTTCTTCCTGATGTAACTGTACAATAGCTTCGGGTGAGACTTGGCTTTTGCTGCTATGCCATTTTCATATTGTCGTTTGGTCTCCCTCCTTATCTGTGCATATTCATTTCTTGCTCTTCGACTACTCTCTTATTTTGCTGGGACCTTTGTCTTCTATACTTCTTCCATTCTCTAGCACACACTTGTTTTAGCCTCTCTACACCTATGGGTGAACCAAAGACTCCTCCTGACCTTCTCATTATGTCTGTAGCCCTTGAGCACAAACTTCTCCTCCGCTTCTTTGCATATTATTGTCACATATTCTATAATCTCATTTATTGATTTCCCTGCCAGATCTCTGTCCCACTGAACCTCGTGCAGGAAATTCCTCATGCATGAGTAGTCCCTTCTCTTGTAGTTTGGTTTCATTCGTTTTTCCCTTCCTGTTTCCTTCTTCACTTGTCGCTCTACTATGTATTTGAAGCTTAGAACCACGTGATCACTAACTCCAAGGGCATTTCATATGCGATGTTCTCAATATCTGTACTGTTCAAGGCAACATTAGGTCAAGCAATGCTGATTCACAGGATGCGACCCACACCAGTACACTAACACCCAGGATGCCACCCACACCAGTCCACTAACACCCAGGATGCGACCCACACCAGTCAAATAACACCCAGGATGCGACCCACACCAGTCCACTAACACCCAGGATGTGACCCACACCAGTCCACTAACTCCCAGGATGCGACCCACACCAGTCCACTAACACGCAGGATGCGACCCACACCAGTCCACTAACTCCCAGGATGCGACCCACACCAGTCCACTAACACCCAGGATGTGACCCACACCAGTCCACTAACACCTAGGATGCGACCCACACCAGTCCACTAACTCCCAGGATGCGACCCACACCAGTCCACTAACACCCAGGATGCGACCCACAAACCCGTCCACTAACACCCAGGATGTGACCCACACCAGTCCACTAACACCCAGGATGTGACCCACACCAGTCCACTTACACCCAGGATGTGACCCACACCAGTCCACTAACACCCAGGATGTGACCCACACCAGTCCACTAACACCCAGGATGTGACCCAACCAGTCCACTAACACCCAGGGTGCGACCCACACCAGTCCACTAACACCCAGGATGCAAAACCCCCAAACCCGCCACTAACACCCAGGATGTGACCCACACCAGTCCACTAACACCCAGGATGTGACCCACACCAGTCCACTAACACCCAGGATGTGACCCACACCAGTCCATTAACAACCAGCATGCGACCCACAC
>NC_069452.1:23461921-23476921 GCF_026875155.1 Cherax quadricarinatus
CCATACACTCATCCGCGAACATACTCATCCCCTCCATTGTTTTTAACACCTGCCCCTCCCTGAAATCTCTCACCTCAGAGTGCACTTCCAAATCCGCTATCGTGGTCGCTGTCCACCTCTGCTGTTTTCTCTGCAACACACAGGCCGATAGTTTATCCCCCCAAAGCACTTCCTCCATTCCCGCCTGCACCCTCACTGCATGAAATCTCTCCTCCTGCATCTCCCTTAACCTTCTCTTCAGATCATCCATTGCCTCTGTTTGGAATACCCCCCACAGCTCCTTGCTCATGATAGTACCCTAATCTACTTTCCAAATAATTTGTAAATCCATACTTCAGTTGATTTATACGCTTCCCCTCACCCGTATAAAACCTACGAATCCTCTCCTTGGCCACACTGTCCCACCAACGTACCACATTATCAACCCCCTTTGCCTCCTCACTTAGCTTCCTCCACAATGAAGCAAACCCCTCCTCCACTTCCTCATCCTCAAGGAGTCACATGTTTAATTTCCAGTAGCTTTCGAACCATTTCACTAACGAATCCCATGCCACCCCCACCACCACTGCCCTGTGATCTGAATAAATTGCTTCTATGGTGTGAAAAGACTACTGAAACCCCTTGCGTTACATAGATCCTGTCCAATCTAGCTGCGTAATCCCCCCTTACATATGTATGTTGCACTTCACCTATTCCACCCCAAAATGCATCTCGTACCCCAATGTCTCTACACAAATCTCTCAACATGTTTGAGAAATATCCCGCCCCGTCTGGCATCACATCAAGTCTCCTTATTATACAATTTCAATCTCCCCCGATCACTGCAACCCTGGGTAGCGCTCTCAAGAAATACACCAGATCATCCCTTACAAATGTCTATTTTACCCTCACATTACTCTCTGCCAGATCATACACTCCAACAAAAGACATGCTTTCATGCATCCACCACCCGTCCACCCTCATTATTCTTCCCTCACCCCCCTCAAACCGTTGCAAAACAAAAGGACTAGCCTCACGAATTAAAACACCTACTTCCCCTTTTAAACATGTCGTTGGCATTACAAAAGCCTGATATCCATTCACCTCCAGCAATTTTCCCGCTTTCAAGTTATGCTCTTGTGTAAAAGCTTTATCTACATTGTAATGATACAGCAATCCTCTCAACCATTCACACTTACCACTATTACATAAACCATTAACATTAATTGTCATACTCCTTAGGCCTGCTTACGTTTTCCACCCACGTTTCCCCACCTTATTTTTCCACTGTCCTGTAGCCCCATACACACCATCCTTGGCACTCACCCCATCCCCTCCACTCCTAACCCCTTGCTGGCATTTCTTTTTCTCATTGCCTCTACACACACCTTCAATCCCCACCATTTTCCCGGGTCTTTGTGCTGGAGTGAGGACGTCATCCGAGTCAGATGTTACTGCTGCCCACTTCCTCGACACTTCCTCTTCCTCCATGCTTGTCTCCTGACCTTCCTCATTGTACACCTTCATCTCTATCACCTCATTCCCCTTCTCACTACTTGGCAAAACTGACATATCATTCCTTCCTCCAAGCCGGCATGCATCTTCCCCTTGTCCCGGTACCTGGTCTCCCATCTTTTCCTCTGGCAAGGTTTCCTCCGATTTAGGGAACATCTCCTGCAAAACTGTCTCAAGCACTACGTCAATTTCTACATCATTTGTTACGTCCTTCTCTGCCTCGTGCGTCACACCCTCTGCAGACACACTCAATTGCTCCACAGCACCCTCAGGCTCCACCACACATCGCCTTTCCTCCACTTCCTCGCTCCACAACCGACCACGCCTACGTCCATCCTGGCGGTAGTGATCAGTCACCACAGATCCTCGCCTCGAAATGTCACTCCTTGGTATTCCGTGGTCCGTCCTCCACCTCACACATTCAGGAGCTATGTGATCATAACCATCACACAGTCTACAAGTTCTGCGTTGGCCAGCGTAAGTTACAAGTATTTGTGTCCTGAATTCCTCTAAGAACACATACGAAGGTATTGGTTGCCTCAGAGTCATCTTCAGGCTAAAACTGCCTTCTAGATAACCCTCATAAGCCCCTGCCGTCCACTTGCCTTGTTGAGCTACGTGTATGGTTCCAAACTTTCCAAACACACTATGGAGGTCAGCTTCATTCGCTTCGAAAAGCACATTATGTAACTTAATGTACGTAAATTGACGCGAAACGCCGACCATTTTTACCCGGATGTCCTCATTAACCTCGATGGCAACATCTTGGTAACGATCGAGAAGTTCCTCATACACCTGAGAAGACAGTAGTTTCACGAACATCCTGTAATTTCCATTTAAGGCCACACCGTAAAGGTCAAAGGTCGCAATCCTCAATCCCATACGTCTCACGAATAATCAGAGGCAACAACACCAACGCCGAATCCTGATTAATTGCTCCTCTCAGTAATTCTATGCCAACAGTGTTAATTCTGCGGTGCACTCCAACCACCACTGTGTCAGCCTGGCTAGCACTTGCGCCGGGCAGAGAGGTGCAGCAAACGTCCACCATCACCAGCAGCTTGGCAAGGAATACAACTAACAGTTAAAGTGTTCAGTCTTTCTTCATTTATTTATTTTTATTATTTAACCTACATTATTTCTGCACCTTATTTTGTTGCACTTGTTCTGCAGTGAATTATTTTGTTGCACTTGTTCTGCAGTGAATTATTTTGTTGCACTTGTTCTGCAGTGAATTATTTTGTTGCACTTCTTCTGCAGTGAATTATTTTCTTTTATTGATATTTTTATGCATTATTATTCTCAGTTCATTATTGCTTGAGTGTCCTGTTTTTCATTTTATTATTTTTTTTCTGAAGTTGTCTTTGCATTATATTTTAATTTTGTTTATGCATTCTTAGAAAATATTTAAATTTCCCAGTTATCTCTCTTTGCATACAATTTAGTGATTTTATTTTATACTTTTTACATTGATTTACAGTTTTATTTAATTAATTTCTTTATTAGCAAGAGTACAGACAGCTCATTTTGCATTTAATTCAGCCTCCAGTAATATTTTTACTTGTAAATTTCAATGTGTTTTTTTTATCTTGACCAGCAGTCCCTTACATTGTTTCTTTATCTTGGTCAGCAGTCCCTTACATTGTTTTTTTTATCTTGGCCAGCAGTCCCTTACATTGTTTCTTTATCTTGGTCAGCAGTCCCTTACATTGTTTCTTTATCTTGGCCAGCAGTCCCTTACATTGTTTCTTTATCTTGGCCAGCAGTCCCTTACATTGTTTCTTTATCTTGGCCAGCAGTCCCTTACAGTGTTTCTTTATCTTGGCCAGCAGTCCCTTGTTTCTTTATCTTGGCCAGCAGTCCCTTGTTTCTTTATCTTGGCCAGCAGTCCCTTACATTGTTTCTTTATCTTGGCCAGCAGTCCATTACATTGTTTCTTTATCTTGGCCAGCAGTCCCTTACAGTGTTTCTTTATCTTGGCCAGCAGTCCCTTGTTTCTTTATCTTGGCCAGCAGTCCCTTACATTGTTTCTTTATCTTGGCCAGCAGTCCCTTACATTGTTTCTTTATCTTGGCCAGCAGTCCCTTACATTGTTTCTTTATCTTGGCCAGCAGTCCCTTACATTGTTTCTTTATCTTGGCCAGCAGTCCCTTACATTGTTTCTTTATCTTGGCCAGCAGTCCCTTACATTGTTTCTTTATCTTGGCCAGCAGTCCCTTACATTGTTTTTTTTATCTTGGCCAGCAGTCCCTTACATTGTTTTTTTATCTTGGCCAGCAGTCCCTTACATTGTTTTTTTATCTTGGCCAGCAGTCCCTTACATTGTTTTTTTATCTTGGCCAGCAGTCCCTTACATTGTTTTTTTTATCTTGGCCAGCAGTCCCTTACATTGTTTTTTTATCTTGGCCAGCAGTCCCTTACATTGTTTTTTTTATCTTGGCCAGCAGTCCCTTACATTGTTTTTTATCTTGGCCAGCAGTCCCTTACATTGTTTCTTTATCTTGGCCAGCAGTCCCTTACATTGTTTTTTTTATCTTGGCCAGCAGTCCCTTACATTGTTTTTTTATCTTGGCCAGCAGTCCCTTACATTGTTTTTTTATCTTGGCCAGCAGTCCCTTACATTGTTTTTTTTATCTTGGCCAGCAGTCCCTTACATTGTTTTTTTTATCTTCGCCAGCAGTCCCTTACATTGTTTTTTTATCTTGGCCAGTAGTCCCTTACATTGTTTTTTTATCTTGGCCAGCCGTCCCTTACATTTTTTTATCTTGGCCAGCAGTCCCTAACATTGTTTCTTTATCTTGGCCAGCAGTCCCTTACATTGTTTTTTTATCTTGGTCAGCAGTCCCTTACATTGTTTCTTTATCTTGGCCAGCAGTACCTTACATTGTTTTTTTATCTTGGCCAGCAGTCCCTTACATTGTTTTTTTATCTTGACCAGCAGTCCCTTACATTGTTTTTTTATCTTGACCAGCAGTCCCTTACATTGTTTTTTTATCTTGACCAGCAGTCCCTTACATTGAGTTGTTCTTCCTCTTGCAGTGTATCTTAGACATTTTTTTTATTACTTCTGCAGAATTAGTTGCATCTCTTTTATTTCAATTTTAGAATTTTGTATCATTTTTATTATTCATTATTTTTGCCTTATTTGTTCTCGTGCAACTTCTTTGCCATTATGTCTCACATACCGTCAAGTGATACTTTAGTGAATGTCGACACTCAGATCTCTCAGGCTACTGCTGCTGCTGTCATCAGTCCTCACAGTTCCTTATGGACTGACAGACCGACCCAGACACTGAGATACTACAGTTTTACTCGTGATTCCCTTGATGCGTTACCTTTATTCAATGGCCATGTGCATAGTCTTGAAGCATGGTTTACTGCCATTCGTTCTCGAGTTAATGCTTTAGTTGAAGGTCCTCCTTCTGAGGAAAGTCTTATCAGACTTGCAAAAGAAGCTCTTCATCGGTCCCCTGCTCCTGTTCACATTGTTGATCTCCTTGATATGCGAGACTTCAGGAATCTTACTAAGTGGTCACAATATGACGAACTGATTCGTTCTTTCCTTGTACCAGTAAAAACAGCTGATCCATATGTCGTTCTTAGGGAACTCGTGAATGCTACACCCATGACTAATGAATCGTTGAGTGCATTTGCTGTTAGATTGGATAAACTTTTATCATCACTTATCATTGCTGCCAGTCCTCAGCTTTTGTCTCTGACGAGGATAAACCATCCACAGCGTCGTTTGCTAAAACAGCAGCTTTTGGAGCAATCAAAAAACTAATGCGGCATGCTTCCGTATGTGCTTATGAGGCTAATCCTCCAACTGTGACGATGGAACCACTTACAACCCTAAATCATGTACGTTCCTTGCGCCACCAGGGTACTTTCCCGTGTATCAAAAGTAATTTCACACCTATGCCTCAGTCTGCACCACGTCTTGTTTGCGCCACAGCGACAAATCGTGGTCGTCAACCATCTCAGCGATCACCAAGAACCAGTGTACAGATTCATTATAAACCTTGTAGTATTCATAGTACATTCAGCAACCATAGTCAGCGGACTTGCTACAACTGTGGTTTCCGTGGCCATATTGCAATTAATTGTCCTGATAGTCACCCTAAGAGGCGTCGTACTGATGATGAATACCAGTCAGATCTTCCCTACTGTACTTACCATAGAATACATGGACCTGACACATCTGAGTGCAATGCTCTCTACAACCTTCAGTACTCTAGATCTTTCCGTGGCCGTTCCAACCGCAGAACCAGGAGAGTAAACAGACGTCGTGGTTCTCAGACTAACCAGAACCAGGCTCATTCTTCCAATTCGGGTAAATTCGAGTGCCCCAGTCAAACCGTCCCATGGTGACAGTAGGTGATAATGAGTACACCATCCCCGTTCACAATTCCTTTGAAGCCTTAAGATAGGGAGCAGAGAGGCAGAGCGGGCGATGGTGCTTCCCATACTTTCCATTATAATTATACGTACTAACCAGCCTACGTGAGTGTTTTTACCCCATCCACGTTTCGAACCCCACATGACACGAGTACATGCTTGGCCAAAAATAAGTGTGCTTGAGTTTATGCCACATCTTACGATGGGCCAAGTGTTCAGTCACTGGCAAATCATGAGCCATGGTTTAGGAACAACAATTAGGAAATAATCTATCGCTGAAGAATTAGCTTTGAATACAGATTTATATAAGATACCATTAATATATTCAAACTTATGTGATACGTATCTCCCGTGGATAACTTTGTTGTTAAAAGCTTGATTATGACAATCCCGAAGTGAAGGGCAATCATGCTGTAAATTGACAGTCATCTTTAGACATAAAATCTTGGAAAATGAAAGGACTTACGGTGGGAGAAGAGGAGGTAGGAGAAGTCTGGGCTTTGGTCTGAGCCCTAGTCAAGACACTGAGAGTGCCGGAGGCAAGACCCTTATGCTCACCTGATGAGTGAACAAGTGATTCTGTTACCTCACTATGGAGAGCAGTATCATCTGTTTCTACCCCCAAATGAACCGTACGAAACAATGCAGCTTCCGGTGCAGAATTATTAAGGGGCTTATTTAACTTGCAAGGAAGAGGAGCTGGAAAACTTATGTTCACGGGTGGTGACGAAAGATCCGCCTCCGAAGGAAGAATGGCACCTTTAACGTTACCCACTATTATAGAACAAGTAGTAATTGGGGCTAGTACCGCATTAGTCCAACCTGTGAACCATTTAGTTTTCAAGTAACAACGTATTGTAGGAAAAGTATTATCATGGCTCATGTAGTCTGAAAGAATAGAGGACACACGAGAGGTTTTAAAGTAAGGGAACAGTTTGTCCGAAATTACTATGCACGTACATCCAGTGTCATGTAATATGTCTGAGACTTTTATACCATTAACTGTCTCTGAACAGAAGGGTGCTTGGTCATTACCGTCAACAAAACATCTGTCAACTTTCTCTATTTTCTTGGAAGGACAATCTGGACGTTTATGTCCGATACCACCACACCGATGACATGTTGGTATAATAGCTGGCGACTTTTTTTCTACTGTAGGCTTCTTAGTCTTTGGTTCAGGTGAACCATTGCCCTTAAGGTTCGATCCCTTTAGGTCTTTATAAGATTTATGACCCTCGGCATACAAGTCAGCGGCTTCAGCAATTTCCTCAGCTTTAACCAGGTTACGTTCTCTAATGAATGTTTGTATTTGGTGAGGAAGAGCTGTCAGGAACTGGTCAGCAACCATGAAGTCTCTAAGAGATTCATAACTGTGATCAATTCCTGAACTCTCTATCCAAAAGTCGAAGAAACGAAAAAGTGTTACCTGTAACTGCTGAAAGCTCTGGCCATGCTGTAAGGTGGCATACCTGAAATCTTTCCTGTAAGAATTTGTGGTCTTTTGGTACGCTTTAAGGATTGCCTTCTTCAGTAGGTTATAATTACATATGATATCCTGCGACAAAGTTGCATAGATATTCAAGGCTGTATCAGAAAATAACATTCCTAACCTGGTAGCCCAGGTGTCAGCAGGCCATTCACAGAGAGTAGCGGTATTTTCAAACCTGATAATGTATGAAGTTATATCTTCACCCTCTGTGAAGGGAGGTAAATTAGGTGTTGGAATATGTGCACTAACTGTATGATGTTCAATTACTCCTTCCTCTAATTGTTGTTGTGTAAAAGTTAACTTTTTATTCTCTAATTCAAGGCGAGATTTCTCTACCTCGCAATCTTTTTCGCTTTCAGATAACTCATGTTCTCTATCTTTTGCACTTTCCTCAAGTTCTCTTAATTTAACTTGTTCCTCACGTGCTTTAGCTCCCTCCTCACGATCAAGTCTATTACGCTCCTTTTTGTATTGTCTTTCGATTCTCTCTCTTTCCTTTATCTCCTCTCTCTCAATTCTCTCTCTATCCTTTTTCCCCTCTCTTTCTCTTTCTAACTGTATTTCTTGGTTTTCTCTTTCAGTTCTCTCTCTCTCCTTTTTCTCTTCTCTTTCTCTTTCTAACTGTCTCTCTTCTCTCTCAATTCTTTCTTTTTCAATTCTTTCCTGGATCTTAGCGCTAATGAAAGATTCAAATTTTTTCCCCGTTATTCCTAACTTACTTCAAGCGTTCATCCAAAACTGGTATTCCTCCATACTTGCAAGAATAACTTAAACTACCAGGGGAAAATGAAATGGGTATCACAGAAAACTGAGGGTTCAATTCCTGCTCTGCTCAAACTGTAAATAAACTGGAGGGCTCGATTCCTACTTCGATTAAACAACATGTATTAATGAAAATGAAGGGTTCTATGCTGGTTCCGAGCAAACAGTAAGTAGAAAGGGGTCCCTTGACCATCCAATCTTCTCACCAACAAATCAAGAGTGTCCTACGACAGTTCCCTTGATATAATAAATAGAGCTCAATGAAACAACTTGTCACAGGAATATCTCGGGTCCCTAGAGTCTATTTCTCAAAATCGTTTCAAGCTCACAAACATAGGTGGCAGAATTAACTAGTATATCCTGCCTTGACTTGAGTTACAATAAATTGAGACTGTAACAGTCACCAAATCTTTTAAATACCTGTACTGTAGTCCTATCATAGAGAATGATTACTCATGGCTGGTGGTAACCGTCTGTGGTAAGCGGCATTGAAGTTCCAATGGTAGATTCGAGATGGGGTCGAATGTTGATTCAGTTGAGTTGATCCTGGCAAGGTCGCCACTTGTGAAGGTTTACTCACCCCTGTAACAACTTTAGTAAGTATTACCAAGGCTGGCTCCTCCTCAGGAAAGTTAATGAATAGAAAAATAATAAAAACCGACAAACATAAACATTTTATTATTTAAGAATGAAAATATAAAATAATTAAATATGACTTTTTATCCTTTTTGAAAGAGAAATGAAAAATAAAATGAAAAAGATGATATTTGAATTAAACACTAGTATGTACAGTTGAACTGGGGTATCTGGTTGATGTTGACACCGTCTTGTAGAAATTATAGCCGTTACTGATGATGTGGGGGGGTGGGGGGTTGCAGGTGTTGAGTGGCAACCCAACGACTAGTTCTTCACAGAGTCTATAGCCTTGAATAGTCTATCCAGATGATAGGAACGCAGGTTGTTCACCATTGCAAAGATGAGGGGTAGTTGCCAGCGGTTGACTACACTTAATCAGGTAAGTAGATAAAAAAGTGATGTCTCATGACTTGTGTAAAGTCCGTCTCCTTCAACACTGTTTCTTTAGTTGCCAGATGACCCAAGCTGACTTTCCAAGCTAGAAAGAGACAAAGGTTACCCACTGCCTAAGAAATCACTCTCCATGATAAGTACAATATTCAAAAGAAATGGTGATTATCTAAAAGCATAACACAGAACTCAAGACTGAAAGGACTAAGTTTATTATTTGTCAAAAGTGAAGCTTTCAACTAATATATCCACTAGAATAGGAGCAGAGACTTTTACTTACAGTTGTGCTGGGAGCTGTGAGTTAAGTGATTACTGTTTGGTCGGAGCCCCACACGTCACCTTTCCGGGTGGGGGAAAAGGGGGGGGGGAGGAATAGCGGGACCTAGACACTGACCCTACCTTAACAAGCAGGCCGGTAATCAAACTATCGACACCATATACTTGCTTACTACTCCTATCTGTTGAACTTTTCCCTCACAGTGGATTTGAAACAAATTGGCCCCAAAGGAGCGTATATCCAGCATTTCTCTGCCATAAGAACAAAAGAATGGAGGAACACTGCAGAAGGCCTACTGGCCCGTGCGAGGCAGGTCCTTATCAAAACGACCTCTACCTAAAGCTACCCAAATGCTTGTTGGTACTCACTTTGTTTGGGCGTAATGCCCTCTAATTACGACCTCGTAAAGGACAGCCCAAAGACTGCAGTTCGTTTTGGCGTTACAAGTGAGATTAAGCCTTACCTTGCTCATGTAACGTAAGCTTGTGGCATTGACAGTGCCATTAAGGCTGATATCAGTGACTTGACTGAAGGCTTGAGTGTCTCAGGGAATGTTGCACTAATATTCACCAATACATTGAGAGTGTTCGTTGCAATCACTCATAATATCGGTTGCACTTCGTCATTCAGTACCATTATTTGTTCGTAGTTTCGTGGAGACGCCAAAAACACTAAATGTTTAGTTTTATAGCGAATTTCCTGACTCATATAAAGGAACTAGTCTAACTTTCCTAGTTTCCTGAGCTTGTCAGAATGAGCAAGAGTCAAGAACGCACTGGTCACTACCGTCCTTTTGTCTTTTAATGATAAGGAGGCAACACCCTCCTGACACACAGTCTCTTCCGTTCCTTGAAGCAATCTAAGGCCCACTGCCCTCGTCGCCCTACAGCTCATCGTCTGCATGAAGGATATGCTAAATGCAGCTTCATATCTCTCTTCCAACAATATTCAAGAGGCTAGGTTTCTTGTTATCTAGTTTTAGACTAGAATTCCTAATAGTCTCAACTTGTAGATAAAGTAAGCTGCAGGTATTCCCTTAGTTTACCTGCTAAGGAGAAAAGAGTAATTACACTTATTTAACTCTCACTGTGTAGTTGATAAAGAACTCAAGCAAGGAGAGGAAGGCGTGCCCCGTGACCCTATGGTACATACAAATGGTTTTAATAAAGCTGTATGCTAGAAAGAGAGTCCACTAGCCCTGAAAGACTAAGCCAGTCAGATGGTTGAAGGGGCCTAGAGGGCTAAGAATTTTCTCCACAGTGAGTGTTACTTAAAGCTACTGATGATTAACTGTAAATGTTACTTGTTGCTACTGGTGATATTACTGTAAGAGTTGCTTGATGCTACAGGTAATATTTCTGTAAGTGTTACTTGATGCTACTGGTGATATTACTGCAAGCGTTGCTTCATGCTACTGGTGATATTACTGTAAGTGTTACTTGATGCTACTGGTGATATTACTGTAAGTGTTACTTGATGCTACTGGTGATATTACTGTAAGTGTTACTTGATGCTACTGGTGATATTACTGTAAGTGTTACTTGATGCTACTGGTGATATTACTGTAAGTGTTACTTTATGCTACTGGTGATATTACTGTAAGTGTTACTTGATGCTACTGGTGATATTACTGTAAGTGTTACTTGACGCTACTGGTGATATTACTGTAAGTGTTACTTGATGCTACTGGTGATATTACTGTGTTACTTGATGCTACTGGTGATATTATTGTAAGTGTTACTTGATGCTACTGGTGATATTACTGTAAGCGTTGCTTCATGCTACTGGTGATATTACTGTAAGTGTTACTTGATGCTACTGGTGATATTACTGTAAGTGTTACTTGATGCTACTGGTGATATTACTGTAAGTGTTGCTTCATGCTACTGGTGATATTACTGTAAGTGTTACTTGATGCTACTGGTGATATTACTGTAAGTGTTGCTTGATGCTACTGGTGATATTACTGTGTTACTTGATGCTACTGGTGATGTTACTGTAAGTGTTACTTGATGCTACTGGTGATATTACTGTAAGCGTTACTTGATGCTACTGGTGATATTACTGTAAGTGTTACTTGATGCTACTGGTGATGTTACTGTAAGTGTTGCTTGATGCTACTGGGGATATTACTGTAAGTGTTACTTGTTGCTACTGGTGATGTTACTGTAAGTGTTACTTGATGCTACTGGTGATATTACTGTAAGTGTTACTTGATGCTACTGGTGATATTACTGTAAGCGTTGCTTCATGCTACTGGTGATATTACTGTAAGTGTTACTTGATGCTACTGGTGATATTACTGTAAGTGTTACTTGATGCTACTGGTGATATTACTGTAAGTGTTACTTGTTGCTACTGGTGATATTACTGTAAGTGTTACTTGATGCTACTGGTGATATTACTGTAAGTGTTACTTGATGCTACTGGTGATATTACTGTAAGTGTTACTTGATGCTACTGGTGATATTACTGTAAGCGTTGCTTCATGCTACTGGTGATATTACTGTAAGTGTTGCTTGATGCTACTGGTGATATTACTGTAAGTGTTACTTGATGCTACTGGTGATATTACTGTAAGTGTTACTTGATGCTACTGGTGATATTACTGTAAGTGTTGCTTGATGCTACTGGTGATATTACTGTAAGTGTTACTTGATGCTACTGGTGATATTACTGTAAGTGTTACTTGATGCTACTGGTGATATTACTGTAAGTGTTACTTGATGCTACTGGTGATATTACTGTAAGTGTTGCTTGATGCTACTGGTGATATTACTGTAAGTGTTACTTGATGCTACTGGTGATATTACTGTAAGTGTTACTTGATGCTACTGGTGATATTACTGTAAGTGTTACTTGATGCTACTGGTGATATTACTGTAAGTGTTGGTTCATGCTACTGGTGATATTACTGTAAGTGTTACTTGATGCTACTGTAGACAGCCTGTACTGTCTGCACAGACAGCCCATGCTGTCTGCCAGCTTAGTTCATATTTCGCGCTATGCTGGTGCTGCCACCTAGGCCTTCCCACTTCAGTATGCCCAGACTTGCCTCGCTCTCACTCACACAGCGGCCTAGCATCAAGACACAAGGCCTCCCAGCTCTCTCTCGTGGGCATGGCCCTCCCGGGCCATGGGCACAAACACACAAGCCTGTGTAACCCACAACGACTTAATAAACAAAGAAGCCTCCGAAGATGTATATCATTAACACCGCTCTACAGCACCTACCAAAACAAGCTCGTTATAAATGGTGACAGCGGTGCTCCGCAGCAGTTGTGTTTGCCTGGAGAGAGGGAGGAAGAGGTATGAAGTCATCTTCACTTCATCACCCTACACAAGAAGCATCCGTCTCTCAACGAGTTATCCTGATGTCGTGTCTGCACTTTTGAGCATCCAGACACAGGTACTAGCAGGATCCAGCCGAAATTTGTCGAAATTCTCCGAGAATTGTAAGTGGCGTCCCAGTGACCCCACGCTGTTTCTCAAGTCACGTGTTCAGCGTCACTTGTATGTTGCTGTTGTTGTTCAGCTCAGCACAGCTGTTTCAGCAAGCCAGAGGTGAGTTTTGTGGTGATTTCTGCGTCCAGTGTGAGCTTCTCCACGTGTTTGTGGGTGGAGGAGGAGGAGGAATGGCCAGATGCCCGCCCTGCCATGCACTCACGCACGCTCCTCGCCACCACACCACCACTCACCACTGCCCACTCCCTCTGCTGTGTTTTCTGCTGTTTTTCGTGTGAATTCTTTGCCAGTGCTGTGTATCCGAGTGCTCAAGGCCACTCGAAGCTACGTGGATCACGACGTCACGTGGGTGTGGACGATGTCACGTAGACCTACAAAGCCACGTGAGTTACCAGATGTCCCAGGCCTCATGCTGTGGTCTGCTGCCCGCATCACATCGACGCCACCCACGATGCTGCCCGACTTCATGACGTCACGATGTCTGCTGACGTCACCTCACGATGTCTGCCTGACGTCACCTCGAGATGTCTGCTGACGTCACATCGAGATGTCTGCTGACGTCACCTCGAGATGTCTGCTGACGTCACCTCACGATGTCTGCCTGACGTCACCTCGAGATGTCTGCTGACGTCACCTCGAGATGTCTGCTGACGTCACCTCGCGACATCACGCCTGACATCACATGATGTCACATCGAGTGTTCTAGTAATTATTTCAGTATTGTCGAGAAGATTGAGAGAAGATATATGTCGTGTGTTAATTAATTCCTCGCAGTCAGTGTTCTCACATTTTAGTATGTCTTAGTGTCAGTTTTGTGCACAGAAAAGCATCATTTGCTAGTTTAAGCCATGTTGTACCGTATGTACAGCGGTGTGTTTGTAAAGTTTCCGTGTGTCCAGTGAGGTCTGAGCCAGCCAGACCTGAGTAACACCACTGTGTTAAGTCACCCTTGTGACCAGTGTGTTTGACAGCTATCAGACAGCCCGAGTGACCGAGCCCTCTTGTACAGAAAGCTTTTATGCTCGTCGCTCGTGATGTTCTGTAGAATCGTACCTGCTATGATTCCCATCGAGATTTGTTTCACTTCACCTCCAGACCTTCAGAGTGCAGTTATATGTAGAGAAACAAGTCTGGGGACGCTTAGGCTAACCTCTGCTATAACTCCAACTGTCGAGAGATGATACTCGTCAAGCCGCAGCCAGGCCTGTTGGCAGGCGCTGTGTCAGCCTCGTGTCACAAGCTTCAGTGAGCAGCCTGCACAAAGAATATGTCACTTTGACTGCTAGATCTCTCACTGCAGTCTGGTGTATGATGTTACGACTCCCAGATGTTTCGCCCAGTCGTCTCTGCCACGACTCGCTCCACGCTCGCCGGCAATGACAGCCCAGCGACAGTACCAGTCGAGAAGTGTCCTCCTGAGTCGCTTGCCAGAAGTCCTGCCCAGTTGCCGAGTTTTGTCGACGCGTCACTCGAGGGCACCGGCATGTCGTGCCCTAGGTTGAGTGAAAACCTGCAGCGACTCCTACGATGACTGCTTCACCAGAGGAGACCGTACCCTGTTACGTCACAGCTCAGCCGCAGTGATGTCTCCCGTGTTGCAGTACCTGTCCAGACGCAGGAAGGCGTGCAGTGATGCCCTTCGACGCTCACTGCCTTTGACCACGATGTTTAGCACACCCCATGTTTTTTTCTTCCCTCCATGTAGGAAGTTTTTTTTTCCATGTCCATATGTATATATATGTTTTTATTTTGTGTTCTGTGCCCTGTTCCTACGAGAGAGAGACCGAATTTCTCTTACTACCAGTATTGTCGCGTCGGGACGACGCGCGGTAGGTGGCCGAGCGTATGTAGACAGCCTGTACTGTCTGCACAGACAGCCCATGCTGTCTGCCAGCTTAGTTCATATTTCGCGCTATGCTGGTGCTGCCACCTAGGCCTTCCCACTTCAGTATGCCCAGACTTGCCTCGCTCTCACTCACACAGCGGCCTGGCATCAAGACACAAGGCCTCCCAGCTCTCTTTCGTGGGCATGGCCCTCCCGGGCCATGGGCACAAACACACAAGCCTGTGTAACCCACCACTACTTATC
>NC_069452.1:23481921-23521921 GCF_026875155.1 Cherax quadricarinatus
TTGTAGTGCCTTCCCTTTTATCCCTGCTTGGTCCTCCAGTTTTACTGGAAGTTTTACAGTTTTTACTGTGTCCAGCACTTGGTGGTGTGCCCCACCTCTCCGTCTTTCTGGAGTCCCTTCTGTCTCCTCTGTGAACACTTCTTTGAATCTCTTGTTGAGTTCTTCAGATACTTCACGGTCATTTCTTGTTGTCTCTCCTCCTTCCTTCCTTAGCCTGATTACCTGGTCCTTGACTGTTGTTTTCCTCCTGATGTGGCTGTACAACAGTTTCGGGTCAGATTTGGCTTTCGCTGCTATGTCGTTTTCATATTGTCGTTGGGCCTCCCTTCTTATCTTTGCATATTCATTTCTGGCTCTACGACTGCTCTCCTTATTTTCCTGGGACCTTTGCCTTCTATTTTTGTTCCATTCCCTAGCACACTTGGTTTTTGCCTCCCTGCACCTTTGGGTGAACCATGGGCTCATCCTGGCTTTTTCATTATTCCTGTTACCCTTGGGTACAAACCTCTCCTCAGCCTCCTTGCACATTGTTGTTACATATTCCATCATCTGTGTGTGTGTACTCACCTATTTGTACTCACCTATTTGTGGTTTCAGGGGTCGAGTCTTAGCTCCTGGCCACGTCTCTTCACCGGTTGCTACTGGGCCCTCTCTCTCCCCGCTCCATGAGCTTTATCAAACCTCGTCTTAAAACTGTGTATGGTTCCTGCCTCCACTACGTCATTTTCTAGGCTATTCCACTGCCTTACAACTCTATGACTGAAGAAATACTTCCTACTATCTCTCTGACTCATTTGTGTGTTCAACTTCCAATTGTGGCCTCTTGTTTCTGTGTCCCCTCCCTGGAACATCCTGTCTTTGTCCACCTTGTCTATTCCATGCAGTATTTTATATGTCGTTATCATGTCTCCCCTGACCCTCCTGTCCTCCAGTGTCGTCAGGCCGATTTCCCTTAATCTTTCTTCATAGGACATTCCCCTTAGCTCTGGAACTAACCTTGTCGCAAACCTTTGTACTTTCTCTAGTTTCTTGACGTGCTTTATCAAGTGCGGGTTCCAAACAGGTGCTGCATACTCCAGTATGGGCCTGACATACACGGTGTACAGTGTCTTGAATGATTCCTTACTAAGGTATCGGAATGCTGTTCTCAGGTTTGCCAGGCGCCCATATGCTGCAGCAGTTATCTGATTGATGTGTGCTTCCGGAGCATGCTCGGTGTTATACTCACCCCAAGATCTTTCTCCTTGAGTGAGGTTTGCAGTCTTTGGCCACCTAGCCTATACTCTGTCTGTGGTCTTCTGTGCCCTTCCCCTATCTTCATGACTTTGCATTTGGCAGGATTAAATTCGAGAAGCCATTTGCTGGACCAGGTGTCCAGTCTGTCCAGGTCTCTTTGAAGTCCTGCCTGGTCCTCATCAGATTTAATTCTCCTCATTAACTTCACATCATCTGCAAACAGGGACACTTCTGAGTCTAACCCTTCCGTCATGTCGTTCACATATACCAAAAATAGCACTGGTCCTAGGACCGACCCCTGTGGGACCCCGCTCGTCACAGGTGCCCACGTGTGTGTGTGTGTGTGTGTGTGTGTGTGTGTGTGTGTGTGTGTTCGTGTGTGTGTGTTTCTGTGTGTGTTCGAGTGTGTGTGTGTGTGTTCGTGTGTGTGTACTCACCTAATTGTGGTTGAAGGGGTCGAGACACAGCTCCTGGCCCCGCCTCTTTACTGATCGTTACTAGGTCCTCTCTCTCTCTCTCTCTGCTTCCAGAGCTTTGTAGGGGTCGAGACACAGCTCCTGGCCCCGCCTCTTCACTGATCGCTACTAGGTCCTCTCTCACTCTCTCTCTCTCTGCTTCCAGAGCTTTGTCATACCTCGTCTTAAAGCTATGTATGGTTCCTGCCTCCACTACATCACTTGCTAGGCTATTCCACTTCCTGACGATTCTATGACTGAAGAAATACTTCCTAACATCCCTATGACTCGTCTGAGTCTTCAGCTTCCAGTTGTGACCCCTTGTTTCTGTGTCCCCTCTCTAGAATAACCTGTCTCTGTCTACCTTATCTATTCCATGCAGTATCTTGCCTGCCTTGACCCGCCTGTCCTCCAGTGTCGTCAGTCCGATTTCCCTCAACCTTTCTTCGTAGGACAAACCCCTGAGCTCCGGAACTAGTCTTGTTGCAAACCTTTGCACTGTCTCTAATTTCTTGACGTGTTTGCCCAGGTGTAGGTTCCAAACTGGAGCTGCATACTCCAGTATGGGCCTGATATACACAGTGTACAGTGTCTTGAACGATTCCTTACTAAGTTATCGGAACGCTATTCTCAGGTTTGCCAGGCGCCCATATGCTGCAGCAGTTATCTGGTTGATGTGTGCCTCTGGAAACATGCTTGGTGTTATGGTCACACAAAGATCTTTCTCCTTGAGCGAGGTTTGCAGTCTTTTGCCACCTAGTCTATACTCTGTCTGCGGTCTTCTTTGCCCTTCTCCGATCTTCATGACTTTGCACTTGGCAGGGTTGAATTGAAGAAGCCAGTTCCTGGACCATGTGTCCAGCCTGCCCAGGTCTCTTTGAAGTCCTACCTGGTTCTCATCTGATTTAATTTTCCTCATTAACTTCACATCATCTGCGAACAGGGACACCTCTGAGTCTATCCCTTCCATCATGTCATTCTCATATACCTGAAATAGCACTGGTCAAAGGAACGACCCCTGTGGGACCCCGCTAGTCACAGGTGTCCACTGTGATACCTCATCCCTTACCATGACTCATTGTTGCCTCCCTGTCAGGTATTCTCTGATCCATTGCATTGCCCTTCCTGTTATACGTGCCTGATCCTCTAGTTTCTGCACTAGTTTCTTGTGAGGAACTGTGTCGAAGGCCTTCTTGCAGTCCAAGAAAATGAAATCAACCCACCCCTCTCTTTCGTGTCGCACTTCTGTAACTTTGTCATAGAACTCCAGAAGGTTTGTGACACAGGATTTGCCTTCCAAGAATCCGTGCTGGTTATCGTTTATAATCTTGTTCCGTTCCAGGTGCTCCACTACTCTCCTTCTGATAATCTTCTCCATGACTTTGCATACTATACAGGTCAGTGACACTGGTCTGTAATTTAGTGCTTCTTTTCTGTCTCCTTTTTTAAAAATGGGAACTACATTTGCGTTCCCATACCCAGGTAGTTGCCCAGTTTCAAGGGATGTGTTGAGATTGGGGTTTAAATGCCAACACAGTATTTCGCTCCCCCCCGAGGACCCACGGGAGATTTTTTCCGGTCCATTGCCTTTGGGGATCCAGGTCACTTAGCATTCTTTTCACCTCCTCTCAGTTGTGTGCATATCATCCAGACCTTTTGGTCTATTTCCCTGTTGTGCCCCCTTTGTCCTGCTTCCCAGAGTCCTTCCTTTTTTTTTCCACTGTGAATATTTCCCAATAAATCTCCTTGAGTTCCTCGTTACCTCTTGATCGTTTCTTGTGATTCCCTACCTTCTTTTCCGTCTGTCACCAGGACTTTGATTGTGTCTTTCTCCTATATATATAAACGGGCAGTTCAAGTCAGACTTGGGCTTTCGGATGCTTTTGTCATTTTGTACTGTCGTGGGCTCCCTCCTTATCTGGCATATTTGTTTTTGGCTCTTCAACTGTTTCCTATTTTCCGGGGTCCTTTGCCTTTTATCTCTTTCTTCTCTAATGCACTAGTTTTTGCTCCCTGCCCTTTGGGTAACCAAGATCGTTTTTGGTCTCCATTGTTCGGTGCCCTTGGAAACAACCTTTCCCTGCCTCTTGCATTTTGTTGTTACATACTCCATCATTTCATTTACTCTCTTTCTACCATTTCTCTGTCCCCTGCACTCCCGCAGGAAGTTCCGATACTGTGTAGTCCCCTTTATAGTTTGGCTTTTCCCATTTGACTCCGGGTTATCTCTCCACCTGTAACTTATACGTAATCAAAATCAGGAAAACGTAGTCACTAGCCCGGGGGGCCTCTCATATGTGAGGTCATCAATGTCTGAGCTACTCAGGGTGACACAAGGTCCAGTTTGCTGTTCATCCCCCCTCGCTCTCTGGTAGGCCCTGATGTTTTGAGCATGGGGGTTTTCAATCCCACATCCATCATCTTGGCTCTTGGGGTTTAGGGGGCCCCTGAGGCTCCAGGTTTTCCTAAGATCTCCCGTGGTTGAAATCACCCATAACAGTAATTTTGCTCTGCCCGATTGAGCTTTTCTGACCCAGCCAGTGTGTCCACCATCGCTCTGTTGTTCCATCATATCTCTTGGTCTACTGCAGTTTGGGGGTGGGTTTACATCACAACAATGACTACCTCATGTTTCCGAGATTGAATTGTGCTATGTAGTCCCTTTCTCCAATCTCATCCATGCCCTCCATTTCCACGAAACTCCATCGTTTTTTATGAGCACTGCAACCCCTACTACCCCTCTGCTCTTTCTATCTTTCCTCAGGATCTGATATCACAGTGGGAAGACTGCATCTGTTATTGTCTCAGTGAGTTTCGTTTCTGTGACTGCTATGATGTCCGGGGACTTCTCGTTGATTCTTTCGGGCCATTCCTCGTATTTATTTACTATTCCATTTGCATTTGTGTACCACACCTTCAGCTTCTTGTCTATCATGGTGGACCTGGGAGAATATTGGGGTTGGGGGGGAGCCCTGGGGTATTATGGGGGTTTTTACTGTGGGTGGGATTTGTGGGGGGGATGAGGGCAGAGTGCCTGTAGGGAGCTGCTGTGTCAGTGGGGTTTGTGATGTTCGGGGGTGGGGGCAGAGGGAACAGTGTGTGGGTGTTGGTTGAGATTGTTCATCTGCGTTGGGGTTTTCACAGTGTCAGTGGGGTTTGTGGTGGGATGGTGAGGGCAGAGGGAACAGTGTGCTAGTTTTGACTGAGGTTGCTCAGTTGCTTCAGGGTTGTTGTGGTTGGAGTCCTTCTGTGGGTGTCTCTGTAGGGTGAATTTGTCCTTCCACCTGAGCCTGGGTTCTGCTCGTCCTCATCGATGCCTCCCGTTCCTCCTTTCGTTTTTGTACCCTCTCTCACAGTCTCGTCCTTTCCTCCTGTGTTCTGTTATGATCGAGGTACACGCTCCGGTACTGTGATTTTTCCCTCAGTCGTGCTTTCTCCTGCAGGACCCTGGTTCGGGCTGATTCTGCCTTGAAGACTGCTTTGACAGGCCATCTCCTTCTGCGTGCAAACCACCCAATTCTCCGAAAATTTGCCACCTGGGTCATGTCTACCTCTCCTATTGCCTTCAAGATTGCTTTCTTTTCCCCCTGGATTCTTTCATCATAGGTTTCCCCTTCAACTTCTTGGAGCCCGTAGACAAACATTGACCTCTCCCTCTCCTCCTCGCACTGTGTCTCTTTTTGTGTCCTCTGAGGTGTTTTATCTCCTTCCATCGAGACGTTTCTGCCTTCAACCCCTGCCCTTGCTGCAGCCCCTATGCTCAGTGGACTGTCTTCCCTGCTCAGCTGTTCCCTGCTATGTGTGTTCCCTGTGCGTGTGTGTGTGTCGAAAATTATAAGTATTTTGGCGAGATTTTCTGATGAAATAGTGAAACTGGGAAAATTGTGGATATTAATTGAGACAAGTGAAAATTGTGAGTTGTTGGTGGGGGAAGTTGTGGGTATTAATAAAATCTTAATTCGTGATATGTAAAAATATTTTTGTGGGCTTTTTGATGAATAAGTAAAAACTGGAAAAATTGTGAGTTAAGAGTGAAAATGAGTATTAGTGTCATTAAATCATTTTGTGAAAAATTTGTATCGAAAGAAGAAAAATTGTGAACAAAATGGTAAGTGATGAGGGTTGTGGGTATTGTTGTTGAACTAGAGGTTTAAGTTGTGGGTTGTTGTGGGTGTTGTGGTTTGTGGGTCAGATAAAAATGGAAAAATTTGTATCTTTTTGTTGAATTGAGACAAGTGCATTGAGAGTGAATAGTGTGTGAGACTTTTATCTTTTTCTTATATTGGCAAAAAATTGTAAGTATTGTGAATGTTTTTCAATGGGTGTTATGGGTGACTTTCTGATGAAATAGTTAAAACGCGGAAAATTGTGGATTATGAGTGGAAATTGTGTCTTGTTGGAGATGTTGGTGGGAAAGTGAGGTGTTAGAAGATGGGTGGGGGTGGATGTGAAGAGGTGAGGCATAGGGAGAGTTGAGGGGTAATGTCCTCGTGGGAGTGGGGAAAAGGAATTTTTTTTTGGGTACATCCTGTGTTATGAGTGTGTGAATATTTTAAAGAATGGATTGAGTGTGCACAACTAGGATTTAATTCTCTCAATGGCAATGTTATGGATGGTAGGTACCTACCAACCTGTCGGTATTGTATACCATTTGATATTCACAATGTTATGGATGATTGGTGGTGTTGGTGGTGGAGGTGGTCATGGAGTGGGCTGACCTGAGATCATAATCTGAGGTAAGTCAGATTTGACTCGCTGGGAAGCCCTTGCCAGGTATATTTGTGCAGATGTCGTCTAGAGTGGGTGTGTACAGAGTGGAGATTATGGAATTGAAATCTTAATTCGTGCCAAGTGAATCTTTTGTCGTATTATGTAAAAAATTGTGGTTGAACTTGAGAAAATGTAATGAGTTGTTGTATTTGATGTTAATAATGAAATATGTAATGTTTCCGTTATGTTGTCTATGAAATATAGTGTATTATTGAGAAGTTTTGTAATAAAGAAAATGTATTACTTTAAAATGGAAAATATTAGTGTTATCTTATGTTTTAGTTCATTAAGTTAACAAGAAGAAAAGTAACTTGGTTGATTTTAATTTAATGGGACACAGAGTGACGTTGCATTTAAGTTAATAAAGGGATACTGAATGATCCAGTTTGATGGACTTGATTCAGCTTGTTGGCTTGTGTGTGTGTGAGTGAGGTCATGGGTGGTTATCACGTGATGTCACTGACCGCTGAGTAAACACAGGTGGGGTGACGTCATGCATGCTAATTCGTATAAGAGGAAGTTACTTGTTTAGACCTGCATAGGGAAGACCCAAAAATTTGATCAAAGGAAGTGGAGGGTAAATCTTGATCCGAGGACATTGAGAATACAACAAAAATGGAAAAAATCGAAAATATTTGGGAGGATGGAGAGGGAGGTCTTGATCAAAGGAAGTGGAGCAGGAATATTGGGATTAGAGGTTGGTGGGGGCGTGAGGGTGATCTTGATCCAAGGAAGTGAAGGGTAAGGTCATCTTTTTCTTTGTATTAATGAAAAAAAATCTAAATTTTGAGGAAAGACTGGTTAAATCTTGATCCAAGGAGGTGGAGAGTAAATCTTGATCCAAGGAGATGGAGCAGGAATATTGGGTTTAGAGGGTGATGGTAGGAGGTTGATCTTGATCCGAGGAGGTGAAGCAGGGATATTTGAATGGTGTGGAAATGGGTGGTGTGGGTGAGAGAGAGGTGTTGATCCAAGGAAGTGGAGACTACAAGAAATGTGAAATTTTTTGGGGAGCTGGAGTTCTTGATATGAGGAAGTGGAGGGTATTCTTGATCAAAGGAGATGGAGCAGGAATATTTGATTTTGAGGGTGATGGTGGTGATCTTTTTCCAAGGAAATGGAGGGTAAATCTTGATCTGAAGAAGTGGAGGGTAAAGCTTGATCCAAGGAGATGGAGAATACAAGAAAATGAAAAAATAAAAAATATTTGGGGGAGATGGTGAAGGAGGTCTTGATCCAAGGAAGTGGAGCAGGAATATTTGGACACAGAGGGTATGGGAGATGGAAGTGTATGGTGGGAAGTGTGGTGGAGATGTTGATCTGAGAAGATGGGGGGTAAAAAAAATAAAATTAAAAAAAAATCGAAAAAAATAGGAAAAAAATTCGTGGGGGGTTGGGGGCGATTCGGGGGACGCTGCAGAAGGTGCAGCAGAGTCGGGAGAGCAGAGGGGTGAGGGTTGACGGGGAACATGGTGGAGGGGGCGAGGGACAAGATGGAACGAGGGGCGCTGGGCGAGGGACGAGGGGCGAGGAGGGTCGACGGGGAGCGGGGGGGGGGCGGGGCGGTTGAGGGGGGCTTGTGAGGTAAGGGTCAATAACACATAAGAGGGAAATTTCACACCTAGGTGTGAAAAGGCGGGATCCTTTGAGAAGCCACTGAGCCGCCTTGACTACTACTGGAACAGAGGTAACCACAGGCAGTGTTTATGTAGTGGCAGGGGTGAAGTGCAAAGGTAGCTACACGCAGGGTTTACATTGTGGCTAGGGTGAGGTACAGATGTAACCACAGCAGGGTTTATATTGTGGCTAGGGTGAGGTACAGATGTAACCACAGCAGGGTTTATATTGTGGCTAGGGTGAGGTACAGATGTAACCACAGCAGGGTTTATATTGTGGCTGAGGTGAGGTACAGAAGTAACCACAGCAGGGTTTATATTGTGGCTGAGGTGAGGTACAGAAGTAACCACAGCAGGGTTTATATTGTGGCTGAGGTGAGGTACAGAAGTAACCACAGGCATGGTTTATATTGTGGCTGAGGTGAGGTACAGATGTAACCACAGCAGGGTTTATATTGTGGCTGAGGTGAGGTACAGAAATAACCACAGCAGGGTTTATATTGTGGCTGGGGTGAGGTACAGAAGTAACCACAGGCATGGTTTATATTGTGGCTGAGGTGAGGTACAGATGTAACCACAGCAGGGTTTATATTGTGGCTGGGGTGAGGTACAGAAGTAACCACAGGCATGGTTTATATTGTGGCTGAGGTGAGGTACAGAAGTAACCACAGGCATGGTTTATATTGTGGCTGAGGTGAGGTACAGAAGTAACCACAGGCATGGTTTATATTGTGGCTGAGGTGAGGTACAGAAGTAACCACAGGCATGGTTTATATTGTGGCTGAGGTGAGGTACAGAAGTAACCACAGGCATGGTTTATATTGTGGCTGAGGTGAGGTACAGAAGTAACCACAGCAGGGTTTATATTGTGGCTGGGGTGAGGTACAGAAGTAACCACAGGCATGGTTTATATTGTGGCTGAGGTGAGGTACAGAAGTAACCACAGGCATGGTTTATATTGTGGCTGAGATGAGGTACAGATGTAACCACAGCAGGGTTTATATTGTGGCTGAGGTGAGGTACAGAAGTAACCACAGCAGGGTTTATATTGTGGCTGAGGTGAGGTACAGAAGTAACCACAGGCATGGTTTATATTGTGGCTGAGGTGAGGTACAGAAGTAACCACAGCAGGGTTTATATTGTGGCTGGGGTGAGGTACAGAAGTAACCACAGGCATGGTTTATATTGTGGCTGAGGTGAGGTACAGAAGTAACCACAGGCATGGTTTATATTGTGGCTGAGATGAGGTACAGATGTAACCACAGCAGGGTTTATATTGTGGCTGAGGTGAGGTACAGAAGTAACCACAGCAGGGTTTATATTGTGGCTGAGGTGAGGTACAGAAGCAACCACAGGCATGGTTTATATTGTGGCTGAGGTGAGGTACAGATGTAACCACAGCAGGGTTTATATTGTGGCTGAGGTGAGGTACAGAAGTAACCACAGCAGGGTTTATATTGTGGCTGAGGTGAGGTACAGAAGTAACCACAGGCATGGTTTATATTGTGGCTGAGGTGAAGTACAGATGTAACCACAGCAGGGTTTATATTGTGGCTGAGGTGAGGTACAGAAGTAACCACAGCAGGGTTTATATTGTGGCTGAGGTGAGGTACAGAAGTAACCACAGGCATGGTTTATATTGTGGCTGAGGTGAGGTACAGATGTAACCACAGCAGGGTTTATATTGTGGCTGAGGTGAGGTACAGAAGTAACCACAGCAGGGTTTATATTGTGGCTGGGGTGAGGTACAGAAGTAACCACAGGCATGGTTTTATATTGTGGCTGAGGTGAGGTACAGAAGTAACCACAGGCATGGTTTATATTGTGGCTGAGGTGAGGTACAGAAGTAACCACAGCAGGGTTTATATTGTGGCTGGGGTGAGGTACAGAAGTAACCACAGGCATGGTTTATATTGTGGCTGAGGTGAGGTACAGAAGTAACCACAGGCATGGTTTATATTGTGGCTGAGGTGAGGTACAGAAGTAACCACAGGCATGGTTTATATTGTGGCTGAGGTGAGGTACAGAAGTAACCACAGCAGGGTTTATATTGTGGCTGAGGTGAGGTACAGAAGTAACCACAGCAGGGTTTATATTGTGGCTGGGGTGAGGTACAGAAGTAACCACAGCAGGGTTTATATTGTGGCTGGGGTGAGGTACAGAAGTAACCACAGGCATGGTTTATATTGTGGCTGAGGTGAGGTACAGAAGTAACCACAGGCATGGTTTATATTGTGGATGAGGTGAGGTACAGAAGTAACCACAGCAGGGTTTATATTGTGGCTGGGGTGAGGTACAGAAGTAACCACAGGCATGGTTTATATTGTGGCTGAGGTGAGGTACAGAAGTAACCACAGGCATGGTTTATATTGTGGCTGAGGTGAGGTACAGAAGTAACCACAGGCATGGTTTATATTGTGGCTGAGGTGAGGTACAGAAGTAACCACAGCAGGGTTTATATTGTGGCTGGGGTGAGGTACAGAAGTAACCACAGCAGGGTTTATACTGTGGCTGGGGTGAGGTACAGATGTAACCACAGTAAATTCAATTCAATTCAAAGTTTATTCTCTATAAGTATTACAATGCTGAGTTCACAGAATTTGGTTATTGTGTGGTTTACATGTAGTAAAATACTAATTACAGAGTGTACCACTAGAACACCTAGCATGGCTAGGCATTTCGGGCAGAATTATATTAAATCTTAAGTTTAAAATATTACAAAATTATGTGGTAAGTTGGTATTATGGCTAAGTGACTAAATACTAGTTTGTGAGTTTAGCAATGTGAATGCTTTTGTTTTGGCACAGTACATAGTTTTAATATTGGAGTATCACAGGACAACTTATGACTAGTTAGGATTCATTATTTTGAGATTGAGATTGATATTTCTGTTTATGGTCAAATTAGTCAGTGAGTGTAAGTGTGAACCACCAGGTGGTATTCGTGTAATTAGTTGACAGGGTGTATCAGGGAGATAAGATGTTTTCTGATGGTAGTTTTGAAGGTGATGAATGTGTCTGCAGTTCTAGAGTTCTCAGGTAGGGTGTTCCAGATTTTAGGGCCTTTGATATACATTGAATTTTTGTAAAGGTTTAGTCTGACACGGGGAATGTCATAGAGATGTTCGTGTCTGGTGTTATGCCTGTGGGTTCTGTCGCAACTATCAAGAAAGCGTTTTAGGTCAAGGTTAATATTGGAATTTAAGGTCCTGTAAGGTCCTGTTAAGGGCTTATATTATGGCAGGGATGAGGTACAGAGGTAATCACAAGCAGTGTTTACATAGAGGCAGGGGTGAAGTGCTAAGGTAACTACAGGCACTGTTTACATTTTGGTAGGGGTGAGGTACAGAGGTAACGACAGGCAGGACTTATTCAGTGGCAGAGGTAAGATACAGACGTGACCACATACAGGATTTATATAGTGGCAGGGGTAAGGTACAGTGGTAACTGCAGGCAATGTTTATATAGTGGCAGGGGTGAAAGTACAGACGTAACAATAGACAGGGCTTATATTGTGGTAGAGGTGAGGTACAGAGTTAACCAGAGGCAGGGTTTATATAGTGGCAGGGGTAAGGTACAGAGGTAACCACAGGAAGGGTTTATACAGTGGCAGGGTGAGGAACAGAGGTAACCACAGACAGTGTTTGTATAGTGGCAGTGGTGAAAGTACAGAGGTAACAATAGGCAGGGTTTATATTTTGATAGGGGTGAGGCAAAGAGGTAACCACAGGCAGGGTTTTTAGTGTGGCAGGGGTGAGGTACAGAGGTAGCCAGAGACAGGATTTATATAGTGGCAGGGGTGAGGTACGGAGGTAACCACAGGCAGTGTTTATATAGTGGCAGGGGAGAAGAGCAAAGGTAACCACTGGAAAGATTTATTTAGTGGCAGGGGTAAGGTACAGAGGTAACCACAGGCAGGAATTATATAGTGGCAGGGGTGAGGTGCAAAGGTAACCACAGGCAGGGTTTATATAGTGGCATGGGTGAGGTGCAAAGGTAACCACAGGCTGGGTTTTCATAGTGGCAGGGTTGAGATACAGCTGTAACTATAGGCTGAGTTTATACAGTGGCAGGGGTGAGGTACAGAGGTAACCACAGGCAGGAATTATATCCTGGCAGGGGTGAGGTGCAAATATAATCACAGGCAGGGTTTATATAGTGGCAATGGTGAGGTACTGAGGTAACCACATGCAAGGTTTATATAGTGGCTGGTGTGAGATGCAGAGGTAACCAGAGGCAGGCTTTATATTTTGGGAGGGGTGAGGTGCAAAATTAGCCACAGGCCGGGTTTATATAGTGGAAAGAGTGAAGCACAAAGGTAATCACAGACAGGGTTTATTCAGTGGCAGGAGTGAGGAACAAAGGTAAGCATTATCAGCGTTTATATATTGGCAGAGGTGAGGTGCAAAGGTAAACAGAGGCAGGATTTGCATAGTGGCAGTGGAGAGGTACGGAAGTAACCACAGGCAGTGTTTATATTGAAACAGGAGTGGGGTACAGAGATAATCATCATGGCAGGGTTCATATTATGGCAGTGGTGAGGAAGAGAGGTAATCACAGGCAGGGTTTATATTGTGGCAGAGGTGAGATACAGAAGCAACCACATGCAGTGTTTACATAGTGGCAGGGGTGAGGTGAAGACGCAACCACACGCAGGCTTTATGTAGTGGCAGAGGTGAGATACAGAGGCAACCGCAGGCACTGTTTATATAGTGGCAGGGGTGAGGCACGGAGGTAACCACAAGCAGTGTTTGTATAGTGGCAGGGGTGAGGTACAGATGTAACCCCAGGCAGTGTCTATATAGTTGCAGGTGTGAAGTGCAAAGGTAACCACAGGCAGGGTTTATATTTTGGCAAGGTTGTGATACAGAGGAAACCGTAGGCAGAGTTTATATAGTGGCAGGGGTGAGATACAGGGGTGACCACAGGCAGGGATTATATAGTGCAGGAATGAAATAAAGAGGCAACCAGAGGCAAGGTTTATATAGCAGCAGGGGTCAGGTAGAGAGGTAACCACAGGCAGTGTTTATATAGCGGCAGGGGTGAAGTGCAAACGTAGCTACAGGCAGGGTTTATATAGTGGCAGTGGTGAGGCACAAATTTAACCACAGCCAGGTTTTATATTGTGGAAGGGGTGAGGTACAGAGGTAACCAGAGGCAGGGTTTATATGGTGGCATGGGTGGGGTATATAGGAGAACAGACAGGGTTTATATAGTGGCAGGGGTAATGCACAGATGTAACCACAGGCAGTGTTTATATAGTGGCAGGGGTGAAGTGCAAACGAAACCACAGGCAGGGTTTATATAGTGGCTGCGGTGAGGTACAGAGTCAACCACAGGCAGGGTTTACATAGTAGCAGGGGTGAGATACAGAAGTAACCACTGACAGGGTTTGTATTGTGGTAGGGCTGAGGTACGGAGGTAACTTCAGGCAGTGTTTATATAGTGGCAGGGGTGAAGTGCAAATATAACTACAGACACTGTTTATATTGTGGCAGGGGAGAGGTACATAGGTAACCTCAGGCAGGTTTTGTATTGTTGCAGGGGTGAAGTAGAGAGGTAACCACACATAGGGTTTATATAGTGGCAGGGGTGAGGTGCAAAGTTAACCATAGGCAGGATTTATGTTACGTCAGGTGTGAGGTGCAAAGGTAACCACAGTCAGGGTTTATATTGTGGAAGGGGTGAGTTACAGAGGTAACCACAGGCAGTGTTTATGTAGTGGCAGGGGTGAGGTGCAAAGGTAACCACAGGTAGGGCTTATATTGTTTCAGGGGTGAAGTAGAAAGGTAAAAACAGGCAAGGTTTATATAGTGGCAGGGGTGAGGTATAAAGTAATCAGAGGCAGGGTTTACATCGTCTAAGGGTGAGGTGCAAAGTTAACCACAGGCAGGAATTATATTTTGGCAGGTGTGAGGTACAAAGGTAACAACATTCAAATGGGCCAACCAAAACAATATGAAGTTCAACGAGGAGAAATTTCAACTATTCAGATATGGAAAACTTAAAGAAATTAAAAATGTGTCAGAGTATACCACAAATTCTAACCATACATTAGAGCGGACAAGTAATGTGAAGGACCTGGGAGTGATAATGTTACAGGATCTCGCGTTTAAAGAGCACAACAATGTTTCTACCTCATCCACTTGGAAAATGATAGTATGGATAATGAGAACCTTGAAAACAAGGGATGCCAAGCCCATGATGATTCTCATCATATTGCTGGTGCTCTCTAGGCTGGAATACTGCTGTAAACTAACGACCCCATTCAAGGCTGGTGACATTGCAGACCTGGACAGTGTACAAAGAGATTTCACTGTACAAATAAGTGCCATAAGGCACCTAAACTACTGGGAAAGGTTGCAGGTCCTTGATCTGTTTTCCCTCGAACGCAGGCGAGAGATATACATGATAATATACACCTGGAAGGTCCTGGAGGGATTGGTACCAAACCTGCACACGAAAATCACTCCATATGAAAGAAGAGACTAGGCAGAAGATGCAACATTCCCACGATGAAAAGCAGGGTCGCCACGAGTACACTGAGAGAAAACACAGTAAGTGTCTGTGGCCCAAGACTGTTCAATTGCCTCCCAGCAAACATAAGGGTAATTACCAATAGACCCCTGGCTATCTTCAAGAAGGCAATGGGTAGGCACATAAAGTCAGTACCTGACCAACCAGGCTGTGGTTCGTACGTCAGCTAGCGTGCGGCCAGCAGTAACAGCCTGGTTGATCAGACCCTGATCCCCTGGCCTGGTCTCAGGCCGGGCCGCGGTGGCGTTGACCCCCGAAATCCTCTCCAGGTAAACTCCACGTCAGCAGGGGTGAGGTACGAACGTAACCACAGGCAGAGCTTATACATTAGAAGGGTTGAGGTGCAAAGGTAACTACGAGCAGGGTTTATATTGTGGCAGGAGTGAGGTACAAAGGTATCCAAAGGCAGGGCTCATATTGTGACAGGGGTGAGGTACAAAGGTAATCACAGGCAGGATTTATATAGTGGCAGGGGTGATGTGCAAAAGTAACCAGAGGCAGGATTTATATAGTGGCAGGGGTGAGGTGCAAGGGTAACTACAGGCAGGAATTATATAGTGGCAGTGATGAGGTACAAAGGTAATCACAGAAAGAGTTTATATAGTAGAAGGGGTGAAGACCAAAGGTAACCACAGGCAGTGTTTGTATAGTGGAAGGGGTTAGAGGCAAAGGTAACCACAGGCAGGGTTTATATTGTGGCAGGGGTGAGGTACAAAGGTAACAACAGGCATGGTTTATAGTGTGGCAAGCGTGAGGTACAATCGTAACCACAGGGAGGGATTATGGAGTAGATAGGGTGAGGTGCAAAAGTGTCCATAAGCAGGGTTTATATTGTGGCAGGCGTGAGGTACAAATGTAATCGTAGGCAGGGCTCATATTGTAGCACCTGTGAGGTACGAAAGTAACTACAGGCAGGATTTTTATAGTGGCAGGGGTGAGGTGCAAAGGTCACCAAAGGCAGGATTTATATTGTGGCAGGAGTAAGGTGCAAAGGTAACCACTGGAATGATTTATATAGTGGAAAGAGTGATGCACAAAGGAAATCACATGGTTTATACAATGGAAAGGGTGAGATACAAAGGTAACCATTCTCAGGATTTGTATAGTGGCAGATGTGAAGTGCAAAGCAAACCAGAGGCAGATTTTATATTGTGGCAGGGGTGAGGAGCATAGATAAAAACAGGCAGGGTTTATATACTGGCAAGGGAGAGGTGCAAAGGTAACCACAGGCAGGGTTTATATAGTTGCAGGGATGAAGTGCAAAGGTAACCATAGCCAGTGTTTATGTTTTGGCAAGGGTGAGGTATAGAGGTAATCTCTGGCAGGGTTTATATTGTGGCAGGGGTGAGGTACAGATGTAATCACAAACAGGTTTTATATTTTGACAGGGGTGAGATACAGAGGTAACCACAGGGAGTGTTTATATAGTGGCAGGGGTGAGGTGCAAAGGTAATCACAGGCAGGGTTTATATAGTGGCATGGGTGAAGTACAAAGGTAAGTGCAGTCAGGGTTTATATTGTGGCAGGGGTAAGGTAAGATGTAATCACAGGCAGGGTTCATATTGTGGCAGGGGTGAGGTAGAGAGGCAACCACAGTCAGGGTTTCTATAGTGGCAGGGGTGAAGTACAGTGGTAACCACAGGCAGCATTTATATAGTGGCAAGGATGAGGTGCAAATGTAACAACAGGCAAGGTTTGTATAGGGGCTGTAGTGATGTGCAAAGGTAACCACAGGCAAGATTTGTATTGTTACAGGAGTGAAGCAAAAAGTAATCACAGGCATAGTTTATATAGTAGAAGGGGTGAAGTAAAAATATAACTATAGGCAGGGTTTATATAGTGGCAGGGGTAATGTGCAAAGTTAACCACAGGCAGGGTTTATATTGTGGCAGTGGTGAGGTACAAAGATAACAACAGACATTGTTTATATTTTGGCAGAGGTGTGGTACAATGGTAACCACATGCAGGATTTATATAGTGGCAGGGGTGAGGTACAAATGTAACCATTATCATGGTTTATGTAGTGGCAGGGGTGAGGAACAAAGGTAAAAACAGGCAGGGTTTATATAGTGGCAGGGGACAAGGTGCAAATGTAACCAAAGGCATGGTTTGTAACTTGGGGGTTCTAGGAGATAAGGGTAGTGTATTAAAGCACTTGGGTATGGCTGGTAACACTTGTATTTGCACAGTCGCGAGTGGAAGCCCAGCCTAGCCTTGTTCCTGCCTGTGGGTCTAACCGGGTACTGTGAGGGGCATGGTGAATGACACTCCCATACGGCATCACGTTACGTCACATATGCTAGCTGCTGGGCCTAGCTGAGCAGAGAGCCTAAATGTATACATGGATAATACGATGTACAATATACTACACAAACATATACATAGGGAATTCAGTAGCTATACAGACAGTTCGGTCATGTTAGGTATGGCGTCTCGACGTACCATACTCTAGAGGCTGAACAGGCAGGTGACTCTGGGCTGATTCTGTACAATAGCAAAGACATATATAACTAAGAACTAATCACATAAATGGTAATGTGATATACTCGATTGAATGAATAACATTGGAATGGATATTGCTGTAATAGCTGGTAAATGTAATGCATTATGAATTATAGTAACAAATCACTGTGTAATAAAAAAATAGAATTGATCGATTGATCTGTATTCATGTACTCTATGGATTCTGAGGAAGATTATTTATTTGCAAAGTGGAAAGTATTTAACAGAAAAGACAGACCTGGTACCCACAGGTCATTACTGCTAAATCTCAGAATTTGGAGGGAACATGAACACACACACAAAAGAAATTTAAAACTGATCAGCTAATAACAAAATACACAGTTGACAACTTTATTCAACTTAATCAACTAATTATACAGGCTATGTAAATTTAAACCCAACTCTGCGAGGGTAAAATTTACATATACATAATGGTTATCATCTCTGGGAGGATCGAAGTTATTTGCAATGGCGAATGCATGCCTTGATTGAGGGAGGTCTGAATTAGTATCTACAAAAGATACTTGAGAGTTTCTCAATACTTGTTGTGCATGCAAGGAATAACAACATCCAGGTTCATTGCCTGACTGAGTGTTAGAGGCAGAGGGTACAGAGTCAGGAGGATTGTCAGAGTCTGTCACATTAGTCTGGGTAGAAATATCATCATCAACATCTCATACTAACTTCATATGATCTGATTGCGATTCTTTATACTGACCAGTACTAATTTCTCTAACTTTATACTTATTGCCATTGATATGTTCAACTACTCGATAAGGGCCAACGAATTTTTTATTTAGATTAGGCATTTCAGATGTTTTATGGAAGTTAGTCAGCATTACTCTCGAACCCACTTTAACATTTGTCAGCTTAGCATGGCTATTAGTTACTTTTGTAAATTCTGTTGTTGCTTTATGAAGCTTTTCTCGGACTCTCCTGAAAACACCTTGAGCTAGACTGGTACGAGTTGCTATGAAATTATCAGGGTTGTGATTGGGTTTCGGTGCAGAATATAACAACTCATAAGGCAAACTCTTGTCTACACCATACAATGCATAATGTGGAGTGTCACCTATCAAGGCATTGTAAGCAGAATTTATAGGACACTGTATATCAGGTATGACTTCATCTCAAATTTCACTATTGGCATTGATACTTGATCTCAAGACATCGAGAACTTTCTTACTGGTTCGTTCTGCCAAACCATTACTTACAGGATGATGGGAAACAAAGGTTAACTTAGAGATCTTGTACAAAGTACACAAATTTTCAAGAATCTCTACAGAATTCGCCTCCATTTTTCTGTTACTAGGCACTTAGGGGTCGTATGTCTACAGATTATATACTCTTTGAAAGCTTTAACTACAGTCTCAGCAGTCTTATCTGCAATAGGAACTAACTCACAATATCTGGTGAAATGATCTACCATAACAAACAGATGTTTGTTGCCTTGGAGGGAACATTGGAAATTGGTTAACAGATCTACAGCAACTCTTTCCCAGGGTTCACCTGGATAGGATTTGGATCATTGACATTTCCTTAATGTTGCACACAGACACAACATTTCTTAACATACTCGGGAATATCAGTTGCCATACGTTGTCAAAAGTATTTCATTCTGGTTTGTATCACAGAACGATCCTTACCAGGGTGTGCAACACCTGGTACATCGTGAACTAGCTGTAGAGCTACGTTCACTAGTGACTCTGGAGTTACTAATTGGTATACCCTTCTGCTTGGAGTACCCAACTCGTCTGTTCGATACAGTAATTCTTGGCTCATAACAAAGTTACAGATTGGTGCTAGTGGCTTCACAGTCAGAATTAGATCTTCCTGGAGCAGGAATCGGATCACACCAGATCACAAAGGATCTATTTTTTGAGCATTCTTTATCTCTTTGGCACTAAATGGAGGGTCTGCAGTTACTGTACTAACATGTTGCAATAGAGCATCTGCGATTACATTGGATCTGCCAGGCAAGTGTTTAAAGTTTGGGTTGAACTCTTGGATGTTCAAGGACCATCTAGCTAGTCTTAGATTGGGTAGTTTGCTCTGGAACAAGGGAATCTGTGCAGCGTGATCTGTCAAGACATGGATGGGGCATTGGTATATGATGTCTTTGAAGTGCTCCAAAGACCACACTATTGCCAAAGCTTCTTGCTCAGTTACTGTACAATTACATTCAGCCTTTGTAAGGACTCGGCTAGCAAATGCAACTGTGTTGTACCTGCTATCGGTCTTCTGAGATAGTACGACGCCTATGCCAGTTGAACTAGCATCAGTTGTCAGATAGAAGAGTTTAGCAATATCTGGGAATTTCAAGATTGGAGCAGAGGTTAACTTTCCTTTTAGTTTTTGGAATGCTCTTTCTTTGACGGAAGGTCCAAGAGAAAAGAGCATCTTTCTTAAGCAACTCAGTTAGAGAAGCTGCTGTGGAAGAAAAATTGGCTATGGAGGATCTATAAAAACCTACTAAGCCCACAAAGGATCTTACAGCATCAGGAGATCAGGAATTTTGAGAGATGGAAAATTAGACACAACAGTAACTTTACTTGGGTCAGTCATAAGCTCTCTAGGAGCGACTACGTGACCAAGAAACTTGATCTCAGATCTGAAAAATTGGCACTTTGACAGTTTGATCTTTAGATTGGTTTCATTAAGCTTACTCAGCACCATATCCAGTCTTTCCAAATGCTTGTCCACATCCTCAAACATGTCGATTACGTCATCTAGGTACACCATAAGTGCATTGCCTATGAGACCTCTAAAGATGTTCGAATATGATAAGAGAGGATTGTAATCCGAATTGCATATGGAGGAAGTGGTAATGACCAGTAGGAGTGGAAAATGCTTTTTAGTTCTTGGCTTTCCTCGTGGAGAGGGACTTGCCAGAACCTTTGTAGCAAGTCTAGGGTCGAAAAAACTTTATCTTCGATATTGCGTAAAAGGTCATCAAGCACAGGTAGTGGAAAGCGATCTGGAATTTTTCCGCATTTAACTTCCTAAACTCAATCACTGGGTGCAAAGTACCATCCTTTTTAGGCATTAGGATCAATGGCACGTTCCAGGGTGAATTACTGGGTGCAATAAGTCCATCATGAAGTATCTGATTGATCAACTCGTCTGCGACAGCAACTTATGAATGAGGCATTCTGTACGCTGGTATATAAACTGGTCTGGTACCAGGTTCCAGTGAGATACAATGGGATAATAAGTTCATTAAACTCATCTTTTCACCTGGTAAATCAATGGTATTATAATAATAGTAGAATTACCGACAATATGTAAAGTAAAAGGACACAAGTGCAACTAATGTGACATTTTATTTTCTTGTAGCGTTGTCAAACCGTTATGGCTTGGCAAAGCTCCTGGAGAGTGAAACATTGCCACAGTAAAATGTCACATTAGTTGCACTTGTGTCCTTTTACTTTACAATGGTATTGTGATGGTTATTCAACAGCGTCAACAAACGCTTGACCTCGTCTGGGAAGTCAGTAGGCGCTAAATCTTTCTCCTCTACTGGTGGAATGGATTGATTCCAGGAAGTTGATGAACTCTTCCCTGTTAAAATAGCACTGACCCACTGGTCAGGTGACAAGTCATCCTCTACCTGAACAGGATAAAGATAATGAACAAGGTCAACAATATTGGTATTTGCTCTGAGATGAACACTGTGACCGGAAGTGTTGGCCAGAAAGAAATGGATCTTACTATCTCTTACAACATGTAAAGATGGCTCAACAAATGAACCCTTTACTTTGCAAGAGTCACTGTCAACTAGGACATTTTCACCATCTCGAACACAAAGAATAACAACAGACACTTGAGTGAGGGCACTAGCCGCGACAGAAACGTCTTTCTGCAGACAGCATGTGACATCAACAAGAGATGGCATTACTAGTTGCAAGTAGTCATTTTCTGACAAGGCGTCACCTGTGGAGGAACTACTACTCGAACTAGCAGACATTACAGGAATAAGCTGAGCACTCAAGGGAGTCTGAGCGTCCTCGGACATTTGAGGCAACTGAACACTATTTTGCATGTCTGAAGTTGTAGGTGGAACACAGACGGGAGTGACAGGGTGTCCAGTGCCTGATCACTTGGGAACACTACTTGAAAATGCACTGGCCTGGAAGGACTTGACCTGAACTTCGTACTCTGCGGCAGCATGACAAATCTCGGATCCAAGCTCATATCCCCAGAATGGTAAAATCAAGTCATCAATTTGCGCATGCCATGGTAAGGGTCGAGTACAATACGTAAGTCTCTCATGGGAGCAAAGCTTAGTAGAAGATCACCAGGGAAACTAATCCGGTCAACAACAAGGAAGGAGGCAGTAAAGTTTCGATCTTGGATAGAAAAGGTGAGGGAAGTCTGACCTCGGACATACAGGTGGGAACCAGCTACTCCACTAAGGAAAGTCACAGTAAACCATACCCCCGGCCGGGATTGAACCCGCGGTCATAGAGTTTTGAGACTCTATGACCGCGGGTTCAATCCCGGCCGGGGGTATGGTTTATTTGCAATCGTGTCATTACGATTTCTTAAGTCATGAGAAAGTCACAGTAGTTGGTTCTACAAGGAGAACATGTCATACCCGATTATCCTTAAACAAACTAAACCTGACGATATTAACTTGTGCACCAGAGTCCATGAACACATGAATGAGTTCCTGATGAACAAAGGCTTACACTAAAGGATCTATCGTTGCAGTGGAAGTAATGTGCAAACTAAAGGGAGAGTAATCCTCAGAGAAGGTTTGTTCTATGTCATCCCCAAAATTATCATCGTCAGAGACGTGTGAAGCAACGTCATCAACAAGATCGTCATTCTTGAGACTACTTAAGGCATCAAAGGAATTACAAACAGGGATGGTGTACTCGTTATCACCTACCGTCACCACAGGACGGGCTGACTGGGGCGCTCAAATTCTCTCGAATTGGAAGGATAAGCCTGGCTCCAGTTAGTTTGAGAACCACGACCTCTGTTTCCTCTCCTGGTTCTTTGGTTGGGACAGCCACTGAAAGATTTTGAGTTGTAAAGAGCATTGCACTTAGATGTGTCATGTCCTTGAATTCTATAATAAGTACAGTATGGCAGATCAAACCGGTACTCAACATCATTACGACGCCTCTTAGGGTGGCTGTCAGGACAATTTACAGCAATGTGGCCATGGTAACCACAGTTATAGCAAGTTCTCTGACTATGGTTACTGAATGGGGATGATGACTCATGACACTAGCCATGGACGATGGCCGTGAGTGATTTCGATCGGGAGTTTTGGCTGTGGCACAAACAAGAGGCGGTACAGTATTGGTCATAGCAGATGGTGTAGGCCTTCGATAGGGGAAGGTTCCCTCAGAACGTAAGTCACGCACATGGATAAGGGCTGCAAGTGGTTCCATTTTTTGCAATTAGAGGACTAGATTTATACACATACATGGAAGTAGGCAGCATTAACTGTTTCATAGATCCAAAAGCCACTAATTTGGCAGTCGCCTCAAGGGGTCGTTTATCACCATCTGCAAGGAAGTCGGAATTTTTTCCAGCTCTAACTAATGAGGACATGAGGTCATTTAAACGAAGTGTGAAAGCTTCTAACGATTCCTCTGGCCTAGGCACTGTGTACACTAGTTCCCTAAGAACAGTGTATGGGTCAGTCACTTGCACTAGGGTAGGATAACTACGTATTAATTTCTCATACTCTGTCCACGTAGTGAAACCCTGAAAATCATTCATCTGGATCAGGTTAGAGACATTCAAAGTGGCTAGTGAACGAGCTAAACTTTCCTCTCCAATACTTATGATACAGTTCTCGGATGGGAGGCCATCCACTGAGGCACTCGCCCTAGCACGAATGGCAGTAAACCAAGCTTCCAGATTGGCTGGATCCCCATTGAACAGAGGCATAGCATCATAGGGGTCATGAATAAAGTTCCGAAGTCTCGAGGTCTGAGTGTGTCTCGTTCGGTAAGGAATTACTTGAATTTTGTGCTGACTCATTATTGCTGAGACTGGCAGAATGTACTGAGAAATCACCCAGAGGTACTTGAGACATGATTGCAAAATGTGAAACGAGAATTTAAAAAGCAAAAAAATATAACAAATGGAACACACGACACAGGCATGCTTAAATGGGAAGAAAATACTTAACTAATCTGCATAAGTAAAGATAAAGACACACTGCAGAACAAGAAAACTCACAGCATAAAGCACTAAACTGGATAAGACAACACTTTGATAATGATGAGAAATTGTACTTTGCTCAGATCAAATTTATTCATATTTACTTTAATTTGAATTAATTGCACGGTGAGTTGTCTTTGCTCTCAATTCAGTAAAGAAAAAATGCAATAATAAATGCTAAATCAATCAAAAATTATAAAATCAAATGAAAAATAAGAGAATTAATAAATTTTGTGAAAGAATTAAAATAGACTGGGAAAGCAATTCTCTAAAACTAAAATAAATTGGCAGACAAATAGTAAAATATTATGCACTGAGAATATAAGTTAATGGGAAACTGGAATCATAAAATATTGCACTGAAATAAACTGGAGCACTATTGCAAATGACATTTACTAATCAAGAATTGCTACACAAGACAACACTACTTAAAAAACTTCTGAAAGAAAAATCAATCACAGTATTGAGTAATAGTTCAATAAAAAAAATGCAGACAAGAAAATGCAGCTTACACGAACTATAAAATAAATGATCAATAATGAACTGATTGAACACTCTTAATTGCATCTTAGGTAAACACTTACTGAAATAAAGCAAATGAATACTTTACTTTAAAAAAAAGTTGAAAATTACACTAAGAGTGAATTTGTTCGGTGAAATATGAATACTAAAAAACGAAACAAAAATTTAAGGACATGAAGTACAGAACAGGGAAAAGAACACTTACAGTAGCAGTGGAACACAACATTAATAAGCAAACAATGATATATCTTGCAATAAGATCTTGTGTTGACAAAAATTGGTAACAACTGTCACTATTGTCTGTGGAGATAGAACAAATTACACACTGGCGAGAATAACATTAATTAACACAAAAGAATGTTCAACACACATTAAAATGAGAATAATTATTTATTATTATTTATTAAATATTCGCCGGTATTCTCCCGGCCCGGGCCTTTTCCAAGTGGTGGCCCGGCCTTGGCTCCCTCTTTAGGGAGTGTCTGAGACCTAAGTCTCCCATGGGAGGAGGCACAAGTACCTCCTCATCTTTGGGACCAACTGTCCCCAGGCCTAGCCACAAGCTAGGCCTCTCTGGTCTGCCATCCCCGCCCCAAGGGGGCTAATGGGAATGACAGTCTTATGAGCTAAAGGCTCGGACTCAGGCACCTACCCTACCCTAGAAGGGTTAGGCATGGTGGCGATCAAAAATGAGAATAAAGCACACTGGGGAAATTGGGAAATGAGTTAATACAAAATCAGCAAGAACACACAAGGAAATGCTAACAAAAATAAATGAGGCACACCACTGAGTTGTGGTACAGAACATAAGGTAAACAATTTACCGAAATATTTTAATGCTTGAGTTATTAGGCAATGAGCACATTACTGTGAACACAAATTAAATGAGAACTGCAAACAATTCTATAATATTTGTATATTGTACACAAGAGGGAAAACGGAAAAGTACTTACTTCAGTTATAAAAAAAGGAACTCAACGCATATATATATAATATATATTATATATATATATTATATATATATATATATATATATATTATATATACACAAACACTGATCTCTGGCTGAAGGAGACTCGAACCTACGAACCTTAGGACAAGGTACGCAGTGCTTTACCAATCTACCCACACTGGACCAATACCTTGGCGTGTAGCAGAGCTACACGTGTAGCTCTGCTACACGCCAAGGTATTGGTCCAGTGTGGGTAGATTGGTAAAGCACTGCGTACCTTGTCCTAAGGTTCGTAGGTTCGAGTCTCCTTCAGCCAGAGATCAGTGTTTGTGTATATTTCGCATGCTCTCGCGAATTCCTTGCATTGTTCAAATCTCTAGTAAGGCTGATGCATGCAGGGGATGAGATGAAAAGCTGTAAGCCTTCTCCCTGAAAGCTGGGTGCCTTGGATCAAACGTGTAGCTCTGCTACACGCCAAGGTATTGGTCCAGTGTGGGTAGATTGGTAAAGCACTGCGTACCTTGTCCTAAGGTTCGTAGGTTCGAGTCTCCTTCAGCCAGAGATCAGTGTTTGTGTATATTTCGCATGCTCTCGCGAATTCCTTGCATATATATATATATATATATATATATATATATATATATATATATATATATATATATATATATATATATATATATATATATATATGTGTCGTGCCGAATATGTAAAACTGGTCAATTAGCAAGAACTCATTTAAAATTAAGTCCTTTCTAAAATTTTCTCTTATACGTTAAAAGATATTTTTTTTTTCATTAATGTTGATGTAAAAATTTATAATTCTGCACCAAAAGAATCTTAGAAAACTTACCTAACCTTATTATAACAAGAAACATTTATTTTAGCCTAACCCAACTAAATATATTTTAAATCTGTTTACAATAATTTAATACTAAACAAACACAGTGAAATATATTTTTTTCGTTAGGTTCAGAATGATTTTTGGCGAAATTATTACATACACAAATTTTCACTTGTCCTATATGGCAAGATGAACGTTGCTATTTAAGCCAAGATCGCAAGTTCTGCCTATTCGGCAAAAAGGACTTAATTTTAAATGAGTTCTTGCTAATTGGCCAGTTTTACATTTTCAGCACAACATATATATATATATATATATATATATATATATATATATATATATATATATATATATATATATATATATATATATATATATATATATATATATATAAGTATATATATATATATATATATAAGTAGTGAAGTTTTCTCCTGTACGGTCTCCTCTGAGCGGACTCCTTCCACGCCCATGTGCCCACCTGCCCACGCCGCCCGCGCCGCTCGCCCGCGCGCCCGCCCGCGCCCTCGCGCCCGCCCGCGCCCTCGCGCCCGCCCGCGCCCTCGCGCCCGCCCGCGCCTTCTGCAGTGTCATCCGGATCACTCCCACTCCCCGAATTTTTTTCCGATTTTTTTCGAATTTTTTTTGAATTTCATTTTCTTATGGTCTCCATCTCCTCGGATCAAGTTTTTGAGGTTCCCCCTCCCACTTTCACCCCATCCCAAAATTTCTGCTCCATCTCCTTGGATCAAGTTTTTCTCGATATCAATAATACAAAGACTCCATCTCCTTGGATCAAGTTTTTTGGATTTCTCCCTCTGGGGATAATCATTCAAATGGACTCCCACTTGCACCCCAAATTCCCTGCTCCAATTCCTCGGATCAGCACCCTCCCACCACCCACTTCTACCCCAAGTATTTCTCCTCCATCTCCTTGGATCAAGTTTTTCTCGATATCAATAATACAAAGACTCCACTTCCTCGGATCAAATTTTTTAGGTTCTTCCCACTTTCACCCCCATCCCAAAATTCCTGCTCCATCTCCGCGGATCAACACCCTCCCCCACACCTCCCACCCTCCACTTCTACCCTCTTTGTCCAAGTATTTCTGCTCCATCACCTCGGATCAAGTTTTTCTCGATATCAATAATACAAAGACTCCATTTCCTTGAATCAAGTTTTTTGGATTCCCCCCTCTGGGGGTAAGCATTCAAATGAACTGTGAAGTGTGACGTCACCCCCACCTGTGTTTACTCGGCGGTGGTCAGTGACAGGCTGAATCTTGTCGAGAAGACATTAAAATGCAAGATAGCACTAATACACAATATTTCATATATATTTCTGGTAATACAACAACAAAAAAATAGAAATTAATTGAAAAAAGATACAATTCATTGGCTAAAGTCAACATAGAGTAATTCTACACATTTTCACTCTTAACCCAGGATAACCCAAATAATTCCTCTTTTTCGTTAATACCCACAACAATCCACAATTTCTTTGCAAAATACAACACAAGATTCACTCTCCTCAAGTCTAGTCATTTTTCTCGTTTTAACTATTTCATCAGAAAAAGTTTGGGGAATCTTATCTGACCGATCTCAGATAACATCTCAGGTCACTCCCCCACGAAGTAACCTTCTCTCTCTCCTTTTACCCTTCTCCCCCCTAAAACCCCTCACTCTCCCCCCAAACATCTAAAAAGACCCAGTTTTCATCTTAACCACAATATTTTTCTCGTTTTAATTTTCATCAGAAAAAGTCACCAAAAAATTGCAACTTATAACGCTTTTGTTTTAATTCATGCTCAAAATTTTTTCATATCACGAAGTTAAACACACCACACACACACACAACACAAAATTGAAAGCAAAATTGAAAGCATCATGAAAGTAATCGGAAAAGAGGGAAATGACCCAGCTGGAAAATTTTCGGAGTTTTTTTTGGGGGGGTTTGTAAAAAAAAAACCCGGCCAGTAAAAGTACCTTAAAGGGCAGAATCGATGGGAACGGGGATACTGCAGGGGGAAAGCACTATTAAGGGACATGACGGCATACGGGAAGGGTGTTTCTCGACCGCGACAAACACAAGACAAAAGGGCGGAACTAGAGAGGGGCCAAAGGGCGAAAGGGGGAAAGGGGAGGGGATGGAAAAGACAGACGGAGACCCCAGACCAGGAAGAAGATCAAATACAACCTCCCTCAAGTTCCTATGAAGCCCCCCCAACCAGGTCAACCCCCAGTCGCCAAACACTCTAAACCAAAACACCCAGCCATATCCAATGCACCCACCCACTACATTACAAACCCCACCCCCCCAGCAACCACCCATATTTCCCCTTATCAGGTTCCCACTTCCCCAAACCCCCAATACACCTCCCAGCCCCTCTTGAAAAAAAGTTGAGGTGTGGTTACAATGCAGTGGAATAAAAAAAATAAGATGAGGAGGGGCACGAAAGAATAAAGGGGAAGAATCCCCAGACATAATAGCACTCACAAAACAAAACTCCCAAAATAATAACGATTCAATCTTTCCCCCCGGATATCAAATCCTCAGGAAAGACAGAGGAGGAGAGGGGGAGGAGGGTTGCATGCTCATTAAAAACCAGTGGGGTTTTGAGAAAAAGGAAGGAATGGATGGCAGGGTGAAAGGGGCTACTTTGTAGGAACAATCCAGTCGAGGAATAAGGGGATAATTCATAAAGTACAACCACCAGAACTGCAGGAGACCAAAAGAAGAATACGTTAAGGCAAAAAGAGCCATGGGCGAACACAGCCGGGTGGCCAGGAGAGCAATGTGGGGGGGGCAAAGTTAGTAGTTATGGGGATTTCAATCACAAGGGATTGACGGGGAAAACCTGGAGCCCCATGGGGTTCCGAAAAAATGGGGAGCAAAATATGGATGTGGGGACGGGAAAAATCATGGGATCAACATGTTTGAGACACTACCAGAGAGAGAGGAGAGGTAACCCGCAAGGGTTTGGGCCTTTTATTCACCTTGATAGTTCAACATCGAGGATATCTTGATGAAAGGCCCCTGGGAGCAGTGATCATGTGGTTCTGTGCTTTGATACATAGTTTTCTCCAAGTGGGGAGAGAGCAGGGAAAAGGGTGGGAAAACCAAATACAAAGGGGGAAATATCAGGCATGAGGAACTTTCCCTTTTAACATTCAGTGGGGGAGGGAACTGACAGGAAAACCAGTACAAGAAATGATGGACTATGTGCAACAAAGTGCAAGGAGGCAGAGGAGAGGTTTGTTCCCAAGGGAAACAGAAATAATGGGAAGAACAGAACGTGTCCTTGGTTCACCCAAAGGTGTAGGGAGGCAAAAACTAGGTGTACTAGAGAATGGAAAAGGTACAGAAGACAGAGAACTCAGGAAAATAAAGAGATTAGCCGAAGAGCCAGAAATGAATATGCACAGATAAGAAGGGAGGCTCAGCGACAATATGAAAATGACATAGCATTGAAAGTCAAGACTGACCCGAAGCTGTTGTACAGCCACATCAGGAGGAAAACAACAGTCAAGGACCAGGTAATCAGACTGAGGAAGGGTGATGGGGAATTCACAAGCAACGACCGAGAGGTATGTCAGGAGCTCAACACGAGATTTAAAGAAGTATTTACAGTGGAAACCAGTAGGACTCCAGGAAATCAGAACAGGGGGGTACACCAGCAAGTGCTAGATGAGGTACATATAACAAAGGAGGAAGTGAAGAAGCTGCTAGGCGAACTTGACACCTCAAAGGCGGTGGGACCAGACAACATCTCTCCGTGGGTCCTTAAAGAGGGAGCAGAGATATTGTGTGTGCCATTAACAAAGATCTTCAACACATCCTTTGAAACTGGGCAACTCCCTGAGGTATGGAAGATGGCAAATGTAGTCCCAATTTTTGAAAAGGGAGACAGACATGAGGCACTAAACTACAGACCTGTATCACTAACGTGTATAGTATGCAAGGTCATGGAGAAGATTATCAGGAGGAGAGTGGTGGAGCACCTGGAAAGAAACAAGTGTATAATTGAAAACCAGCATGGTTTCAGGGAAGGAAAATCCTGTGTCACAAACCTACTAGAGTTTTATGACAAGGTGACAGAAGTAAGACAATAGAGAGAGGGGTGGATCGACTGCATATTTTTGGACTGCAAAAAGGCCTTCGACACAGTTCCTCACAAGAGGTTACTGAAAAAGCTAGAAGATCAGGCACACATAACAGGAAAGGCGCTGCAATGGATCAGAGAATACCTGACAGGGAGGCAACAACGAGTCATGGTACGTGACGAGGTGTCAGAGTGGGCTCTTGTGACAAGCGGGGTTCCACAGGGGTCAGTCCTAGGACCTGTGCTGTTCTTGGTATATGTGAACGACATAACAGAAGGGATAGACTCAGAAGTGTCCTTGTTTGCAGATGATGTGAAGTTAATGAGAAGAATCAAATCGGATGAAGTTCAGGCAGGACTACAAAGAGACCTGGACAGGCTACAAGCCTGGTCCAGCAACTGGCTCCTTGAGTTTAACCCTGCCAAATGCAAAGTCATGAAGATTGGGGAAGGGCAAAGAAGACCGCAGACACAATATCGTTTAGATGGCCAAAGACTGCAGACCTCACTCAAGGAAAAAGATCTGGGGGTGAGTATAACACCGAGCATATCTCCTGAGGCGCACATCAATCAGATAACTGCTGCAGCATACAGGCGCCTGGCAAACCTACGGATAGCGTTCCGATACCTTAGTAAGGAGTCGTTCAAGACACTGTATACCATTTACGTCAGGCCCATACTGGAGTATGCAGCACCAGTTTGGAATCCACACCTAGTCAAGCACGTCAAGAAATTAGAGAAAGTGCAAAGGTTTGCAACAAGACTAGTCCCAGAGCTACGGGGATTGCCCACGAAAGGGTTGGGGGAAATCGGCCTGAGACACTGGGGGAGGGGGTCAGGGGAACGTAACGACTATAAAATACTGTGGGGAAAGAAAGGTGGAAAAGACGGATTTTCCCAGAAGGGGAACAGACAAAAGGGGCACAAGGGAAATTGAAGACCGATGAATAAAAGGGGATGTTAGGAAGTATTTCTTCAGTCATGGGTAGTCAAGTCGGGAATGTCTAGAAAGTAATAGTGGAGGCGGGAACCAACATAGTTTTAAGGCGGGGGTTGATAAAGCTCATGGGCAGGGGAGAGAAAGGACAAGTGAAATCAGTGAAGAGGGGGGGCCCCAGGAGCTATGAATCGACCCCTGCAACCAAAAATGGTTGATAAAAATGGGTTTAGTAACAACACACACACACACACTTTTAAATATCTCTTAAGAAATTCTCCTCATCAAAAACCCTTTTAATAACTCATAAGAAAAACCCCCCCCAGATTACTTCTAACCACTCTCAAAAATCATTTTAATGCTCTCAAAAGCATTTTTGAACACCCCAAATCCCACTGAATACCCCAGAACCCTTCAAAAATACTCTTGACATCATTTGAACCCATAAAAAAACTCATCAAACCCTTTGAATCTCCAAAGCCCATGAATACACTAAAACAAAAACGAAAACTACTAAAAACCATGAAAACAAAACCCCACGAATACTACAAAAACACACGGGAATACTACTAAAACACAACGAATACTACTAAAACACCCTGAATATACTAAAACACCACTGAATACACTAAAACACCACGGGAATACTAAAAAAACATACTGAATACTACTAAAACCCATGAACTACAAAAACACCACTTTTTTCTACTAAAACACACTAAATACAGTCAAAACCCCCAAAATCACCAAAAAACTTTGATCAACTTTTACCTGGGAATACCCCAAAAAACATCATTTGAAACTTTTAAAAACTTCATCATACTCCTTTGAATACCCATAACACCCCGAATCTCCAAAACACCCTATTTCATCAGAAAAAGTTTGGGGAATCTTATCTGACAGATCTCAGAAAAATCTCAGGTCACCCCCCCACGAAGTAACCTTCTCCTTTTTCCTTTTTACCCCTTCTCCCCCCCTCAAAACCCTCACTCTCCCCCAAATCAAAAGACACAATTTCACTTTAAACACAATTTTTTCTCCTTTTAACTTTTCATCAAAAAAAGTCACCACAAAACTTTCAACTTATAACGCTTTTCGTAATTCACTATCACAAATTTTTCATATTCGAGTTAAAACCACACATACACACAACAACTGCACACACACACCACACACCACACCACACATCACACACCACAACACACCACACCACACACACACACACAAAACCACACACAAAAAACACAAAACACACACACCAAAACCACTTTACTTTGAAAAAAACCAAAAAAAAACCATCCATTCCCTTTGAATCTCCAAAAACATAAATTCGAACAAACCCAAAATCACCACTGAATACTCCCAAAACCCCCTTCATGAATACCTTGACATCTTTTGAACACCTTCAGAAACCCCTTTGAATAGCCCTAAAAACACCATTTGAGTACCCCAAATACACCACTGAATACTACAAAAAACAAAAATGAAAACAGCCCAAAACCCCAAAACCAAAAAACCCCTTTTTAAACTAAAATAAAACATCACGGGACAAAACCTTTTTCCCACAAAAATTTCCCCAAAAATCACTAAAAACCAAGAAAATTTTAAAAAATTTTCTATGATTACACTCCCCTCCACTAAGAAAAACATGAGCGCAAAAAACATGAACAAAAAAAAAAACCACACGAACTTTTTAAAACAGAATCCCTTTTTTTAAAAGTTTTCTCTAGTTCGACAACAACGCCCACAACCCAAAAAACTCCACCCCCCAAATCACCCCCCCAAAAAAAAACCCACTTATAATATTTTTTTTGTTTCTCTATTTCGAAAACAATCCCCCACAACCCTCACCCACCCAAAACCCTTTTATCATCTCACTAAAAGAAAAAACCCCCAGATTACTTCGAAAACACTCTCATGAATCTTTTTGAATACTCACAAAAAACACCTTTGGAAACCCTTCCAAAAACAACATTTGAAACACTTCTAGAATACCATTCCCTGAATAATTTCTTCACATCCACTCCCCCTCCCCAAAACCCCCCTTCTACAAACAAACAAAAAAAATAAAAATTTCACATCCCAAATGCATTTTCACCCATTCAAATCCACTAAAATCACTGAAACCAAGAATTAAAAAATTTCTATGCCCAAACCAAACTCACACAAAAACAACTCATTTAAAACCTTTGAACCCTTCAAAACACTCTCATACATCATCATTTGAGACAAATTTTTTTCTCAATTTTTTAAGAAAAAAATTCTCTCATCAAAACAACCTTTATCATCTCACTACAGAACAACCCCAAGATTACTTCGAACACTCTGAAAATCTTTGAAAAATCACAAAAAACACCTTTGAAATTTCCAAACAACACTGAAGAACTTCCAAAATACATTTTGAATACTCTCAAATGAGATTTTTTCTTTCAAATTTTATCTACACTTAATTTTTCATTAAATTACAACTCACCCACCTTTTACAAACCCCCTCAGCTCCAGATTTTAAAACATTATCACAAAAACAAAAACCATACACTTATAAACATGGGGACTTTTTCCCAAAAAATAACACAAACACACCCCCCACCCACCACACTTTATTTTTGGAAACAGCCCCAAAAACAACAAAAAATTCCCTTTGTTTAAACCCCAAAAAAACATCTTTAAAACACTTTAAAAAAACCCATCAACAAACCCCTTTTTTAAAATACCCCCAAAAACCCCAAACCAATCCCTCCCCAAAACAGCCCCGAAAACTGCCCAAAAAACACAAAAAAATGACCAGAAACTAAGATCAAACCCCCAAACAAACACCCTTTTTTATAGAAATCCCCTCAAATCCCCCTTAAAAAACCAAAGACGATCCCCCACCCCCAGACTATTATAACGTGATTGAAAAAAAAAAAAAAAAAATTTTTTGAAAAATCATTTGAATACTCACATAAAAAAAAACCCTTTGGACTTTTAAAAAAATAACACCGAAACACTTGCAACGGGACACCACCAACTGAAAACATAAAAAAAGCACACGAAAATCTAAGAAAACCACCAACAAAAAAACACCCATTTTCCCAATTCCCCTAAAAAACCCAAATAAAAATAACAGAAAACACTCTTTTTTTTAAAAAACATTCACAAAAAAAAATCACAAAAAAACCAACTCCTTTAAAATATCTATTACACCCCCAATCACTCCCCACCAACACATACCAGCACAGATAGGGAAAAGCCCCATGGCACAAACTCCATCCTGTTTTTTTAACTTGGCGATCGCGACGCACACACAAACACCTTGTTTAAACCCTTTTAAATCCCCCAATATTTTAAGATCCCCCAAAATTAAGACGTTTCCAAATTTTTAAAACCCCCAAACACTAAAAATTCAAAAATTTTTTGTAACTTTATTTTTAAAAATTTCATCAAAACGAAATCACAAAAAACTACTATACTTTTACAAAGATCACATAACTTTTGGTCTTCTCTAACTCACCCCTTACACTTTTCATTAACCAAAAATTACATCTCACCCACCAAACCCCCCCTCATTCTCCGGGTTTTTAAAAACATTAGCAAAAAAAAAAACAAACCTCATACACTTTTTGACATTACCGTAATTTAACACTGCCCTAACTCTAAACCCAACTCAAAACAACACCAAAACACCACTGAACATCTTAAAAAAATACTCGCCATCATTTGAACACCTTAAAAAAACACAAAAAACCTCCGAATACTCAAAACACAAACCTAAATTACAAACCAAATCCCACTGAATACTACCAAAAAAACCGTAAAAATTTCCAAAAAACTAAGTTTACATCCCCAAATAACACCCTTTTTAATAGAAACCCCCCTTAAAATCACTTTTTAACCCAAAGAACCCCCCCCATAGGCGAAAAAAAAAAAAAAAGAAAACATGAAAAAAAAACCCCAATACACAAACACTTAGTAATGACACCATCAAGGTGAAAAAAATACTTTACACAACATAAATCTAAGACAGCCACCCCAAAATCAAACACCCATATTTTACTTAAACCCCAAAGAACCTCTAATATCACAGAAAAAAACTCATTTTTTATAAACATTCACACAAAAAGTCTTTTTTGCAATATCTAAGGCACTACCCCCAACACACGATGCCCGACCCCACGGGGCCGGGGGAGGTCACCTCAGTGACGTCACACTCCCTCGGTTTTTTAAATTGGTGGTCAAATTTCTTAACCCCAAAACCCGGGGGTTAAAAAAATCCCCAAGGTGATATACGGAGGGTAAGAAAAAGGGTGTTTCAGGGATTTTTGAGGGGGAGAAAGTGTTAAAGTAAATGGGGAAAATGGGAAAAAATTTTGGTATGGGAAAATTTTGTTTGAGAAAAAAGTGTAAAAAAAGTTTTTTTGTTTTGATGATTATAACATAAATTTGGTGGGTTAAATTTTATTAATATTTTTTTGTTTATGAATAGTTAACATGAAATTAGTAAAGGATTGTGTTTAGGGTTTGGGGTGTGTTTACTTAGTTCTGGGAATGTTTTCATGGGCAGGCAATTTTTTTGTGCTTAGGTCTTATATTTATTGTCAAAAATTTCAATTAAGGGTTTTTGGGGTATGTCTTAGTTAAAATGTTTATGTCTAAGTTTGGGGGAAAAAGTTTAGGGTTTGGTGTGTATGTTCAAGTCGAAATTTGTGCCCGAAATGTATAAGTTGTTTGGGTTTTTTGTGTATTTTTTTTTTTTTTTTGGGGGATGGTGAATGTTATAGTGCTCATGTTATGTTATAGATGGGTTTGGGGGAAGTGTTGTGGGATTTTGTGTATGTTTATTTTTGTGCAAATTTTTAAAAAAATTTTAATGTTTTCTTTTGATATAGTAGTTTTGAGAAAGCATGAACTTAAAATTTTTTGGGGATCTCGGGGATGAGTGTTGATAGATATGGGAAACAAGAATGGGGAAATTTGGGGATCGTGATTTTTGTGGTGAAGTTTAAAAAAGAGTTTTTTTTTTGTGATCTTAAATTGTGGGTCATAAAAACAGGTAAACGTTTTGGTTTTAAAATGTTCTAGATATTGTGGGTACAACAGGTTTTAAAAAAAGGTGGGTTGGGTGTGTTTTTACTGACCAAACCCAATTTAAACCCCAGATTGGGGGTGTGACGTCACTGAGGTGACCTCGCCGGGCCCCGGGGGGTCCCGCCCTCGTGGTTGCTGGTAGTTTCGCTTAGATATTGTCAAAAAATTTTTTTTTTGTGGAATTTTTTTTAAAAATTTAGTGTTTTCTGTGATTTTGTGGTTTTTTTAAAGGGAAGTGGAAAATGGGTTTTTTGATGTTGGGGGTTGTCTTTTGATTTATGTGTGTACAAATATGTTTTTTTACTTTATGGTGTCATGTACTAAGAGTTTGTTTTATTAGGTTTGGGGTTTTATTTTTTTTTTTTTTTTTTTTTGGGGCCTAAAGGGGGGGGGTTCTTGGTTATAGTGATTTGAGGGGATTTCTATAAAATGGGTGTTAGCTGGTGATGTTAAACTTAGTTTCTGGTGATTTTGACGGTGTTTTGGTAGTATTCAGTGGTGATTTGGTAGTAATCAGTAGTGTTTTGGGAGTATTCAGAGGTGTTTTTGAAGGTGTTCAAATGATGTGCAGAGTATTTTTTGAAGATGTTCAGTGGTGTTTTGGTGTTGTTCAGAGTTGGTTCAGAGTTAGTCAGTGTTAGTTACGGTAATGTCATAAGTGTATGAGTTAGTTTTTTTTGTGCTAATGTTGTAAAGTCTGGAGAATGAGGGAGGAGTTTGGTGGATGAGATGTAATTTCGGTTAATGAAATGTGTAAGTGTGAATGAGAATGTAAATTGGTGGGTGAGTTAGAGAAGATAAAATGTTATGTGATCTTAGTAAAAGTATAGATAGTTTTAGTGATCTTCGTTATGATGATGTTTAAGATAATGTGTACAAAAATGTGTGATCTTAGTGTTGGGGTTATAGAATTTGGTAAACGTCTTGATTGTGGTGATCTTAGATATTGGAGATATAACAGGTTGAAACAAGGTGTTTGTGTGTGACGTCGCTGATCGCCAAGTAAAAGCAGGATGGAGTGTGATGCCATGGGAGCTATCCCTATCTGTGCTGGTATGTGTTGGTGGTAGTGATGGGAGTGTAATAGATATTGTATAGAGTTGGTGATTGTGATTTTTTGTGTGAATGTTTATAAAAAATGAGTGTTTTCTGTGATATTAGTGGTTTTTGAGATAAGTGAATATGGGTGTTTGTTGTTGGTGGTTGTCTTAGATTTACGTGTGCATATGTTATGTTTTCAGTTGGTGGTGATCCTGTTGTAAGTGTTTCGGTGTTGTTTGGAAATGTCCAAAGGTGTTTTTTTGTGAGTATTCAAATGATTCACGAGATTTTTTTTTTTTTTTTTTGTCATTCATGTTATATGATAGTCTGAGGTGAGAGGGATCGTCTTGGTTATAGTGATTTGAGGAGATTTCTATAAAATGGGTGTTAGTTGGTGGTGTTGATCTTAGTTTCTGGTGATTTTTAGTGTTGTTTGGGCAGTATTCGGTGCTGTTTTGGTAGTATTCGGTGGTGTTTTGGGAGTATTCAAAGGAGTTTGTTGATGTTTTTGAATGTGTTGTAATGATGTTTTTGGAGTAATCAAAGGTAATTGATGTTGTTTTTGGTGCTGTACAAAGTAAAGTGTGGTGTGTGTGGGTGTGTTTGTGTTAGTTTTGGTAAAATGTCTCATGTCATAAGTGTATGAGTTAGTTTTTGTGATAATGTTGTAAAGTCTGGAGACTGAGGGAGTAGTATGGTGGATGAGTTGTAATTTAATGAAATATGTAAGTGTAGATAAATTAGAGATGACAAATCTCATTTGGGTGTATTCAAAATGATATTTTGGAAGTGCTTTAGTGTTGTTTGGAAATGTTCAAAGGTGTTTATGTGAGTATTCAAATGATTTATGAGAGTGTTCGAAGTAATCTTGGGGTTGTTCTGTAGTGAGATGATAAAGGTTGTCGATGAGAGAATATTTCTTAAGAGATATTGAGAAAAGGTATTCTCAAATGATGATGTATGAGAGTGTTTTGAAGGTGTTCAAAGTAAAGTGAGTTGTCTGTGTGAGTTTGGTGGTCATAGAATTTTGTGAATATCTTGGATACAGTGATTTTAGTGGATTTGAGATGGGTGATGAGATGCATTTGTGGATGTGAAATGTGATTTTTGTGTTTGTTCTGAAGAGGTGTGTTGGGAGACGGGTGAGTGGATGTGAAGAAATTATTCATGAATGATATTCTAGAAGTGTTTCAGTGTTGTTTGGAAATGTTCAATGGTGTTTTTTGTGAGTATTCAAATGATTTATGAGAGTTTTCGAAGTAATCTGGGGGTTGTTCTGTAGTGAGATGATAAAGGTTGTGGGTACTGTTGTCGAACTAGAGATACCAAAAAAGATATTATGAGTGGGTTGTTGTTGTGGGTGATGTGGGTTGTGGGTGTTGTGGGATGTGGGCGTTTTTGTCGAAGTAGAGATACTGAAAAGAGGTGATTCTGTTGTAAGTGTTCGTGTGTGTTTTGGGTTTTTGGTTCATTTTTTTTTTTTTGCGTCATGTTATATCAAAATTTGGGGGTGGGGTTTACTCATAAAAATTTGGTAATCGTCTTGGTTATAGTGTTTTTTGGGGGGATTTGTGTAAAAATGGTTTGGTTGTCTGTGATGGGGTTTTGGGTTTATAGTGATTTTGGTGGTTTTTTTGAAAGTATTCTTTTGGTTTTTTTGTAGTATTCAGTGGTGTATTTGGGAGTATAAAATGGTGTTTGAGACTTTAAAAGGGTTTTTTTTTGAAGGTGTTCAAATAAAGTGCAAGATTTACCCATGAAGGTTTTTCTGGGGGTATTCGTGGTTTTTTGGCCGATTTTTCGAATGTTTTTTTTGGAGTATTTTTGGGTTTTAAAGGGGGGTTTTCAAGGATTTTGGGTTTTTTTTAAATTTTTTTTCAAATGATGTTTTTGAGTATTCTTTGGGAAAATTTTGATTTTAGTTTTTTGTGTTTTTGGGTTTGGTGTTTTGACTGTATTCAGTGGGGTTTTATTTAAAATTCCATTTGGTGTTTTATTTAAATTCATGGGGGGTTAGTAGTATTCAGTAAATTTTTTTCAGAGTATTCAGTGGTGTTTTTGGGGAGTATTCAAAAAGATTTTGATGATGTTTTTGGGGGTTTTTAAATGATGTCAAGATATTTTTTTGAAGGTGTTCGGGGATTTTTCATTGGGATTTGGGGGTTTTTAAATTGATTTCTTGGAGTATTCAATGGAAATTGGGTTGGTCAAATCTTTTTGGGAGTAATCAGAATGTTGTTTTGGGAAAGTGTTTCAGTTTTGTCTGGCCCTATTAAAGGGGTGTTTTTGAAGGTTTTTTTCAAATGATTGTGCAAGAGTATTAAAATAATTGTTTAAAAGTGTTCGAAGAAAATCGGGGGGTTTTTGTTCTTTTGTAAGATGATAAAGGATGTTGAGAGAGTATATTTTTTTAAAGGGGATATTGAGAAAAAGGTGATCTTTAAATGATATATGAGAGTTTTTTTGAAGGTGTGGTGTTTGTGTGTTTTTTACCCCCCTATTTGGGGGTTGGGGGGGGTTCGAGCCCCCGAGCTCCGGGTTTGTGTGTGTTTTTGTGGTGTGTGTGTGTGAACTCACCTAGTTGAGGTTGGGGGGGGTCGGTCCAGCTCCTGTGTGGGGTTTGTGTGTGTTTTGTGTGTGTGTTGTGACTCCCCCTAGTTGGGGTTGCGGGGGTTTCGAGTCCGAGCCCCCTGTGTGGGGGGTGTGTGGTGTGTGTGGGTTTTGTGTTGTGTGTGTGTGTGTGTGTGTGTGTGTGTACTAACCTATTTGGGGTTTTGGGGGGGTCGAGTCCGAGCTCCTGTGTGTGGGGTTTTTTGGTGTGTGTGTGTGTGGGGTTGTGTGTTTGTGTGTGTGTGTGTGTGTTTTGTGTTTGTGTGTGTGTATCCCTAGTTGTACTCCCCCAGTTGGGGGTTGCGGGGTCGATCCGAGCTCCGGGCCCCCGCCTCTTCCCCTGATCGCTACTAGGTCACTCCCCCGACCCCGTGAGCTTTATCATACCCTGCTTAAAGCTAGTATGGGACCCTGCCTCCACTACACCCGCTTCCCAAACTATTCCCCTTTTCTGACTACTCTGTGGGCCCGAAGAAAACTTCCCAACACCCCGTGATTCATCTTTTGTCTTTAGCTTCCAAAATGTGCCCCCCTTTTTACTGGTCCAATCTCTGGAACACCCCGTCTTTGTCCACCTTGTCAATTCCCCTCAGTAAATTTTTTTTGTCTTATCATGTCCCCCTACTC
>NC_069452.1:23531921-23547419 GCF_026875155.1 Cherax quadricarinatus
GAGGTGTCAAGGTCACTTAAGAGCTTCTTCACCTCCTCCTCAGTTGTTGTTATGTCATCCAACACTTGTTGGTATATTCCCTCTTGATTTTCCCCTTTGTGCTGTTTTCCCACAGCCCCTTCCTGTCTCTATTGTAAAAACTTCCTTTAAATCCCCTGTTCAGCTCCTCACATCCCTCCTGATCATTTCTTGTGAGTTCTCCACCTTCGCCCTTTAAAATCTGATCACCTGGTCTTTACTGTTGTCTTCCTCCTGATGTGGCTATACAACAATTTCGGGTCAGTCTTGATTCTCGATGCTATGTCATTTTCATACTGTCGCTGGGCCTCCTCCTTACCTGTGCGTACTCATTCCTGGCTCTGCGACTGATCTCCCTATTTTCGTGTGTTCTCTGCCTTCGGTACTTTTTCATTCTCTATTTGCACTTTGTTTTTGCCTCCTTACACCGTCGGGTAAAACCAGGGGTTTCGTTCTGGTTTTCCCCGTTGTTACTGTTGCCCTTGGGAATAAATTTTCCACTGCCTCCTTGCATTTTGTTGTTACATATTCCATCATTTCATTTACTGGCTTTCCTGCCAGTTCTCTGTCCCACTGGACCCCCCGCAGGAAGTTCTTCAACCCTATGTAGTCCCCTCTTTTTAGTCAGGTTTTCCCATTCAACTCCTGTTATTCTCTCCACTTGCAGCTCTACTATGTATTCAAAGCACAGAACCACGTGGTCGCTAGCTCCTAGGGGACTTCAATACTTGATGTCCTGAATATCTGAGCGGGCCCAGGGTGAACACAAGGTCCAATTTTGCTGGTTCTTTCCCCCCCTCTCACTCTGGTAGTGTCCTTAACATGTTTGTGCATGAGGTTTTCCAGCACACGTCCAACACCCTGGCTCTCCATGTCTCGGGACCCCCCATGTGGCTCCAGGTTTTCCCAGTCAATCTCCCTGTGGTTGAAATAACCCATAACCAGCAACTTTGCTCTGCTGGAGTGAGCTCTTCTTGCCACCTCAGCAGGTGTGTCCACCATTGCTCTGTTGCTCTCTTCATATTCCTCTCTTGGCCTCCTGCAGTTCTGTGGTGGATTATACATTACTGCAATGACCGCTTTGTGTTCCCAGACTAAAAGTGTACCTGCTATGTAGTCTTTCTCCCCGTTATCTATTCCTTCCTTTTTCTCGAATTTCCATCTGTTTTTTTACGAGCAGAGCAACCCCACCTCCCCTCCCTCCCCCTTCTATCTTTCCTCATGATCTGGTATCCTGGTGGGAAGATTGCATCTGTTATTGTCTCCGTGAGTTTTGTTTCTGTAACTGCTATGATGTCTGGGGACTTCTCATTGATTCTTTCTTGCCATTCCTCTGTTTATTCGTTAATCCATCTGCATTTGTGTACCAAACCTTCAACTTCTGTTCTAATACTGTAACTGTGGTGCGGGGGGGGGTGGAAACAGAGGGATCGATGTGTGATGGTTGGTTTGGATTGTTCAGTTGCCTTGGGAGTGTCGTGGCTGGAGTCCTTCTGCAGGTGTTTCTGGGGGGTGCACTTGTCCTTCCATTTGATCCTGGGTTATTCTGCTCTCCTTTTTCATTTCCTCCCATTTCTCCTTTCGTTTTTGAACTCTCTCTTTCATTGTCTTCCTTTCGTCCTGTGTTCTGTCTCGATCGAGGTACACACTCCGGAACTCCTGCTTGCCTCTCAGCCATGCTTACTCCTGCAGGATCATGGTTCAGGTTGATTCTGCCTTGAAAATTACTTTGAGAGGCCGATTCCTTTTCTTTGTGAACCACCCAATTCTCCGAAAATTTTCCACCTGGGTCTCATGTCCCCCCCCCGCCTATCACTTTTTATGATATCTTCAATTGCTTTTTTTCTCCTCCTGCTTTCTTTCTCATAAGTTTCCCTTTAGCTTCGTCTAGCCCATAGACAAACACGGATCTCTCCCTTTTCCCCCTCCCACTGTGACTCCCATTGCATCCTCTGAGTGTTTTAGTTCCTTCCCGTGGAGTGTTCCTTCCTTCAGTCCCTTCCTAGTTATGGCCCCTATGCTTCTTTGTTTGTCCTTCCTGCTCACCTGCTCCTGGCCCAAACAGGTATTGGTAAGGTCCTTGACATGTCCTAGTTCCTTCAATGTCTTCCAACCTCCATTCTGTCCTAGTGTGCTCCCTGTCTTTGTTTTGGCCCCATGTGGGTTTGACAGGACTCGCATACAGTTTAGTTTTTCCCTGGGTTCCTTCAGGACCTGTTGTCTGTGTTTGTGTAGCCATTGCCCATGCTACTTCTGTAATATCTTTGTCTCTGGGGCTGTTTCAGATGTCTCAGCTCCTCTTCTAATCTCTCTATCTTGATTTCTGTGCTGTGGCCTGTTGCTTACACCTTCTGCATTCTGCTGCTAACCACTCTTCCATCTTCCTTTTCCCGCTCATCTAGTCTCCTTCCCCCGTCTTCCTCCCCTTTTTTTGAGCTCTACCTCCCATTCCTCCCTCCCCGATTCGTCCTTGGAGCCCCTTGTCCTCATCCTGGTTACGGGGGAGTCGAATAGAAAGGGTTTGGAGAGGGATGGATTAATTGTGGGGGAGGGGGAGGGATGGTTATTGGAGGGGTAGAGATAGTTGGGGAGGGGGTTAGATGGGGTTTGGGGGAGAGAGGGGATGGATGGTTATGGGGGAGGGGGAGGATGGTTATTTGGGGGGAGGGAGGTAGTTGGGGGGGTTAGACGGTTTGGGGGGGGAATTAGGTGGTTTGGGGGAGGGGTAGGTGGCTAAGTGAGGTTGGTTTAGGGAAGGGGGAGAGGTGGTTAGGGGGAGTTTGGGTACGTGTTTGTGTCAAGTGTTTGTGTCAAGTGGTGGAGGGTGTGTGGGTGTGTGTGTGTGTGTGTGTGTGTGTGTGTGTGTGTGTGTGTGTTGTGTGTGTGTGTGTGTGGTGTGTGTGTATGTGCGTGTGTGTACTCACCTATTTGCTCACCTATTTGTGGTTGCAGGGGTTGAGTCACAGCTCCTGGCCCGCCTCTTCGTGATTGCTACTAGGTCTCTCTCTCTCTCCCTGCCCCCTGAGCTTATCATTACCTCGCCTTAAAACTATGTATGGTTCCTGCCTCTACCACCATCAAACCCTTTTAGGCTATTCCATGGCCTGACTACTCTATGACTGAAGAAATACTTCCTAACATCCCCTTGATTTCCACTGAGTCTTCAACTTCCAATTGTGACCTCTTGTGTCTGTGTCCCATCTCTGGAACCCTCCCGTCTTTGTCCACCTCGTCTATTCCGTGCAGTATTTTATATGTCGTTATCATGTCTCCCCCGACCTCCTGGCCTCCCGTGTCGTCAGGCCGATTTCCCTCAACCTTTCTTCATAGGACAATCCCCGTAGCTCTGGGACTAGTCTTGTTGCAAACCTTTTCACTTTCTCTAATTTCTTGACGTGCTTGACTAGGTGTGGATTCCAAACTGGTGCTGCATACTCCAGTATGGGCCTGACGTAGATGGTATACAGAGTCTTAAACGAATCCTTACTGAGGTATCGGAACGTTATCCGTAGGTTTGCCAGGCGCCCGTATGCTGCAGCAGTTATCTGATTGATGTGCGCCTCAGGAGATATGTTCGGTGTTATACTCACCCCCAGATCTTTTTCCTTGAGTGAGGTTTGCAGTCTTTGGCCATCTAAACTATATTGTGTGTGCGGTCTTCTTTGCCCTTCCCCAATCTTCATGACTTTGCATTTGGCAGGGTTAAATTCAAGGAGCCAGTTGCTGGACCAGGCTTGTAGCCTGTCCAGGTCTCTTTGTAGTCCTGCCTGATCTTCATCCGATCTGATTCTTCTCATTAACTTCACATCATCTGCAAACAAGGACACTTCTGAGTCTATCCCTTCCGTTATGTCGTTCACGTATACCAAGAACAGCACAGGTCCTAGGACTGACCCCTGTGGAACCCCGCTTGTCACAGGTGCCCACTCTGACACCTCGCCGCGTACCATGACTCATTGTTGCCTCCCTGTCAGGTATTCTCTGATCCATTGCAGTGCCTTTCCTGTTACGTGTGCCTGGTCCTCTAGCTTTTGCAGTAACCTCTTGTGAGGAACTGTGTCGAAGGCCTTCTTGCAGTCCAAAAATACGCAGTCGATCCACCCCTCTCTCCCTTGTCTTACTTCTGTCACCTTGTCATAAAACTCTAGTAGGTTTGTGACACAGGATTTTCCTTCCCTGAAACCGTGCTGGTTGTCAATTATACACTTGTTTCTTTCCAGGTGCCCCACCACTCTCCTCCTGATGATCTTCTCCATGACCTTGCATACTATACACGTTAGTGATACAGGTCTGTAATTTAGTGCCTCATGTCTGTCTCCCTTTTTAAAAATTGGGACTACATTTGCCATTTTCCATACCTCAGGGAGTTGCCCAGTTTCAAATGATGTGTTGAAGATCTTTGTTAATGGCTCACACAATATCTCTGCTCCCTCTTTAAGGACCCATGGAGAGATGTTGTCTGGTCCCACCGCCTTTGAGGTGTCAAGTTCGCATAGCAGCTTCTTCACCTCCTCCTTGGTTATATGTACCTCATCTAGCACTTGCTGGTGTGCCTCCCTGTTCTGATTTCTTGGAGTCCTACTGGTTTCCACTGTAAATACCTCTTTAAATCTTGTGTTGAGCTCCTGACATACCTCTCGATCGTTTCTTGTGAATTCCCCATCTCCCTTCCTCAGTCTGATTACCTGGTCCTTGACTGTTGTTTTCCTCCTGATGTGGCTGTACAACAGCTTCGGGTCAGTCTTTACTTTTGATGCTATGTCATTTTCATATTGTCTCTGAGCCTTCCTTTTTATCTGTGCATATTCGTTTCTGGCTCTTCGGCTGATTTCTTTATTTTCCTGAGTTCTCTGTCTTCTGTACCTTCTCCATTCACTAGTACACCTAGTTTTTGCCTCCCTACACATTTGGGTGAACCAAGGACTCGTTCTGTTCTTCCCATTATTTCTGTTTCCCTTGGGAACAAACCTCTCCTCTGCCTCCTTGCATTTTGTTGCTACATAGTCCATCATTTATTGTACTGGTTTTCCTGTCAGTTCCCTCTCCCACTGAATGTCTTGAAGGAAGTTCCTCATGCCTGAGTAGTTCCCCCTTTTGTAGTTTGGTTTTTCCCAGCCTATTCCTGCTACTCTCTCCACTTGGAGCTCAACTATGTAGTCGAAGCACAGAACCACATGATCACTAGCTCCCAGGGGCCTTTCATACAAGATACCCTCGATGTCCGAACTACTCATGGTGAATACAAGGTCCAACCTTGCTGGTTCATCCTCTCCTCTCTCTCTGGTAGTGTCTCTAACATGTTGATGCATGAGGTTCTCCAGTACCACATCCATCATCTTGGCTCTCCATGTTTTGGGACCCCCATGGGGCTCCAGGTTTTCCCAGTCAATCTCCTTGTGATTGAAATCACCATAACTAGTAACTTTGCTCCCCCCATGTGTGCTCTCCTGGCCACCTCGGCTAGTGTGTCGATCATTGCTCTGTTGCTCTCATCGTATTCTTCTCTTGGCCTCCTGCAGTTCTGTGGTGGGTTGTACATTACTGCAATTATCACCTTATGTCCCTCAGACTGGATTGTTCCTACTAAGTAGTCCCTTTTGCCCATGCCATCCATTCCTTCCATTTTCTCAAAACCCCACTGGTTTTTAATGAGCAGTGCAACTCCTCCTCCCCCTCTCCTCCCTCTGTCTTTCCTGAGGATTTGATATCCGGATGGAAAGATTGAATCTGTTATTATTCTGGTGAGTTTTGTTTCTGTGAGTGCTATTATGTCTGGGGATGTCTCTTTGTTTCTTTCGTGCCACTCCTCATACTTGTTTGTTATTCCATCTGCATTTGTATACCACACCTTCAACTTCTTTTCTAAGACTGTGGTCTGGGAGGTATATTGGGGTTGTGGAAATGGGAGACCTGGTAAGGAACTATGGGTTGTTGCTGTGGGGGTGGAGTTTGTAATGTAGTGGGTGGGGGCATTGGATGTGCCATGGGTGTTTTGATTTAGAGTGTTTGGTTGCACTGGGGTTGACCTGGTTGGGAGGCTTCTATAGGAAGTTGTGAGGGAGGCTGTATTTGATCTTCTTCCTGGGTCTGGGATCTCCTGTCTGTCTTCTCCATCCCGTCTCTTTCCTCCTTTCACCTTTGTACCATCTCTCTCAGTTTCTTCCTTTCTTCTTGTGTTCTGTCGCGGTCGAGATACACCTTCCTGTATGCCGTCATGTCCCTTAATCGTGCTTTCTCCTGCAGGATCCTGGTCCGAGTCGCTTCTGCCTTGAAGGTCACTCCGAAAATTTTCCAGCTGGGTCATATCGTCTTCTCCTATTGCTTTCATGATGCTTTCAATTGCTTTTTTTCCCCTTGTTTTCTTGCTTCATATGTTTCCCCTTCGACTTCCTGGAGCCCATACACAAAGACTGACCTCACCCTTTCGTTCTCCCACTGCATATCCCTGTGTATCCCCTCATTTAATTTGGTTTCCTCCACTGCAGCTTTCCTTTCATCAGTTTCACTGGCTAATGCACTTGGGCTCAGTGGCCTGTCATTTTTCCCTTCTCAGCTTTCCTTGGGCTCTGTTGTTGTCTGTTAGGGCCTCCACATAAAGCTTAGCTCTTTCATTTGCTACAGTCTCCTCTGATAGAGCATCTCCATGCAGTTGTGCCCCTTCTTTCCCTACAGTCCCCTTATTTGTGGCTGAGGTAGCAGTCTCTGTTGTCAATCCCAAAATGTTCTTTAGTTCTTTAGGCTGTTTCAGATTTTTCAATTCCTCTTCTAAACTCTGTATCCTAGCTTCTGGTGCTTTGACATGCACCTCCCACTTCCTGCTTTCCATATCTATCCTCTCTTCCATTCTCATTCTAAGTTCTTCTAGTTTCTTTCCCCATTCATGATCCCTTTTTATGAGCTCTGCTGCCCAATCTTCCTTTGCATTTTCCTCCTCCTGTCCCTTGGTTTTTCTTGTTGCTCTCTGGCAACCCATTTTTGTTTTATCCTGATTGCCTCAGAGTGGGAAACCTATGTAGTTCTGTATGTTAGGTTAGTAGTGTGTATGTCAGATTGTGGGGGGGGAAGTAGTGGAGGAACTGTGGCTATGTTGGAGCTGAGTGGGGAGGGGTGGGGAGGGTGATCGAGGGAGGGGATGGATCAGGGGAAGTAGTGAGATGTCGGTGGTGAGGGGGGGAGTGTATGTGTGTCTGGATGTGTGTGTGTGTGTGTGTGTGTGTGTGTGTGTGTGTGTGTGTGTGTGTGTGTGTGTGTGTAATTTTGTGTGTAGTTGTGTGTGGAATTATGTGTGGGTTTATTATGTACTGAAAGGTAGGTGGCTTGTGCGTTTAAGGTAAGTCTCAGTGGTCCTTGGCTGCCCACACCTTCTTGTGACCTGACCCCCAACCTCCTGGGACTTACCGGCGCTTACTTACAGTGTGTGTGTGTGTGTGTGTATGTGTGTATGTGTGTATGTGTGTGTGTGTGTGTGTGTGTGTGTGTGTGTGTGTGTTTGTGTATGTGTGTATATGTGTGTGTATATGTGTGTGTGTGTGTGTGTGTGTGTGTGTGTGTGTGTGTGTGTGTGTGTGTGTGTGTGTTTGTGTGTATGTGTGTGCGTGTGTGTGCGTGTGTGTGTGTGTGTGTGTGTGTGTAATTATGTGTCGAATTATGTGTGGGTTTATTATGTGTCTGAAAAGTAGGTGGCTTGTGCTTGGAGTGTAATGTAGATTCTCAGTTGTCACTTGTGTCCACAACCTCTTGTGACCTGACTCCCACCCTTACAGTGTTGCCTATGCTCGACCTGCTTATAGTGAGTTAATTGCCTTGTTCAATGGATTACCATTTGCTAAACCTTATTGAGTACTTGAGTGCCTATTCTTTATCGTGCTATGAGAGTTAGACCATTCACATTCAGCTTGGCGGTTAATTGGAACCTGAACCCCACACCCAAACAACCACTCATACGTGATACAGTACTTGTAGTGCAGCTGCAGCAGTGTAGATTGTCCAGGTCGATGTGATGTCCTGGCGTAGATCCAGCTCGATGTACGTCCTGGCGTAGATCCACCTCAATTTCTTCTCGTTAATAATGTACTCTATTCACTGTATTTCTTTCACTGGTCACACGATTGTTTCACTTTATTATCTTTCTTGGGTGACACTTGGCAACGCCGCCTTACACACTAGCCTGCCCACAACGTTTTTATTTTCCAGATCACTTACAAAATTGTGGCTCTCCCCACACTTATGCGGCTCAGGCAATTAAAAAAAAACACTTCTAGGATTGTTCACTACCCTGACACACTTAGCAACCCTTGCAGAACACTTAGGTAGCCCTCAAAAGCACTTAAATTCCCGGAGCACCGACGGCGTAACTAGCGCGCTCGCTGTCCCTAATGTGTGTGCGTGTGTGTGTGTGTGCATGTGTGTGTGTGTGGTGTGTGTGTGTGTGTGGTGTGTGTGTGGTGTGTGTGTGTGGTGTGTGTGTGTGGTGTGTGTGTGTGGTGTGTGTGTGTGGTGTGTGTGTGTGCGGGGTATGTGTGGTGTGTGTGTGTGTGTGTGTGGTGTGTGTGTGTGGTGTGTGTGTGTGTGTGTGGTGTGTGTGTGTGGTGTGTGTGTGTGGTGTGTGTGTGTGTGGGGTGTGTATGCGTGGTGTGTGTGTGTGTGGTGTGTGTGTGTGGTGTGTGTGTGTGTGTGGTGTGTGTGTGTGGTGTGTGTGTGTGGTGTGTGTGTGTGTGTGTGTGTGTGTGTGTGTGTGTGTTGTGTGTTGGTGTGTGTGTGTGTGTGTGTGTGTGTTGTGTGTTGTGTGTGTGTGTGTGTTTGTGTGTGTGTGTGCATGTGTTTATGTATGTATGTGTGTGTGTGTGTGTGTGTATGATGTGTGTGTGTGTGTGCGTGCGTGTGTGTGTGTGTGTGTGTGTGTGTGTGTGTGTGTGTGGTGTGTGTGTGTTTTGTGTTGTGGTGAGTGTGTGAGTGTCTACCCTTGTGTGTGTGTGCTTGTGTTTGAGGGAGGAAGGGTTAGGGGTGGTAGGTTGTGTTGTTGAAAGATCCGTCGTGTAGGCACAAATTTAGTCTCATTTATCTTTCCCAATTATCTACTCTCTCCACTTATTGCCCTTTCTGGATTTACTTATTAATTGTTGCTGGTTATTATCATTTTCCTTGTTCACATTGAGAGAGGACTTCCTAGCTTCCTAAGTATTCATATTGCTAATAACTACCGGTAGTAACACTGCCTGTGTGCGTGTGTGCATGTGTGTGTGTGTGTGTGAGTGTGTGTGTGTGTGTGAGAGAGAGTCTTGTGCGGTGTAATGACTGGCCGCAACTTCTTCTGACCCGACACAACCCTCATGGGACCTGACCCTAGCACCGTCTTACGATGTTGCCCTTAAAAGCTTGTCCCACCTACCTTCTCACACTCGTCAACACTATGTTCTCTATGTCTATGCTATTTCTATTCTAATTCTGGTAACAGCTTGCAGGAGTGAGTGACCAGTATCAAACAGTATGCAAGGCCAGACAGGGCCGTCAACATGCAAACCACAAATAGGCGAATAAACTTGCGGTGACAGTTGCCAGCTGCTGATGGCGAAGTCGTCGTATGTGTGAGTGTGTGTACTCACTCACCTAGTTGTACTCACCTAGTTGAGGTTGCGGGGGTCGAGTCCGATCTCCTGGCCCCGCCTCTTCACTGATCGCTACTAGGTCACTCTCCCTGAGCCGTGAGCTTTATCATACCTCTGCTTAAAGCTATGTATGGATCCTGCCTCCACTACATCGCTTCCCAAACTATTCCACTTACTGACTAATCTGTGGCTGAAGAAATACTTCCTAACATCCCTGTGATTCATCTGTGTCTTCAGCTTCCAACTATGTCCCCTTGTTACTGTGTCCAATCTCTGGAACATCCTGTCTTTGTCCACCTTGTCAATTCCTCTCAGTATTTTGTTGTCGTTATCATGTCCCCCCTATCTCTCCTGTCCTCCAGTGTCGTCAGGTTGATTTCCCTTAACCTCTCCTCGTAGGACATACCTCTTAGCTCTGGGCCTAGTCTTGTTGCAAACCTTTGCACTTTCTCTAGTTTCTTCACGTGCTTGGTAGGTGTGGGTTCCAAACTGGTGCCGCATACTCCAATATGGGCCTAACGTATACGGTGTACAGGGTCCTGAATGATTCCTTATTAAGATGTCGGAATGCTGTTCTGAGGTTTGCTAGGCGCCCATATGCTGCAGCAGTTATTTGGTTGATGTGCGCTTCAGGAGATGTGCCTGGTGTTATACTCACCCCAAGATCTTTTTCCTTGAGTGAGGTTTGTAGTCTCTGACCCCCTAGACTGTACTCCGTCTGCGGCCTTCTTTGCCCTTCCCCAATCTTCATGACTTTGCACTTGGTGGGATTGAACTCCAGGAGCCAATTGCTAGACCAGGTCTGCAGCCTGTCTAGATCCCTTTGTAGTTCTGCCTGGTCTTCGATCGAGTGAATTCTTCTCATCAACTTCACGTCATCTGCAAACAGGGACACATCAGAGTCTATTCCATTCCTTCCGTCATGTCGTTCACAAATACCAGAAACAGCACTGGTCCTAGGACTGACCCCTGCGGGACCCCGCTGGTCACAGGTGCCCACTCTGACACCTCGCCACGTACAATGACTCGCTGCTGTCTTCCTGACAAGTATTCCCTGATCCATTGTAGTGCCTTCCCTGTTATCCCTGCTTGGTCCTCCAGTTTTTGCACCAATCTCTTGTGTGGAACTGTGTCAAACGCCTTCTTGCAGTCCAAGAAAATGCAATCCACCCACCCCTCTCTCTCTTGTCTTACTGCTGTCACCATGTCATAGAACTCCAGTAGGTTTGTGACACAGGATTTCCCGTCCCTGAAACCATGTTGGCTGCTGTTGATGAGATCGTTCCTTTCTAGGCATTCCACCATTCTTCTCCTGATAATCTTCTCCATGATTTTGCATACTATACATGTCAGTGACACTGGTCTGTAGTTTAATGCTTCTTGTCTGTCTCCTTTTTTAAAGATTGGGACTACATTTGCTGTCTTCCATGCCTCAGGCAATCTCCTGTGTGTGTATGTGTGTGTGTGTGTGTGTGTGTGTGTGTGTGTGTGTGTGTGTGTGTGTGTGTGTGTGTGTATGTGTGTGTGTGTATGTGTGTGTGTGTGTGTGTGTGTATGTGTGTGTGTGTGTGTGTGTGTGTGTGTGTATGTTGTGTGTGTGTGTGTGTGTGTGTGTGTATGTGTGTGTGTGTGTGTGTGTGTGTGTTGTGTGAGTGTGTGTGTGTGTGTGTGTATGTGTGTGTGTGTGTGTATGTGTGTGTGTGTGTGTGTGTGTGTGTATGTGTGTGGGTGTGCGTGTGTGTGTGTGTGTGTATGTGTGTGTACTCAACTATTTGTACTCACCTATTTGTTGTTGCAGGGGTCGAGTCATAACTCCTGGCCCCGTCTCTTCACTGATTGCTACTAGGTCCTCTCTCTCCCTGCTCCATGGGCTTTATCATACCTCGCCTTAAAACTATGTATGGTTCCCTCCTACACTACTTCACTTTCTAGGCTATTCCACGGCTTGACTACTCTATGACTGAATAAATACTTCCTAACATCCCTTTGATTCATCTGAGTCTTCAACTTCCAATTGTGACCTCTTGTGTCTGTGTCCCATCCCTGGAACATCCCGTCTTTGTCCAACTCGTCTATTCCGCGCAGCATTTTATATGTCGTTATATGTCCTCCCCTAAACCCCCTTTGGCCTCCAGTTTTCGTAAGGGCGATTTCCCTAAACCCTTTTTCTTCGTAGGCTTTTCCCCTTTGTTTGGGGGACTAGTCTTTTTGCAAACCTTTGCATTTTCTCAAAATTTCTTGAAAAGCTTAAATAGGTGTGGTTTCCCAAAAACGGGTTTGCTGCATCCCCCCGGGTATGGGCCTGACGTAAATGGTAAAACAGAGTCTTAAACGAATCCTTACTGGGTTTTGGGAAAAGCTATCCTTTAGGTTTTTGCCAGGGGCCCGTTTTTGCTGCAGCAGTTATCTGTTTGTTTGTGTCCCCTTGGGATTTATGCTCGGTGTTATACTCCCCCCCCATTTCTTTTTCCTTGAGTGGGTTTGCCCGGGTTTGGCCATCTTTTTGTATACCCGTGTCTGCGGTCTTCTTTGCCCCTTCCCCAATCTTTATGACTTTGCCAATTTTTGGCCCGGGGTTAAAAATCAAGGAGCCAGTTTTTGGAAACCCGGCTTTTTAGCCTGTTTCCCGGTCTCTTTGTAGTCCTGCCCGAAACCCCCATCCGATTTGATTTTCCCCCATTAAATTTCCCCCCCCATCCCCCCCCCCCTCCCCCCAAAAAAAGGGGGCACTTCTGAGGGCTATCCCTTTTGTTTTTGTCTTTTACACATACCAAGAACAGGGACAGGGCCCAGGACTGACCCCGTGGAACCCCGCTTGTCACGGGCCCCCTCTGACAACCCCGTCACGTAACCTGACTTTGTTGTTTTCCCCCCTTTGAGGTACTCTGTAAATTTCGGGCCCTTTTTGTTATGTGTGCCCGATCCTCTAGCTTTTGCCCCTAACCTTTGTGAGGAACTGTGTCGAAGGGGCCCTTTTTGGGAAAATCCAAAAAAAAAGCAGTCTTTCCCAACCCCCCTCTCTCTTGTCTTACTTCGGGCACCTTTTTCATTTTAAAAATCTAGTAGGGTTTTTGACACAGGGTTTTCCTTCCCCCAAAAAACCTGTTTGGGTTTTCAATTATACACTTTTTCTTTCCAAAGGGGCTCCACCACTTCCTTTCCCGATTTATCTTTCCTTTACCTTGGGATTTTCTATAACGTTAGTGTTACAGGTCTGTAGTTTTAGTGCCTCTTGTTGTCTTCCTTTTTTTTAAAAAATTGGGGCTACATTGCCTTTCCCTTTCCTCGGGGAGTTTCCCGTTTTAAATGATGTGTTGAAAAATCTTTTTTAAAAGGTTCACCCCAATATCTCTGCTCCCCTCTTTAAGGGCCATGGAGAGATGTTGTTTTGGTCCCACCCCCTTTGAGGGGGGTCAAGTTCGCATAGCAGCTTCTTTTACCTCCTCCTTGGTTTTTATGTTTCCCCATCCCCAACACTTGCTGGTGCACCACCCTGCCCGATTTTCCTGGGGGTTCCTTTTGGTTTCCCCTGTAAAAAAAATTTTTTTAAAAATTTGGGATTGAAAACTCCTGACATAAACCCCCCCCCCCGGGCGTTCTTGTGAATTTTCCCCCTCACCCTTCCTTTAGTCTATTACCTGGTCCTTTACCCGTTGTTTTTTCCCCCTGATGTGGTGTTTCAACAGCTTGGGTCGGGCTTGACTTTCGTTTCTATGTCTTTTTTGCATTCCGCCGAAACCTCCCTTCTTAAACTGGCTTTTTCGTTTCTGGGGTCTTCGGCAATCTCTTTATTTTCCCGAAATTCTTGTCTTCTGTGCCTTTTCCATTCTTAGAAAACCTAGTTTTTGCCTCCCTACACCTTTGGGTGAACCAAGGACCCGTTCTGTTCTTCCCATTATTTCTGTTTCCCTTGGGAACAAACCTCTCCTCTGCCTCCTTGCATTTTGTTGCCACATAGTCCATCATTTCTTGTACTGGTTTTCCTGTCAGTTCCCTCTCCCACTGAATGTCTTGAAAGAAGTTCCTCAAGCCTGAGTAGTTCCCTCTTTTGTAGTTTGGTTTTTCCCACCCTATTATTACTGCTCTCTCCACTTGGAGCTCAACTATGTAGTCGAAGTACAGAACCACATGATCACTAGCTCCCAGGGGCCTTTCATACATGATGTCCTCGATGTCAGAACTACTCAAGGTGAATACAAGGTCCAGTCTTGCTGGTTCATCCTCTCCTCTCCCTCTGGTATTGTCTCTAACATGTTGATGCATGAGGTTTTCCAGTACCACATCCATCATCTTGGCTCTCCATGTTTCGGGACCCCCATGGGGCTCCAGGTTTTCCCAGTCAATATCCTTGTGATTGAAATCACCCATAACTAGTAACTTTGCTCCCCCCATGTGTGCTCTCCTGGCCACCTCGGCTAGTGTGTCGACCATTGCTCTGTTGCTCTCATAGTATTCTTCTCTTCGCCTCCTGCAGTTTTGTGGTGGGTTGTACATTACTGCAATTATCACCTTATGTCCCTCAGACTGGATTGTTCCTACTAAGTAGTCCCTTTCGCTCATGCCATTCATTCCTTCCATTTTCTCAAAACCCCACTGGTTTTTAATGAGCAGTGCAACTCCTCCTCCCCCTCTCCTCCCTCTGTCTTTCCTGAGGATTTGATATCCGGATGGAAAGATTGAATCTGTTATTATTCTGGTGAGTTTTGTTTCTGTGAGTGCTATTATGTCTGGGGATGTCTCCTTGATTCTTTCGTGCCACTCCTCATACTTATTTGTTATTCCATCTGCATTTGTATACCACACCTTCAACTTCTTTTCTAAGATTGTGGTCTGGGAGGTGTATGGGTTTGGGGAAGTGGGAGACCTGATAAGGAACTATGGGTGGTTGCTGTGGGGGTGGGGTTTGTAATGTAGTGGGTGGGGGCATTGGATGTGGCATGGGTGTTTTGGTTTAGAGTGTTTAGTTGCACTGGGGTTGACCTGGTTGGGAGGCTTCTATAGGAAGTTGTGAGGGAGGCTGTATTTGATCTTCCTGTGTCTGGGATCTCCTGTCTGTCTTCTCCATCCCCTCTCTTTCCTCCTTTCGCCTTTGTACCATCTCTCTCTGTTTCTGCCTTTCTGTTTGTGTTCTGTCGTGGTCGAGATACACCTTCCTGTGTGTGTGTGTGTGTGTGTGTGTGTGTGTGTGTGTGTGTGTGGTGTGTGTGTGTTGTGTGTGTGTGTGTGTGTGTGTGTGTGTGTTTGTGTGTGTGCGTGTGTGTGGGTATTCGTAATATGTAAAATTGTGAGCAGTGAATTAATCGGAAAGTGGTTATAAGTTGTAAGTGTTGTGGTGACTTTCTGATGAAATAGTTAAAACGAGAAAAAATTGTGTGTTAAGAGTGAAAACTGTGTCTTGTGAGATGTTGGTGGGAGAGTGAGGGTTTGGAGGGTGGGGAGAAGGGGTAAGAAGGAGAGAGAGAAGGTTACTTCGTGGGGGAGTGACCTGAGATGTTATCTGAGATCGGTCAGATAAGATTCCCCAAACTTTTTCTGATGAAATAGTTAAAACGAGAAAAATGACTAGACTTGAGGAGAGTGAATCTTGTGTTGTATTTTGCAAAGAAATTGTGGATTGTTGTGGGTATTAACGAAAAAGAGGAATTATTTGGGTTATCCTGGGTTAAGAGTGAAAATGTGTAGAATTACTCTATGTTGACTTTAGCCAATGAATTGTATCTTTTTTCAATTAAATTTATTTTTTTTGTTAAAGAAAAAAAAAAAAAAAGGGAAAATTTTTTTTGGAAAAAAAAATTTTGGGGAAAAAAAAAGGGGAAAAAAAAAAAAAAAGGAAAAAAAAGGGGGAGGAAAAAAAAAAAAAAAAATATTTTAAAAA
>NC_069452.1:23547919-23567340 GCF_026875155.1 Cherax quadricarinatus
TCACCCTGCTGAAATAGGTTCCTCTATGACAGTTGCCATGTTTGCCAGTGATGATATCTCGTGTAAGACTCACAACACAAGAATTCCTCGCTTATCTTCCCCTTATAGCTTATGCAAGAGTAAATATTTACTATAAAGTCAGAAGTCTAAAATAGATCATATGACACAAGTGTTCAAGTTCAATGACCACTTCCAATTATACTTAACTCAGGTCACTACTACTTAATACGATACACACCTTACTAAAAATACATTCAGAGACTTCTTGTATATGTGTTAATAATATGGTACATATAATGATATAATGGATGGTACAGGCGAGGTCTTACACCTTATCACAAATTACAAAGATGAAGAGAGAGAGAGAGAGAGAGAGAGAGAGAGAGAGAGAGAGAGAGAGAGAAAGTAGGTAATATTGAGCACAAAATTCCTCTTCAAGGGGGGCTCCTTGGCGTGGTGAAGAGGCTCTTGGTCTGAGGAATTAGACCTGTCGGTCTTCTTCCTCAGACCGAACCTAATTACCCCCCAATCTCCCCTCCCCTATCCCATCCTCCCCATCCTCCCCTTTTTCCTTTCCTCCTCCTCCTCCCCACCCCTCCCTTTTGCCCTTCCTCTTCTTGGCCTTTGGGATTTCTCCCACAGGCACGCTAGTTCCTAGGTAGGGGAAAGGGTACCGGGGTCTATCCCATTCCGTTGAGGTTCTTGGCGGTGGTGTAGTTTGCCGTGGAATCTGGATCGCCTGGGGATGTCCCGATCCCTCTCCGGTATCCTGGAGTAGCTTTGGGTGTCTTTCGGGCGACGGGTGTATCTCCGGAAGCCACCTTTCGGATTCCGGGGGTGGTGGCCGAAGGAGGTATGCTATGTGGTGGATATCCGGCCGCCCTCTCTTTTGTCCACCGAGGTAGCTCGGCAGATGTGAGGTTGCTATCCCGGATTGTTAGTTTACTAGCATGATGGGTAGGGTATGGCACGGGTTCCATGCTGCATCTGCGCTACTTGCGGTGCTGAGGTCCTCTTGGGCGCGGAGGGAGATTTCTGGCCCTTTCATTCCTCCTAGGAGCTATCCCTCCCAGGACCCCCCTTTTTTATTCTTTTTTTATTTTTATTTTCTTTTCTTCTTTCTTTTTTTTCTTTAAAACAAAAAGAAAGAAGTAACCTAACCATTGCAGCCCTAGTCCATGAACCTACTACCCCCGGACCCCTTCTTGATACCGCACCCCGTTCTGACCCCGCCTCATCTTTGGACCACTCTTCAGACACTCCTCATGCCTCTGTACCTATTGCCGGTGCTGTTTCCTCACCCGCTTCAGGTACTGAGGCCTCGACTGACTCCATCGATTTATCGGACCTTCGCTCTCCTCTGACTATGCTTTTGGCCTCTCCCTCTACGGTGCGGCAATTTTCAAATCGCCGAACCGTTCCACGTCGGACCAACTCTGGTCCCACGCCTAAACGCCAACGACAATTACCTGCTGATGATACTTCTCCACCTTCTCGTTCTTCTCAGAAATGATCGACATGTCCTTCACTACCTTTCCACGCTCAGTTTCAGACTGAACAATGGACTAAATTCTTCACTTTACGACCGACTTCCTCTACTGCCTATCTTTCTGACCACAGTATTGGCAAGGCACTCCTACGCCATGTTGGTAAAGATATTTCTTTTCATGCTCTTAAGAGCGGTACGCGCATCATTACCGTACAGAATGCTACCCAGGCTCATGAGCTCTCTCGTCTTTCCCATATCGATACTGTTCCTGTCACTCTTGAAAAACATCATTTCCCTCAATTCCTTGTAGTGGGTAACCGTCATTCCTGGCCCATACCTAGTTCAACAAAATTTCCAGAATGTTGCACTCGGCCAACATGCTTGAACACCTGAACTCGGGCAAGATCTCCCAATCCTCAAGGTATACACTTACGTTCTCCCTCACCCGCGGGTGGAACATACCCAGCAATGTGGCTCGTGTTAAACTTTTGACAGCCGAGAACTCCCATCCTCAGTTTATATAGCAGACACGGTTACAAGTTCGAAAGGTGATCCCTACACACCACAACTGTGTAGAAATTTGCTGTCGATTTTGGCCATCCCAGCGAAATATTGCAGATCTATCGCCGAATGCCCAGTCTGTTGGTGCCGAAGACCATTTTTCTAATAAGTCCTTGCAATCGATCTCCCCTCTTGCCTTAACTGTCCTGAGGCGCTCACCCTCATACTCTCGCCGTTGTCAAGTCTATTTAAACGAGCGGGGAAATCCGTTACCTCAAAGAGACGGAAGGTTCTCCCTTATGGCCATGGCAAGTTTCTCATCTCCGCCGCCAAGGAGACTTACTCCCACGTGTTTTCTTATCCCGTGTTTCAAAAACTCCCCCCACTTCTGGTGTCGACCCCCACTTCTACAACCCACCTCTGTGGTTACCTCTCCTAGTCACTCCTGTATCTATTCCTTTTTGCTGTCCTCGCTCAGACTCCCCTACTTCACAACGCCTCAAGGCTGCTCTCCTCGCTTCGTCGTTTCTCTCTCACAAGCTTCAGTATCGACGTGACCCTCGGAAGTACAACATCCTCCTCCCAATCGTCCCTCAAACTTTCTCAAAGTCAAAAAAAGGTCCGTTAACCACCTCTTCCCATCTCCACCTCCTCATTTTACCCTCCCTGTCTCTGTCCCTGGTTCTCAACTTCTTCTCCCCCCTCTCACTGGCTCAGTTAACAAGTGTAGAGGTTCACACCTCCTCCTCGTACTATCCCTTCCTCCCCTGTTCCCTCCCAATTTCTTCTCTTCTGCCACCCTCACCCAGGTTCCGCGTCTTCTGCCCCTGCCATGCTTCTCCAGTTCCCGTCCACCCTTTCGCCCCCCCCTACCTTGGTACAGTCCCAATACAGTTCCAATCTTTACTCATCCCTCCCCCTACCATTTCCAATATGTCCCTCCGCAAACGACGTCCTCTGAATTCGAAACACTTGAAGCAATCTCTGAACATATTGCAGAGACCAACCATCAATGGACACGTGATTCACCTTCCGCCTTTCTCTCTCCTCTGCACACATCTGCGCAAATCCTTTCTTCACAGCGCACCGTTCCTTCACTTGCTTAACGTTTTCCACTGCCTCTGCATGTGGACTTTTCTAACCCCTCTAGTCCATAGGAACCCTTACCTGCAGATTTCAATATCTTTATCATTGCCATTCATGGCCTATTTACAGTGGATAATACGCGGCCCCCTCAGGGGTAATCATGGACTTCAATGTTACTCCTCCCAGTTTGCCCCTGTTGGTGTTTGCTTACAGGAACCTAAAATTACACTCTGCTCTTGTTTCTATCCCATCTCAGGCTATAATTTTTTATTCTTCAGATCCTTTTCCTGATGGGACCTTTAATGAAAAGTGCCCTTCTTCTATGCACTGATTATTCCGTACCAATCAGCTTATTTGTTCATACTTTGCAGCATTAACACAGCAGCCCGTATCCACTTACATAGGGGATACCCTCTGTTCTTTATATCTCGCTCAATCACCTCTCCTTCTCGGGCATTATATATCCGGATATTGCCTTCTGTTCGTCATTACCGCGCCACCGATTCTGTTTACTTGGTGGATTTTAATGCCCACCATTTCCTCTGGGGGGGGTCTCACTGTGATCCGTGGATTCAGTTAGAGGCTTTTCTGCCACCCCGCCCCTCCATGTTTTAAAATTCAGGTACTCACACCCATTTTCATCCTCGACTCATACTCTCTCTGCATCGATCATCATCGAGTCTGCTCTTCCCTCCGCCGCATTAGACTTCACTTGGTCTGTTCTCCCGGACTTTACATGACAGTGATCAAATCCCAATCATTCTTACTTCCCCTTCATATTCGCCACCTCTTCGCAACCCCACGCTGGCAATTTAATCGGCAAGTTTGGAACCCTTTACTCACACCTAACTGTTTTTTAATGAGGTTCCGTTCTCTTCCTCCATCGATGAGCTTTACTCCTCTTCTCGTCCCTCGTTTTCAACCGCAGCTTCTCATTCTATAACCCTAACTCTTCGGGCAGGCATTCTCAGAAATGCGTGCTTGAGGTCTCCTGCTTGTGCTCGTGCAGTACATTTGAAACGCACTTGCATGGGGCAGGTACTCGGTACAATAGACCACAGAGAGACTCCTTGATTTAAAACAGAAGAGTGGCTATCGCTCGCCGTGTCACCGTGACGCTAAACGTCCACTTGCTTCGGATTATTCTCCACCATCACCTCTGCTTCCTCTATGATTGCAGTCTGGAAAAAAAGTACGAAAACTGGAGTGGTAAATATTCTCCCTGACCCGGCTCCTGTTCTGCGGTTGCGGTTTGATATAGCAAACCCACTAGATTGTTGCCAATGAAATTGGCAATATCTGGTCTGTATTTTCTCAGGGACTCCATCTATGCCCTCTCATTTCTTCCTCAAAGTCTGCCAGAGAGTTAGAGCACCCTTGGACGTTTCTTCTCTCATAAGAAGAACAGTATAATGTGCCTTTTACAACTTCAAGAATGGAGGCTACCCACTCAGCTTGTCGACATCGGCAGCTGGGCACGACGACATTCTTATTTCAAGCTTCACATTTACAATCAGTCACCCCTTGCAGTCCTATTAACGCCTTTACAATCTTATTTGGTCACAAGAGTTCTTCCACAGCTGTTGGAAATCCGCCATTGTTCTCCCTTTCCGCAAACCAGGCACTACTGGGACATGAAACCTCCCCACTGTCGACCATTGCTCTTACCAGTGCAGTTTGCAAATAATGGAATGCCTTATAAGACATTTAGTGTGGGTATTTTAGAGACACACAACTGTCCTCTCCACTTGTCAATAGGCTTTTCGTAAGGGACCGTTCTATACCATAGACCTCTTATCTACGCTTGGATACAATTTCGTAATGCCTTTGGATAACCACTCAGTTATTGCCATATTTTTTGACCTTGAGAAGGCATATGACACAACTTGGAGGTTATAATATTTTAGCCCAACCACTCCGTTAGGCCTTCGAGGCAATCTACCAACCTTCCTATAAGAACTTTTTTTAACTGACAGGCATTCCGTGTCGGTTAATAATGTTGCTCTCCCCGGACTTTTATCCAAGCTGAAGGTGTCCCCCAGGGAATGTGTTCTGAGCACAACACTTTTTCTCCTTGCTATTAATGGATTTGGCCTCTAGTCCTTCATCAAATATTTGGTCAACACATAGTTGATGACTTCGCAATTTGCCTGTGCAGTGCTGACTGTCACCTTCATTACAGTTTCTCTCCACATGCAGTCGAACAGTGTTTTCCAATTGGGCACCATACGTGGGATTAAATTTTCCAAGCACTAAAACCCCCAAATTACTTTCACTAGACGCTCTGTCATCTCCAATCATCCTTTGTACCTCTATGGCTCCGGATCCCTGAACGTGATACAGTCAAGTTTCTGGGCCTCCTCTTTGATCGTAGTTATCCTGGAAACCTCACATTATCCTCTCTGAAGCAACTTGTCACAGCTGGCTAACCTTCTAAAACCCCTTGCTCATCTTCATGGGGAGCTGATCAGTTCGAACCCTCCTCCTTTCGCCAACACTCCACCCTTAATTTATCGAAAACTTGATTATAGGACCAGTTATTCAGCGGCATCTCCTGCTACCTCTCTAGCCTTAACCCCATTCATCACCCAAGAATTACATTATGCCTTGGTGGCTTTTTTCGCTTTCCCCTTGTCGAGAGCCTCTATGCAGAAGCGAAACGTCCATCCTATCTGTTCGCCGTGATGCCCGATGTGCCTGCGCTACTATGTAACGCTCTCATGATCTCCGCACTCCTTCATTTAAGAATGGTCACTGATATAGTAGACATTAATCTTTTATTTGTTCGACCGTCGCGCGCCCCCTGTTTACTCTGTCCCTTCTCTCTTCGCCTTCATTTCGCACCTTGTCTTCTCTCAATGCCACCTTCTATGTACATGTAGCATCTCACTTTTCCCTACCCCCCCCTGGAAGTTCCAGCAGTTTTATTCCGTTTCTTTCTCCCTCCCTTGCTCGAAAGCCTAACTGTCTACGGTCGCTTCCCCGCTCTCTTTTTCTGACCACTTTCACTCTCATTCCTCAGCCCTTGCTGTGTACACGGATGGCTCTAAGTCGTCAGACGGTGTAGGATTCGCAGCAGTGTTTCCCAGACAGCGTCGTACAAGGGCAATTTACTAGCTACGGCTAGTATTTTTACTGCTGAATTATATGCCATCCTTACAGCACTTATTCCTTATTGCATATATGCCTGTGTCAACCATTTGAGTTGTCTCAGACTCCCTTAGTGCTTTACAAGGCTATAAAAAATTTGAACACCTCACCTCTAGTCCTCTGTAATCCCACTTTGGCTACCGCATCTTTAAACAAGCATAAAGATTATTGTTTTTTGTTGGGTCCCTGGTCCATGTTTGATCGTAACAGGCAATGAACAGCAGACACTGCTGCGTGGTCAGCATACATGACCTACCAGTTTTCTTTTAGAGGTATTCCAGTATACGGACTATTTTTGCCCTGCAATATCTTCCCACGCTTCACAACCGTTGGCAACAACGTTTGTCCTACTATGCCGGCAACAAACTTCAGTTATTAAACCGAGTATAGGTTATGGCCGTCTTCTTATCACCAGTTTCGAGGTTGGGGAGACTACTCTCTCCGTCTTCCGCAATGGCCATACTCGTCTACTCATGGATATCACATGGAGAGGCGTCGTTGCTCCTCTCTGTGAGAATTGGCCAAGCTCCCAATACGTCAGCCCACTTTCTGTTGGACTGCCCACTCTATCACGAGCAATGCAGAATTTACCTCTGTCCGTCCGTCTTAGCTCTGCTGCTCACTCTTACCTTCCCTTCTCGCTGATGGACCCACCTTATCACATCCAGACTCTCTCTTTGACTTTTTGACACAACTGACTTACTTCACAAATTCTATACCTTCATCCCTTTCTAACTTCAATCTCTAGCTACCCCACTACCCCATACTATCCCCTGCCCCACTGTTTTTTTGTAACCCTGCTGATCAACCCTCCTCCCTTCTGCCATCCAAACCCTCGCTTCTCCCTACCCCTGCAGCGCTGTATAGCCTTGGGCTTGCACTTCTTTTTTGATTATAATACTAATGAGCCATAAAATTAAATTCCTGATTAAGTATCACCTTAAACAAGAGTCAAATTCTATGATAACCTTCTACTTGAGGAAGTCAGTCAAGGCCTACTTGCCACCTAATGTACCTCACTGAAAGAATAATATACGGATATTACAATGAATGCTGAAGACAACCTCTTACCCCAACCATACATTGTAAACAATATTACTAAAAAAAAAAAAAAGAAAAAAAAACTGTAACTAGGAATTGTTACAATGACAATGAGATAAATCACTCTGGTCGATTTCCTTGTCCATCCTGGGTAAGGTCCACCGTACTAAATATGTTATGTAATGTATGCAACATAAGTGTGCAGCTGTAGATAGAATTAACCAGTAACCTCAACAATCTACACACGCATTACTTATGTCTGAACAGTGTACCAAGTGTACACTTTATCACTTAGAAACACTTGTGTTAAAGTAAGATATAGGTAGAGTCGGGTACAACTCGCTGGTCATCATTAAACCACACTCAACATCTCATAGTCACACACTAGGCCCAGCTTTCTGGAGAGTTACCAGTGTTCAGCTTAATATATGTTTTATTATGTGGACAGTGCGAGTCTGCATCATTAACTGGTGATCAGAAGTTAAACACTTAGAATCCGGTGATCAAATAGTCAACACAATATACACAATGTATACTAAATATAATGATTCAAATTGTTACTATTACACTTTTAACCTAGGCGCTACACTCCACTAGATGAGATGGCAAGGAACATAGAGTAACAGGCTGACTCTTCGTAACACAGTTTAAAAGGATATCCGAATTACTCAAGAGAGAAAGTATTCATGAAACTGAACATTAATGCACAGTAAGCTTGTTCACAGTAAAAATACAAAAGCATAAATACACACCACACCACAGATGAACACTGCAATTTGAAAATAATACGGGAATTTAGCAGTAAAGTTTCAGCTAACGAGAAAATGTATTAAAAACACAACAGCAATGACACTGGGACAAGCAACTTTAATTATGTAACCGTATTTAATAGTTTCAGTTACACTAAGCAGAGCATGTATTACCCTGATTTATCTAAGTAAGGCGTCGCTAATTTTTGGAGTGTGAGTTTTGGGGAAGCTTTTTTGGGTTGGCTCGGGAAAGTACCAGGCCCATAGTTGGTCTGCCGAGAGATTTCGTCCCAATTGGGGAGTTTTATGGAAAGGTTTGTTTAAATGTTTAAAAGGGGAGGGGGGTTTTGATGGGGAAATTGCAATGGACAGCGGTCGTGGTTTTGGTGCCAAATGGGGCCCAACAGTCTATAATGCAGGTTTGTAGGGCTATATCGCTTATGTGCGGTGATTATAAGTTATTTGCAAGAATTTTAGGGAATCGATTGAAAAAGGTGATTAAAAAGGTCATAAACAGGGGGCTACAGGGTACCAGGTAGGTCTATGTATGAGGGACAGGGGTTGATAGGGGGGTTTTATAGGAAGTGGCAGGAGTCGTGTGGTGGAGGAATGTTAGCACTAGATTGGCAGGTAAAAATGATAGTATCAAAAGGGGAAATGCATTGCGGCAGTTCATGAGATGGTAGGGGTTTGAGGGGGGAAATTGTGTCTTGGGCATGGACCTTGTATGAGGGGGGAGTTTTATGTGTGTGCAGGTTTTTGGGAGGGTGGAGTCGAAAGTTCAGATGGGTTGAGGATTGCGACAGGGTTGTCCGCTTTTTGCAATTGTTGTTCTTTTTGTTTTCAGGATTTGTTTTATCAGCAGTTCGGTGGCTGTGAAAGGGGGTATGGAGGTTAAGGAAAGCGACAGGTGTCCTGGAATTGTGGGTTACGTAGACGATACAAGGGTTTCCTCGTAGGGGGAGGTAAGGATTTCCTATGGGTGGGGAGGGTTGTGGTTTGTGTTTGGGGAAAGCATTGACAGCAACTTTTTACAGGTCTATGTGCCGAGGTAGGGAGGTTTATGGGGGAGGAGAAAGGGAGAAAGAATTTTCGTAGGGTTATCGGGATTTTGGGTTGAGGGATTTATGGAATGTACAGTGTCACATTAAACAGTAGTAACTGTAAACCTGACAGTGTATTGCTGACTTTAAGAACACTGTGTTGTATAGAATGTACAGTGTGACACTAAACAGTGTGCTAGTGCGGAGTGACTCTTTAGCATTATATTGTATGTTCTGTTAAGCAGGTATTCACTGTTGTGTAGTTTCATGTGTGAAATTTGGTGTTTCAAACACCGTGCCCCATGATATACCTGGAGTTTACCTGGAGAGAGTTCCGGGGGTCAACGCCCCCGCGGCCCGGTCTGAGACCAGGCCTCCTGGTGGATCAGAGCCTGATCAACCAGGCTGTTGCTGCTGGCTGCACGCAAACCAACATACGAGCCACAGCCCGGCTGATCCGGAACTGACTTTAGGTGCGTGTCCAGTGCCAGCTTGAAGACTGCCAGGGGTCTGTGGTAATCCCCTTAGGGTGTGTGGGAAGGGCAGTTGACAGTCTCGGGCCCTGACATTATTGTATGGTCTCTTAACGTGCTAGAGACAACATGCTTTTCATTGGGGGGATGGTGCATCGTCTGCCAAGTCTTTTGCTTTCGTAGTGGGTGTTTTTCGTGTGCCAAAGTTCAGTACTATCCCTCTAGGAATTTTCCAGGTGTATTATTATCATGTATCTCTCCCTCCTGCGCTCAGGGATACAGGTTTAGGAACTCAAGGCTCCCAATAATTGTGGGTGTTTTATCTCCGTTATGCGCGCCGGAAAAAGTTCTCTGTACATGTTCTAGGTCGGCATTTGCACTGCATGAAAGGTTGCTGTTAGTGTGCAGCAATATTCAGCTAGATAGACAAGTGACCTGAAGAGTGTCATCATGGGCTTGGCCTCCCTAGTTTTGAAGGTTCGCATTATCCATCCTGTCATTTTTCTAGCAGATGCGATTGTTACAATGTTATGTTATTGAAGGGAGAGCCTCCGACATGATCACTCCCATGTCTTTGACGTTGGTGTTTCCTCTATTTTGTGGCGCCAGAATTTTGTTTTGTACTCTGTTGAAGATTTAATTTTCCTCTGATTACCCTATCTGAGTAATTGAAATTTTCATCGTTGAAACTTCATTTTGTTTTCGGCAGCCACTGAAAGATTTGGTTGATGTCTGCCTGGAGCTTTGCAGTGTCTGCAATGGAGACACTGTCATGCAGACTTCGGGGGTGTCATCTGCAAAGGAAGACACGGTGCTGTGGCTGACATCCTTGTCTATGTCCGGTTTAAGGATGAGGAACATGTTGGGGAGCGAGTTTTACTTGTGCCTGTGGAACAGGAGGCGTTTCACCGTAGCTGCTCGGACTTTACTCTGTTGACGGACTACTCTCTGTGTTCTGTTAGTGAGGAGGAAATTATAGATCAATCGACCGACTTTTCCTGTTATTCCTTTAGCACGCATTTTGTGCGGTATTACGCCATGGTCACACTTGTCGAGGTTTTGCAAGTCTGTATATATTACTTCTGCATTCGTTTTGCTTATAGTGCATTTAGGGGACCTTGTCGTAGTGGTGCCAATAGTTGAGCCCGACAGGAAGACCTGTTCTAAACATGTCTGCCATGGGTTGTGTAACTGATGGGTTTCTAGATGCGTGGTGATCTTGCTTCTTAGGATCCTTTCAACAGATTTTTATGATAGGGGAATGTTAGTGCTATTGGTCTGTAGTTCTTTGCTGTTGCTTTACTGCCCCCTTTGTGGTGTGGGGCTTTGTCTGTTGTTTTTAGTAACTGTGGGACGACCCCCGTGTCCATGCTCCCTCTCCATAGGATGGAAAGGCATCGTGATAGGGCTTCTTGCAGTTCTTGATGAACACAGAGTTTCCATGGTCTGGCCTGGGCAGAGTGCATGGCCATGTCATTTATCGCCTGTTCGAAGTCATTTGGCGTCAGGATAACATTGGATAGGTTGTGTTAATCAAATTTTGTGGCTCTCTCATAATAAAATTCATTTTTGATCTTCGACTCTCAGGCTGGTTAGCAGGATTGCTAAAATAACTGAGTATATTGGACTTGAGTAGTCACTCATTTCCTTGTTGTCATCTGTGTAGGACCCTCTTGTATAAGTAGGGCCCCAATACTGGGACGTGTTCTCGATTTTGATTGCTAGGAGAAGAAATACTTTGGGTTTCTTTCCGATTTATTTATGGCTTTTAGTCTTCCGCGATTCCTGACTCCTAAGTGATTCTTTTAGCTTAAGTTCGATGTGGTGCTATTTTCTCATGAACAGTGTCTCCCTACGCATTTCAGATTTATTGACCTCTTTTTAGCGCTCTGTTATTCTTTTCCGTCGCCTGTAAAAGGAGCGCCTGTCTCTTTCTGTTTTACATCTATACCTCCTTTTTCTTAGAGGAATAAGCCTTGTGCATACATCGAGTGCTACGAGTTATTCTGTTTAGGCATAAGTTGGGGTCTGTGTTGCTTAGTATATCTTCCCAGCTTATATCGGTTAGGACTTGTTTACCTTGGTCCCACTTTATGTTTTTGTATTGAAGTTGAATTTGGTGAATGCTCCCTCGTGACTAATCTCCTATGTCGGTCTGGGCTCTGCGCTGTTAATGACTGAACCTTCAATTATGTTGTGATCTGGTATATTGTTTTTGATTATGGTGATTTTCTTATCAGATCATCATTGTTAGTGGAAGCTGAGGTCTAGTGTATTCTCCAGTCTAGTAGGCTCTATTATTTGCTGTTTAAATTGAATTTTGTTGCAGAGTTTAAAAGCTACGTGTGAGTGTGAGTTTTCATCAGAGCTGCCTCCTGGTGTTATTACTGCAACAATATTATTTGCTATATTCCTCCATCTTAGGTGCCTTAAGTTGAAATCCCCAGAGCAAGATGGTTGGGTGGCAGGAGCTGAAGAGTTTTCCAGGACAGTGGTCCAATTTTATCAGCTGTCCGGGAATTGCTGGGATGTTGCATACGGAGGCTTGTAGACTATCACATTGACTAGGTTATGTTCTCGGACCATTTACTGCTAAACTTCCAATACATCATTTGAGGGCATTTAGCAGTTCTGTGCAAACAAGTGATCTGCATTGTACAGGCCAACCCACCCTTTTTGAATGTTCACTCTGTCAATCTGTATAGGTTGAATCCTGGGATACAATTTCGTTGTCCAAGTGATCGTTATGTGGGTCTCAGTGAAAGCCGCGAACATTGCCTTTGCCTCTGCAAGCAGTCCACGGATGAAAGGTATTTTGTTGTTTGTTGCTGGCTTTAGACCCTGTATATTTGCAAAGAAGAATGTTATCGGACTGGTGGTATTGTTGGTACTGGGGGGGGATTTTTTTTCCGGCATTAGTATCTGTATCTGTTGGTTTGGAGTGGAGGCCATCGACTGTGGTTCCACTCCAGGAATGACTGGATTTGGTGTACGATTTCTGCCATTTCCTGCCAGTTTTTTTTCCTTCCTTGCTATTTTATATAATTGATTAGTGTTCATTGTATGTTCAATGGTGTGGGACAGATGGATGCCCACGAGGTATTGTTGAGGAGTTGGTATGGTTGGTGTGTGTGTGTGTATATAATAATAATTCTCTGAATAAGGGACTTGTCCATTATGTCCAGTGTAATAATTCCTTTTGGTTCAGCTTAATGTTTTACAGGGATCACTGTAATCTTAAGTATTGAGATAACTTTATCATTATGTGTGAACTGGACAAATATTTACTCTTGTTAAACGCATGGAATTTCAGTGTAAACAATTCCTATCGTTTGCACTTTGGGATGCCCGTTCTTGTGGGTGACGCCTCTAGTTCAGTACATTTTGTGTCACATTTCACAGCATGGTTTTGTTTGATTGTTCAACATAGCATGGATATATTGTGCTTTGAGTGGCCTTTGTTGTCACTAAGTTCATGAAATTCCATATTTTCATTTTTTTTTGTAAAAGCTCACTGTTTCTGTGAGCTCTGTATAATGTGTACATATAATGTGTACATATAATGTCAGTGTTAGTGGTTGTTCACCTTAGTAATGCAGATGTTCGGTGAACACATGCATGACTATGGTTTATTATTGTGTGTGTACTTAAGTAAAATATACTTGGGAGTTGGCATACCTTCCATGAGGGGAGGTTTGTGTGTGTAGGATGCATGGTGTATATACTAGGGTATGATACAAACCAGGGGAGGTTAGTGTGTGTAGGATGCATGGTGTATATACTATGGTATAATAAAACCAGGGAGAGGTTAGTGTGTGTAGGATGCTTGGTGTATATTTCTATGGTATAATACAAACCAGGGAGGTTAGTGTGTGTAGGATGCATGGTGTATATACTATGGTATAATACAAACCAGGGGAGGTTAGTGTGTGTAGGATGCATGGTGTATATACTATGGTATAATACAAACCAGGGGAGGTTAGTGTGTGTAGGATGCATGGTGTATATACTATGGTATGTACATACAGGGGAGGTTAGTGTGTGTCGGATGTTGGTTTGTATTTACTTGTATGATACTAACCAGGGAGGTTAGTGTGTGTAGGATGCATGGTGTATATACTATGATATAATACAAACAGGGGAGGGTAGTTTGTGTGTAGGATTGCATAGTGTATATATTTTTTATTATTTTTTTTCTATGTGTATGAATACAATCCCAGCCGGGAGGTTAGTGAGTGTAGGATGCATGGGTGTATATACTATGGTATATACAAACAAGGGAGGTTAGTGTGTTGTAGGGGCATGGATGATATTTATGGTTGATACAAAACCAGGGTGAGGTTCCGTGTGTGTGTGTAGGATGTATGGTGTATTTACTATGGTATGAATACAAACCAGGGGGAGGGTAGTGTGGGTAGGATGTGGTTTATATACTATGTATAATACAAACCAGGGAGGTTAGTGTGTGTAGGATGCATAGTGATATTTACTAAGGTTATGATACAAAACCAGGGGAGGTGAGGAGTGTAGGATGCTTGGTGTATATACTCGGTATGGCACACCGGGGAGGTTAGTGTAGTAGGATGCATGTGTATATATTGTGGTATGAATTCAAACCAGGGGAGGTTAATGTGTGTAGGATGCATGGTGTATATACTATAGTATGATACAAACCAGGGGAGGTTAGTGTGTGTAGGATGCATGGTGTATATACTATGGTATAATACAAACCAGGGGAGGTTAGTGTGTGTAGGATACATAGTGTATATTTACTATTGGTATAATACAAACCAGGGGGAGGTATTGTGTGTGTAGGATGCATGGTGTATATACTATGGTATAATACAAACCAGGGGAGGTTAGTGTGTGTAGGATGCATGGTGTATATACTATGGTTAGTGTATGGTGTATATACTATGGTATGATACAAACCAGGGGAGGTTAGTGTGTGTAGGATGCATTGTGTATATACTATGGTATGTTACAAACCAGGGGAGGTTAGTGTGTGTAGGTTACATAGTGTATATACTATGGTATGATACAAACCAGGGGAGGTTAGTGTGTGTAGGATGTAATGGTGGTAATATACTATGTATGATTACAAACCAGGGAGGTTAGTGTGTGTAGGATGCATTGTGTATATACAATGGTATGTTACAAACCAGGGGAGGTTAGTGTGTGTATGTTACATAGTGTATTTACTATGGTATGATACAGGCCAGGTGAGCGAGGTTAGTGTGTGTAGGGGATGTTATGGTGTTGTATTATATGGTATGATTACAAACCAGGGGAGGTTAGTGTGTGTGGATGTATGTGTGTTATACTATGGTATAATGCAAACCTGGGGAGGTTAGTGTGTGTTGGGATGCATGGTGTAATACTTGGTATAATACAAACCAGGGACGAGGTTAGTGTGTGTAGGATAGACATGGTGTATATACTATGTATAATACAACCAGGGGAGGTTAGTGTTGTAGGATGCATGGTGTATTACTATGTATGATCCAAACAGGGGAGGGTAGTGTGTGTAGGTTGCATGGTGTATATGCTATGTGTATGATTACAAACTAGGGGACGTTGTGGTGTAGGATGTTATGGTTTGTGTATACTATGGTAATGTTACAACCAGGGGAGGTTAGTGTGTGTAGGATGTATGGTGTATTATACTATGGTATATTACAAACCAGGGGAGGTTAGTGTGTGTAGGTTGCCTAGTGTTTATACTATGGTATGGATACAAACCAGGGGAGGTTAGTGTGTGTAGGATGCATGGTGTATATACTATGGTATGATACAAACCAGGGGAGGTTAGTGTGTGTAGGATGCATGGTGTATATACTATGGTATAATACAAACCAGGGTAGGATAGGGGTTAGGATGCATGGGTGTATATACTATGGTATGATACAAACCAGGGGAGGTTAGTGTGTGTAGGATGCATGGTGTATATACTATGGTATGATACAAACCAGGGGACGTTAGTGTGTGTAGGATGTATGGTGTATATACTATGGTATGATACAAACCAGGGGAGGTTAGTGTGTGTAGGATGCATTGTGTATATACAATGGTATGTTACAAGCCATGTAGTCAGAAACTGTAAGGCTGGAGATGATGTCCTGGTAGTCAGTAAATGGGGGGCTGATAGTGCTGTCCTGGGAAACAGTAATGGGGAAGCTGGAGGTGCTGTCCTGGGAGACAGTAATGGTGAAGCTGGAGGTGCTGTCCTGGGAGACAGTAATGGTGAAGCTGGAGATGCTGTCCTGGGAGACAGTAATGGGGAAGCTGGAGATGCTGTCCTGGGAGACAGTAATGGTGAAGCTGGAGATTTTGTCCAGGAGTCGGGAATTTTAACGCAGGGCTAGGATACATATGAATGGACACGCATAGGGGACAGGAGCCATAGTGGGGAAATAAGTGTTAGTCAAAGATAAAGATTAAACCAATATTGCAAACTTGAAAATACCGCAGGGAAATAGCAAACAAGAGGACTCACTTGCAATGTGAGGTTTATTACCCAAAAACAAATGGTGGGAGCTCCATTGTTGTTGCTAGGGGGATAGAAGTAAGACAGGGAAACATGCACCAACAGGGAATAAGTCTCAGAAACCCAGGCAAACGGAACCTAGCCTTGTCACTTACTTTGCACTCGGTATATGCTGGCATGGGAATCTGGAAAAACAGATATGGGACGTGCACTTATGACCACCCTAGGAAATGCCCATGCCTTATGGTCAACAGGAAAATGCAAACTCCCTTCCTGTAAGCTTTTTTCACCCTGAACTGTGTACCCTCTTCAGTACAGAAGGACTGTGCAATACTTAAATTGCCTGCCATACCATCTAGGGGACAAAAAGATACAAATACATCCAGGCCATGGGGAAAAACCAGGGTAGCCACAGCCCTCAAGAGGGAAGGTTTTTTAAGTGCCAGGAAGGAAAAAAAAAAAAAAACTGGCAGGAAATGCGAAATCGTACACCAAATCCTGTCATTCCTTGGAGTGGAACTCAGTTCGTGGACTCAAATCCAAACCACAACTGATACAGATACTAATGCCGGAAAAAAAATCCCCCCCTAGTACCAACAATACACCAGTCCGGAACATTCTTCTTTGCAAATATACAGGGTCTAAAAGCCAGCAACAAACAACAAAAATACCTTTCATCCGTGGATGCTTGAAGAGGCCAAAGGTAATGTTCGCGGGCTTTCATGTGACCCACATAAAGGATCCAACTTGGACAACGAAATATGGATCCCAGGTTACAACCTATACAGATTGTGACAGAAGTGAACAGGCAAAAGGGGGGGGTTGGCCTGTACATTGCAGAGTCACTTGCTTTGCACAGAACTGTAAAATGCCTCAAGTGATGTAGTGGAAGTTTTAGCAGTAACGGTCGAGAACCAAAAAACATCTAGTCATTGGTGATAGTCTACAAGCCTCCGGATGCAACATCCAGCAATTCAGGAAACAGCTGTTAAAAATTGCACTGTCTGGAAAACCTTCAGCTCCTGCACCCTACATCTTGCTCATGGGGGATTTCAACTAAGCACTATAATGGAGGAATATAGCAAATAATATTGTTGCGTAATAACACCAGGAGGCAGCTTGTTGAAAAACTCACACTCACGGAGCTTTTAATCTCGGCACAAAATTCAATTTAAACCAGCAAATAATAGAGCCTACTAGAATGGAGAATAACCTAGACATCATCTTCACTAAACATTGATGATCTGATAGAATATCACCATATCAAAAAACAATATACTCAGATCACAAACATAATTGAGTTTCGTCTGTTAAGCGCGGAGCCCTGACCGACATAATGAGATTCAGTCCCCGAGGGAGCATTCACCAATTCAACCTTCAATAACAAAAACATAAAGGATGGGACCAAGTCAACCATGTCCTAAACCGATAATTAAGCTGGGGAAGAAGTTATAATAAGCAAAACAGGACCCCAAACTTACTGCCTAGAAACAGATTATCTCGGAGCACTCGATGTATGCACAAGGCTTATTCTCTAGAAAAAGGAGGAGTTAGATGTTAAAACGTAAGAGACAGGCGCTCCCTTTACAGGCGACGGATAAGAATATCCAGTCGGCTAACAGAGGTCAATATATCTGAAATGCGTTATGGAGACACTGGTCAGAGAAATAGAAGCATCGAACTTAAGCTAAAAGAATCCTTTAGGAGTCAGGAAATGCGCGGAAGAACTTAAAAGCCCTAAATGAAATCGAAAGAAACCCAAAGTATTTTCTTCTCCTATGCCAAATCAAAATCGAGAACCAACGGCCGTATTGGGCCCTACTTAACAAGATGGGTCCTACACAGATGACAAACAAGGAAATGAGTGAGTAACTCAGAGTCCCAATATGACTCAGGTTTAGCAAGCGCTAACCAGGATGAGGAGTCGAAAGAATCTAAATGAATTTTTTATGAGAGATGCACAAAAATTTGATTAACACAAGCTATCCCCGTGTTATCCTGACGCCAAATGACTTCGAACAGGCGATGAAATTGACATGCCCATGCACCTTGCCCAGGGCCAGACTCATGGAACTCTTGTGTCATCTAGAAAACTGCAGAAGCTCTATCACGAAGCCTTTTCATCCTATGGAGAGGGACATGGACACGGGGGTCGACCCACAGTACTAAAAAACAACAGACATACCCCCACTCAAAAAAGGGGGGCAGAAAGCAACAGAAAAAGGAACTACGACCCAAAAAATTGCATAACACCCCTATATAAAATCTTTGAAAGGGTCTAAGAAAAAGATCACCAAGCATCTAGAAACCCATCAGTTAACAACCCAGGGCAACTGGGTTTAGAACAGGTCGCTCCTTTTGTCTCAACTATTGGACCACTACGAAAGGTCCTAAATCACTGGGAAGGACAAAAAAAGCAGATGAAATATATACAGACTTTGCAAAAGGGCTTCGACAAGTTGACCATGGCCCGAAATAGCGCACAAAATGCGTGAAAAAGGAATAACAGGAAAAGTCGGTCGATGGATCTAAAATTTTCCCTCACTAACAGAACACAGGAGTCGTCAACAGAGTAAACCCGGGCAGCTCGGGGAAAAACTCTGTTCCACAAGGCCAGTAATCGCTCCCTTTGTTTCTCTCCCTTTATCCCACATAGACGGATGTCGCACAGCACCCTGTCTTTCCTTTGCAGTGACACCCGAAATCTGCTTTGACAGTGTCTTCCTTTTCGACATGCAAAGTCCAGGCAGAATCAACCCAAAACTTTAGTGGGCTGAGAAACAATATGAAATTCAACGATGAGAAATTTCAATACCAGATTGGTAAACATGAGGAAATTAAATCTTTATCAGGTACAAAAAAAAATTCTGGCCACAAAATAGAGCGAAACACAAGTCAAGCCTGGGGTGTTCATGCGGAGGATCGCCCCCTTAAGGACCATAACCTGTATCAAAGATCTGCTAGAAAAATGCGGATGGTAATGGGAAACCCTTTAAAAAAATAGGGAGGCCAAACCCTGATGAATCTTCAGGTCACTGTTCTATCTAGGCTGGTTTTTTGTGCACCCCAAAAAGCACCTTTCAAGGCAGGTGAAATTGCCCCCACTAGAAAAATGACAGAGAACTTTCACGGCACGTAACGGAGTAAAAAACCTCAATTATTGGGAGCGCTTGAGGTTCCCAAAAACCCGTATTCCCCGGAACCAGGAGGGAGAGTACATGATTATATACACTGGAAAATCCTAGAGGGACTAGTAACGACTTGCACACGAAAATCCCCATCGAAAGCAAAAAAATTTGGGGAGATGCACCCCTCCCCCCAATGAAAAAACAGGGGTGCATAGACGTTTAGAAAAACCTACAATAAGTGCCAGGGGCCCCAGCTGTTAACTGCCCCCCAGCA
>NC_069452.1:23567840-23600809 GCF_026875155.1 Cherax quadricarinatus
TATTTGTAAAGTAACATTAGTGTTAGAACCTCTATATTGTAAGTAAAAATATGTTAGAACCTCTATATTGTGATGAACTTTATGGTTAGAACCTCTATATTGTGAAGTAACATTATGTGTTAGAACCTCTATATTGTGATGTAACTTATGTGTTAGAACCTTAAAATTGTGATGTAACATTATGTTTTTAAAACCTCTATATTGTGATGTAACATTATGTGTTAGAACCTCTATATTGTGATGTAACATTATTGTTAGAACCTCTATATTGTGAAGTAACATTATGTGTTAGAACCTCTATATTGTGAAGTAACATTATGTTTTAGAACCTCTATATTGTGATGTAACATTATGAGTTAGAACCTCTATATTGTGAAGTAACATTATGAGTTAGAACCTCTATATTGTGATGTAACATTATGTGTTAGAACCTCTATATTGTGAGTAACATTATGAGTTAGAACCTCTAATTTTGTGATTTTAACATTTTTTGGTTTTCTTGGATGTTTAGTAATGTGGGTTTTTTCTCATATATAGAGAGGAGAACTGTGTATATGTTATACACATGTTGACACGGTTTTATTTTGGTAGTATTGTACTTCCCTGGTTTTTGTATATTCCCCTTTTTATATAAAATGTTATATATAAAAACTACTGTTGCTCCTCCTCCCCCTCCTTCTCCCCCTCCTCCTGCCACCGCCGCTGCCACCGCCGCTGCCACCGCCGCTGCCACCGCCGCTGCCGCCGCCGCTGCCACTATAACTAATAATAATAATAATTTTAATAAAAATAATAATATTAATAATAAATATAATAATAACAATAATAATAATACTAGAGTAAATTTTTTATAGACAAAATTCATCCTGGAAATAAAATTGTGAATGTAACATAAAGAAGTGAGATATAAGTAATGTTAAGTTACTTATGATCAAACTGACTTATAATTGTGAATGTAACATAAAGAAGTGAGATATAAGTAATGTTAAGTTACTTATGATCAACCTGACTTATAATTGTGAATGTAACATAAAGTGAGATATAAGTAATGTTAAGTTACTTATGATCAAACTGACTTATAATTGTGAATGTAACATAAAGAAGTTTAGATATAATTTAAAGTTAAGTTACTTATGAAACAAACTGACTTATAATTGTGAATGTAACATAAAGAAGTGAGATAAAGTAATGTCAAGTTACTTATGATCAAACTGACTTATAATTGTGAATGTAACATAAAGAAGTGAGATATAAGTAATGTCAAGTTACTTATGATCAAACTGACTTATAATTGTGAATGTAACATAAAGAAGTGAGATATAAGTAATGTGAAGTTACTTATGATCAAACTGACTTATAATTGTGAATGTAACATAAAGTATGAGATATAAGTAATGTTTTAAATTTCTTATGATCAAACTGACTTATAATTGTGAATGTAACATAAAGAAGTGAGATATAGGTAATGTTAAGTTACTTATGATCAAACTGACTTATAATTGTGAATGTAACATAAAGAAGTGAGATATAAGTTGTGGAAAATTTTTAATTTTCCGAAACTATAGCGCCTAATAGGTGTTTTATGTGCCGATATGAGTCAAAAATGTATTTGAAAATGGAGTAGAACCAAGAGTTCCCTTTGCGCATGCGCGGATGTGCGAGAGAGAGGGGCGCAGATTGTTTTGAATGTGGTGGGGAAGCTGGGAAAGCATGGAACCACGAAATTGGCATTCACGGCGGCCTAAGGATTAATATAGGCCTCATTTCGTAATAGGAAGTGTTGTAACTGTTCCTGGTGGAGAGTGAGGGAACGTGATTTACGGGACCACGGTAATAGAGTGGTAAAAGGTGTGAATACGGGTAGGACCGTGGGTGACTGACGCGTCGTCCTGGACTGTGTCCCGGGGAAAATTACCCTTGGTTTAATCATCACTCATCGGTCTCAGATCTTAATGGAGTGATCTCTAATGTGTATAATAATTATGAGCCATTAAATCGTCTTGTGAATTGTAATGTAATTAATGATAATAACGCTAAGTTAAGAGAATGTGTGAAGTGAAATAAGTCGTTTTGCTCCGAGTGAACACGTTAGACCTCGTTGTTCCCGAGACGAGGAAAGTGAAGCTCCTTGAGTCACGACGTTTAAAGCGGGACAAACCAGCGGATACCTCGTCCTGCTGGAATGAGAACCGTGTCGGTGTAGCAGGACATCGAAAATGAGATGGTGAATGGAAGAAATAAGGAGTATCAATCACCCACAGTTAAGTAACCCTTCTAGTTATAACAAACTTAGGCTGGCCAGTTGTGTTATGTTGTAATTAGATAGGTTATGAGTGATCCAGCTACATCAAGTGACCAACAGAGAACATCTGGTAAGTGGTGAGATTATGTACAAATGTTTTCCTTGATGGATGTATCCAGGTGTATCTTACCCCCCCCCCTTCATTCAGCTAATCTAATATAATCTATACAGTCCACAATTAATTAGTAGCACCGTACTTGCGGGTGCTATCCAATCCATACTGGTCTCGGATAGATATGGATAAGATTGTGAGGTCGAGGGGGCCACTTGCCGCGACCAGGGGTGGTTAAGTTTTCTCACATGTCTACACGGGGTGACTACGGTAAACAATATGATTGTCTCCCAATGAGATTACTGGTATGTATATAATGTTGAGGTACATACAGGTAAGCACCCTAGAAAATTTTCCATATCTGCCCGTTGGTCCTTCGTGAACCGGATGCAATCAGTGAAAAAATTAATTGAATTAATTACTTAATAATTAAGTGACTGATTGAAGGAAGTGGGTGTAGGGTGCACGAGTTTAATCGATCGTGTGATGGATGATAATTAGCCCAATAAATTGCTAGCACATGGGTGGCTAGGATTTATACAAGAGTAAAGTGCAAGAATTACTCTTATAAGGCGTCTACTTAAGTAGTATAATGGGTGATTATTAATTCCCTAACCATGGCTGGGTCTGAGGAAGTTAGTGCGACTGGCAAGTCCATGGATGCCAAAGCAAAGAAAGCGTCACTACAAGCTCGGAAGGGTCATGTTACTAAATCATACAAGAAGTGTATGGAGTTAATGAAACAAGAAACGGTAAACCCTGATGAATTAAAGCTACAGCTAGATGCCTTAGGAAATAGACATGAGTCATATAGATTGTGGTTTAAAGACTATGAAAAAGAGCTGCTAGAGAATTGTGCAGATGATGCTGAAAGGGAGCGACTGCTGGATCAACATTATGAAGTGGAGGACAACATTGTGTCCTGCAAAACTAAGGCTTTGGAGAAGGTAAAGGGTGTAAACAATGTTGTTGTCAACCTAGTAAGGAAAGTCAAGGCATCTACCAAAACTCCCAGAATTATGTATGCCTGTGTTTAATCCGGGAGAACACTGGGAGGAGTTTTGGTCTATCTTTAAAGCAGTCGTACATGATAGGAGTGATCTTGCAAGTGTTACCAAATTATGCTATTAAAGGGACAAGTAAGGGGAGATGCGCATGTTCTCATACAAGCATTCCCAAATGTAGATGACTCCTATAGTGAGGCAGTTGACTTGTTGGAGGTCACTTACGGTAACTTGGAGCAAAGTAGGCTGGACCTAGTAGGCTAATTTGGCTAATTTGAAGACTCCAGATCACAACCGCAACAGCTTACAGCAATTTAGGATCAAACTAGAAAGCACTCTTAAGACCTTGAGTAATAAATATGATCTGGAGGGAGCAGAGTGGTTGTTGAGTGCCTTGATTCAGAATAAATTGAACCACAAGACCATAGAGTGGTTATCATAACAGATATCACAAGGGTTACTTCAGGTTGGAAGAAATAAGAGTGGACTGCAAGAGCTAATTGTCCAACTGCAGACCACCAACCCATTACCTCTAGGAATACCACGTCTACAGACCCCAGTGCACCTGCCAAGTTCCACAAAGGAAACCTTATCCTAATATCAATAATCCTAAGCCACCTACTACACGGGGTTACGTAGGCACGTATCAAGTGACAGGTGCCAGTTAAGTGTTTCCTCCACCTCCAACAAGAGGAGGAAGTACCACAATAAGGGTAGCCCAGTTGATAAGAGGTCAGCAAAGAAAGGAGAGATTGTATCTTCTGCAACGGTACTCATTTCTCTAAGAACTGTAATGCCTATAATTCATGGGATGTTAAAGTGGAAAGATTGGAAGAGCTTGCTAGATGTATCAGGTTGTCTAGGAAATCATAATGTAAGGGATTGCCGTGCTAACTTGCACTATTGTTATCAGTGTAAAAAGGGAAGACACCACATAGCTATGTGTAAGGGCAGATCTAATCGTAATGATGGTAACAATAGTACTGATAGTGGATAATAAACCCGGACACAACAGTAGCCCACGTAAAGATTGCAGCTAACGTCGGTAATGATGGCCTAGCTGAGGTAGCTTTGCCTGTGTTGGATGTGGTGATTAATGATAAACGGTGTAAATCCAAAACTGTAACAGCATTACTGGATCAGGGATCACAACGTACCTTCATAAAACGTAACTGCCTTAATGGATGAAGGTACAAATGGGAGATCCTGCTATACTCAAGCTATCTGGCTTTCTCTCGAATAAGAAGGCCCAGTCATACGACACTGTTTATGTAACTGTCCGGCTGGCAATGAGAGAAAACGTATTAATGCCGTAATTGTGGATAGGCTCCCAGAGAAAATATCTACAATAGGGCTTGGTAACGCTACTGAAAGGCTTTCGAGTAAGGTAGATTTGGCACCTTCTGGTATAAATAATGATTCGGTGGGGCCAATAGATATTTTGATAGGTAGTGACCATATGCCACCTTTGTAAAGGTATGACAAAGAAATGCGGAGTCACCCTTCTAAGGACCGCAGGAGGTCACGTGATGTATGCAGGCTTCCTCGTACCGATAATGAATGACTGGAGGAATCCATAAATACAGTTACGGTGTGTCTTACTCATGAAGTATCACCCCAGTATAAATATACTTCAATAGAGGATGAAGTTGAACCTGTGTATAAATTATGGAATTGGACAGCATAGGGATCAATGTAAATGAAGAAAGTCCAGATGATTCCATTTACTCAAGAACAAATACCAGAAGGATGTTAAATTTGAATCTGGACAATACTGGGTGAGACTTCCGTGGAAGCTGAACCATCCAGACCTACCAACTAATTATACCGGATGGCGTATGGACAATTAAAGGCTCAGCTCCACGAATTGAGCAAGACACCAGAACTGTTGACTGCTTACGATGATATAATTAATGAGCAGTTAAATATAAATTCATAGAGGAGGTACCTCCCGAGCAAACCCAGATTTATGGTCACTATTTGCCACACCACGGAGTGAAGAAGGATTCTAAGACCACTCCTCTGAGGATTGTGTTTAATTGTAGTGCCAGGAGTAATAAAGGTGTACCTAGTTTGAATGACTGTTTGATGACAGGTCCGTCGTTGACGAAAAACTGGGAGACATACTATTAAACTTCAGGGTTAAGAATTATGCCTTTACGGCAGACATAAGTAAAGGTTTCCTGAGAGTGGTCTGCAGGAGGCTGAACCGGGATTGCACTAGGTTCTTATGCCCGAGAATCCTATGACCCACTTAGTCCCCTGAAGACTTTTCGCTTCAGGAGTGTATTGTTTGGTGCTACCTCCAGTCCATTCCTACTCCAGGCAACGATAAATGCACACCTTAAGCGTACGGGTGGTCCACTGAGTGGAGTAATGGGTAAACAATTTATGTGGACAATTTCCTGGGGGTGACGTCTACTGAAGAGAACTAATGAGCATATACGCAGGGGCTAATGAAATAATGCAAGTGCAAATATGCCCCTGAGGGAATGGAACAGTAATTCGTCCAGTTTAAGAGTTCAAATAAATAAAGACAACCCTGGAGTTGAAGTGTCCAAATATAGTAATGTGCTGGGACTGACTTGGGACACAGAGGGAGACTTGTTATCGTTAAAGTCTAATGACTACAGCATGCCCAATAAATTAACCAAGAGAGTCTTGCTTGCAGAAGTTTCAAAATGCTTCGATCCACTAGGCTTAGTGTCCCCACTTACCATAAGAGGAAAATTGTTGATACAAGAAGCATGGAAGCTTAAGTGTGCTTGGGATGAAACCCTACCTGAGGAATTGTTGAAAGGTGGAAGAACTAATAGGGGAATATGTAAAATTACCAATGTTGAAGTTCCCCCGTAATGTGGCCAGTCAAGAGGGAGAAAATGTACTCCACATTTTTTGCGATGCTTCGAAATTAGCATATGGAGCAGTCGCTTACCTTCAATGTAATAGTGCCATTTCTCTTGTTATGTCTAAGGCTAAGGTGGCTCCAATCAAATCACGCACCTTACCTCAGTTGGAATTAACGGCCATTTATGTAGGTGTCAAATTAGCCAATTATATAAGAAATAAATTGCGAGAGATAAATATCAGCGACACCGTAATTTGGTCTGATAACGAGGTATCCTTACAGTGGATTCGTAATGGTAACAGTAAGATTGTGTATGTACAAAACAGAGTCGCTGAAATCAATCAAATGCAGGAGAAACATAACAGTTTGGGTCAGCATATGTTAACCTTTAATCACATTCCTGGTGACGAGAACCCAGCTGACTTCTTGTCTCGAGGCTTGACTTATGAAAAATTTGTGAGTGCTTTATCGTGGTTTAAAGGGCCAAGTTGGCTGGTGGACAAAATTAACTGGCCGGTGCAAAAGGCACATATTGCTCCTGTCGAAATTACGGTGAGCACCGCTCTGGTCAGTAGTCCCTCCTTAGCCATTGATATGAACAGGTATTCTTCCTTACCTAAGCTGATTAGTGTGACCAGGTTAGTGTTTAAATTTATAAGTAAGATGAATATCTCACATAATTTTCCCCATCCCCTGAAATACAGGCTACAGAGGGTACAAGAAGAAACCTACAGGGATGAGATTAAATTCATGATGGACGAAAAATTGTGAAAGGCTCAATAATAGAAAAGCTGGGGCTGTATTTAGAGGATGATGTAATTAGGTGTAGAGGCAGGTTACAAAATGCTGAATTGGGGAATATGCTAAGCACCCTATCTTGCTGCCCAAAACTCATCACCTGACAACCTTGATTGTCTTTAATGCCCATAATAACGTGATGCACGGTGGGTACAGATACCTTAAACTGTATTCGGAAACCTTCTGGATTCCACAAGGACGGCAAAGTGTAAAGGGGTTATCAAGTCGTGTGTAATATGTCGCCGGGTGGATGCCAGAACCTACATGTACCCAGGTCCTCCACCATTGCCCAAGAACGCGTGCAGTTGGTAAAACCATTTGATGTGACCGAGTGGACTATAGTGGGCCAATCATTTTGACAGTACTTCAGATGGTGTCCCCTTGAAGGTGTATGTATGTCTATTTACTTGTACAGCTACTAGGGCTGTTCATCTAGAAGTGGCTCAGGACTTGTCTGCAGAACAGTTCATACAGCTGTTCCGGAAATTTGCAGCTAGACGATCCTGTCCAAGATTGATGATCTCAGATAATGCCACCATTTTGTAGCGGGTGCTCAACACTTGATGCAATTAAATAAGAGTGATGATGTACAGTCTTTGTTGACCCAGCAGGGTGTGTCTGGAAATTTATACTCCCAGAGCCCCCTGGCATGGAGGACTGTACGAAAGAATGATAGGTACAGTGAAAGATGTCTTCGTAAGTGCTACACAGGAAGAGAATTGATTTGGAGGAGTTCCGGGCAGTGTGGTGGAGGCAGAGAATCGAGTGAACAATCGCCCTCTGTCATACATGAGCGACACTCCTGACGCGGAGATACTGACTCCCTCTCACCTAATATGTGGACAAAGGTAAAGCTGCGCCTAATCTATAGAGATAATCCCGAGGGAAGTGATGAGGATTACAATAACGTGACTGTGTTGAGTGACAAGTTCAAAATGTTAAATAAGGTAATTATTCATTGGTCTGATGTGTGGCGTAAAGAATATCTTCTTACACTACGTAACACTTTTATGGTGCGCCAGAGGCAGTAAACCGACAGAACATTCAACCAGGTGACATTGTGTTAATTGATACTGAACAACATCGAACACTGTGGCCTCTGGCAAGGTAGTTACATTATACCCAGATGCACAAGGTGTTGTCAGAAACGTCAAAGTGTTTGTGTCGTGGTCAGGAAAGTTTGCGTACCATAATAATTAATTCCCTTAGAATTAAAGTGTTTAAATCCAGTGCAGATGGAAACCTAAGGAAAGTGACACGAGTGATATTGAAGACAACTGACCGGGTAATGCAAGAAGAAACTGTAGTAAGACCCACTAGGAAAACAGCAGTGCAATCTAGAGAGGGCTGGAACCGTCTCCTGGAGGAAGATGCAATTTAAGTCGTCTAACAACGACTTCCGCCCGGCCGCAGTGTGGAAAATTTTTAATTTTCCGAAACTATAGCACCTAATATGTGTTTTATGTGCCGATATGAGTCAAAAATGTATTTGAAAATGGAGTAGAACCAAGAGTTCCCTTTGCGCATGCGCGGATGTGCGAGAGAGAGGGGCGCAGATTGTTTTGAATGTGGTGGGGAAGCTGGGAAAGCATGGAACCACGAAATTGGCATTCACGGCGGCCTAAGATTATATAGGCCTCATTTCGTAATAGGAAGTGTTTGTAACTGTTTCCTGGGAGAGTGAGGGAACTGGATTTACGGACCACGGTAATAGAGTGGTAAAAGGTGTGAATACGGGTAGGACCGTGGGTGACTGACGCATCGTCCTGGACTGTGTCCCGGGGAAAATTACCCTTGGTTTAATCATCACTCATCGGTCTCAGATCTTAATGGAGTGATCTCTAATGTGATATAATAATTATGAGCCATTAAATCGTCTGTGAATATGTAATGTAATTAATGATAATAACGCTAAGTTAAGAGAATGTGTAAGTGAAATAAGTCGTTTTGCTCCGAGTGAACACGTTAGACCTCGTTGTTCCCGAGACGAGGAAAGTGAAGCTCCTTGAGTCACGACGTTTAAAGGCGGGACAAACCAGCGGATACCTGTCCTGCTGGAATGAGAACCGTGTCGGTGTAGCAGACATCGAAAATGAGATGGTGAATGGAAGAAATAAGGAGTATCAATCACCCACAGTTAAGTAACCCTTCTAGTTATAGCAAACTTAGGCTGGCCATTGTGTTTTGTGTAATTAGATAGGTTATGATGATCCAGCTACATCAAGTTGACCAACAGAGAACACTGGTAAGTGGTGAGATTATGTACAAATGTTTTCCTTGATGGACGTATCCAGGTGTATCTTAACCCCCCCCCCCTTCATTCAGCTAATCTAATATAATCTATACAGTCCACAATTATTAGTAGCACCGTACTTGCGGTGCATCCAATCCATACTGAGGTCTCGGATAGATATGGATAAGATTGTGAGGTCGAGGGGGCCACTTGCCGCGACCAGGGGTGGTTAAGTTTTCTCACATGTCTACACGGGGTGACTACGGTAAACAATATGATTGTCTCCCAATGAGATTACTGGTATGTATATAATGTTGAGGTACATACAGGTAAGCACCCTAGAAAATTTTCCATATAAGTAATGTTAAGTTACTTATGATCAAACTGACTTATAATTGTGAATGTAACATAAAGAAGTGAGATATAAGTAATGTTAAGTTACTTATGATCAAACTGACTTATAATTGTGAATGTAACATAAAGAAGTGAGATATAAGTAATGTTAAGTTACTTATGATCAAACTGACTTATAATTGTGAATGTAACATAAAGAAGTGAGATATAAGTAATGTTAAGTTACTTTGATTCAAACTGACTTATAATTGTGAATGTAACATAAAGAAGTGAGATATAAGTATGTTAAGTTTACTTATGATCAAACTGACTTATAATTGTGAATGTAACATAAAGAAGTGAGATATAAGTAATGTGAAGTTACTTATGATCAAACTGACTTATAATTGTGAATGTAACATAAAGAAGTGAGATATAAGTAATGTTAAGTTACTTATGATCAAACTGACTTATAATTGTGAATGTAACATAAAGAAGTGAAATATAAGTAATGTTAAGTTACTTATGATCAAACTGACTTATAATTGTGAATGTAACATAAAGAAGTGAGATATAAGTAATGTTAAGTTACTTATGATCAAACTGACTTATAATTGTGAATGTAACATAAAGAAGTGAGATATAAGTAATGTCAAGTTACTTATGATCAAACTGACTTATAATTGTGAATGTAACATAAAGAAGTGAGATATAGGTAATGTCAAGTTACTTATGATCAAACTGACTTATAATTGTGAATGTAACATAAAGAAGTGAGATATAAGTAATGTCAAGTTACTTATGAATCAAACTGACTTATAATTGTGAATGTAACATAAAGAAGTGAGATATAAGTAATGTCAAGTTACTTATGATCAAACTGACTTATAATTGTGAATGTAACATAAAGAAGTGAGATATAAGTAATGTCAAGTTACTTATGATCAAACTGACTTATAATTGTGAATGTAACATAAGAAGTGAGATATAAGTAATGTCAAGTTACTTATGATCAAACTGACTTATAATTGTGAATGTAACATAAAGAAGTGAGATATAAGTAATGTTAAGTTACTTATGATCAAACTGACTTATAATTGTGAATGTAACGTAATGAAGTGAGATATAAGTAATGTCAAGTTACTTATGATCAAACTGACTTATAATTGATTTTATCTTACAGTCTCATGTTGCGTTGCCCAAGACCTAGTTTTTATTTTTTTTAATTTTATTAAAAACTGCATATACATATACATACATGGACAGGTATACACCAGGTCATGAAGAAAGTGCACCGTGCATAACAACACAAAAACTAACCTAACAAGCAACACTCAGGCAAATATATGGGTAACTAGTACCATGGTTTGTATCATACCATAGTTTATACACCATACATCCTACACACACTAACCTCCACTGGTTTGTATCATACCATAGTATATACACCATGCATCCTACACACACTAACCTCCCCTGGTTTGTATCATACCATAGTATATACACCATGCATCCTACACACACTAACCTCCCCTGGTTTGTATTATACCATAGTATATACACCATGCATCCTACACACACTAACCTCCCCTGGTTTGTATTATACCATAGTATATACACCATGCATCCTACACACACTAACCTCCCCTGGTTTGTATTATACCATAGTATATACACTATGCATCCTACACACACTAACCTAACCTGGTTTGTATTATACCATAGTATATACACCATGCATCCTACACACACTAACTCCCCTGGTTTGTATTATACCATAGTATATACACCATGCATCCTACACACACTAACCTCCCCTGGTTTGTATTATACCATAGTATATACACCATGCATCCTACACACACTAATCTCCTTTGGTTTGTATCATACCATAGTATATACACCATGCATCCTACACACACTAACCTCCCCTGGTTTGTATTATACCATAGTATATACACCATGCATCCTACACACACTAACCTCCCCTGGTTTGTATCATACCATAGTATATACACCATGCATCCTACACACACTAACCTACCCCTGGTTGTATTATACCATAGTATAATACACCATGCATCCTACACACACTAACCTCCCCTGGTTTGTATTATACCATAGTGTATACACCAATGCATCCTACACACACAACCTCCCCTGGTTTGTATTATACCATAGTATATACACCATGCATCCTACACACACTAACCTCCCTGGTATGTATTATACCATAGTATATACACCATGCATCCTACACACACTAACCTCCCCTGGTTTGTATCATACCATAGTATATACACTATGCATCCTACACACACTAACCTCCCCTGGTTTGTATTATACCATAGTATATACACCATGCATCCTACACACACTAACTTCCCCTGGTTTGTATTATACCATAGTATATACACCATGCATCCTACACACACTAACCTCCCCTGGTTTGTATTATACCATAGTATATACACCATGCATCCTACACACACTAACCTCCCCTGGTTTTTATTATACCATAGTATATACACTATGCATCCTACACACACTAACCTCCCCTGGTTTGTATTATACCATAGTATATACACTATGCATCCTACACACACTAACCTAACCTGGTTTGTATTATACCATAGTATATACACCATGCATCCTACACACACTAACTTCCCCTGGTTTGTATTATACCATAGTATATACACCATGCATCCTACACACACTAACCTCCCCTGGTTTGTATTATACATAGTATATACACCATGCATTCCTACACACTAACCTCCCTGGTTTTTATTATACCATAGTATATACACTATGCATCCTACACACACTAACCTCCCCTGGTTTGTATTATACCATAGTATATACACCATGCATCCTACACACACTAACCTCCCCTGGTTTGTATTATACCATAGTATATACACCATGCATCCTACACACACTAACCTCCCCTGGTTGTATTATACCATAGTGTATACACCATGCATCCTACACACACTAACCACCCCTGGTTTGTATTATACCATAGTAATATACACCATGCATCCTACACACACTAACCTCCCCTGGTTTGTATATACCATAGTATATACACCATGCATCCTACACACACTAACCTCCCTGGTTGTATTATACCATATATATACACTATGCATCCTACACACACTAACCTAACCTGGTTTGTATTATACCATAGTATATACACCATGCATCCTACACACACTAACTTCCCCTGGTTTGTATTATATCATAGTATATACACCATGCATCCTACACACACTAACCTCCCCTGGTTTGTATTATACCATAGTATATACACCATGCATCCTACACACACTAACCTCCCCTGGTTTGTATTATACCATAGTATATTACACAATGCCTCTACACACACTAACCTCCCTGGTTTTTATTATACCATAGTATATACACTATGCATCCTACACACACTAACCTCCCCTGGTTTGTATTATACCATAGTATATACACCATGCATTCTACACACACTAACCTCCCCTGGTTTGTATTATACCATAGTATATACACCATGCATCCTACACACACTAATCTCCTTTGGTTTGTATTATACCATAGTATATACACCATGCATCCTACACACACTAACCTCCCCTGGTTTGTATTATACCATAGTATATACACCATGCATCCTACACACACTAACCTCCCCTGGTTTGTATCATTCCATAGTATATACACCATGCATCCTACACACACTAACCTCCCCTGGTTTGTATTATCCCATAGTATATACACCATGCATCCTACACAATACTAACCTCCCCTGGTTGTATTATACCATAGTATATACACCATGCATCCTACACACACTAACCTCCCCTGGTTTGTATTATACCATAGTATATACACCATGCATCCTACACACACTAACCTCCCCTGGTTTGTATTATACCATAGTATATACACTATGCATCCTACACACACTAACCTCCCCTGGTTTGTATTATACCATAGTATATACACCATGCATCCTACACTCACTAACCTCCCCTGGTTTGTATTATACCATAGTATATACACCGTGCATCCTACACACACTAACCTCCCCTGGTTTGTATTATACCATAGTATATACACCATGCATCCTACACACACTAACCTCCTCTGGTTTGTATTATACCATAGTATATACACTATGCATCCTACACACGCTAACCTCCCCTGGTTTGTATTATACCATAGTATATACACCATGCATCCTACACTCACTAACCTCCCCTGGTTTGCATTATACCATAGTATATACACCATGCATCCTACACACACTAACCTCCCCTGGTTTGTATTATACCATAGTATATACACCATGCATCCTACACACACTAACCTCCCCTGGTTTGTATTATACCATAGTATATACAGTATGCATCCTACACACACTAACCTCCCCTGGTTTGTATTATACCATAGTATATACACCATGCATCCTACACACACTAACCTCCCCTGGTTTGTATTATACCATATATATACAGTATGCATCCTACACACACTAACCTCCCCTGGTTTTGTATTATACCATAGTATATAACACCATGCATCCTACACACACTAACCTCCCTGGTTTGTATTATACCATAGTATATACACCATGCATCCTACACACACTAACCTCCCCTGGTTTGTATTATACCATAGTATATACACCATGTATCCTACACACACTAACCTCCCCTGGTTTGTATTATACCATAGTATATACACCATGCATCCTACACACACTAACCTCCCCTGGTTTGTATCATACCATAGCATATACACTATGCATCCTACACACACTAACCTCCCCTGGTTTGTGTCATACCATAGTATAAACACTATGCATCCCACACACACTAACCTCCCCTGGTTTGTGTCATATCATAGTATATACACCATGCATCCTACACACACTAACCTCCCCTGGTTTGAATCATACCATAGTATATACACCATGCATCCTACACACACTAACCTCCCCTGGTTTGAATCATACCACAGTATATACACCATGCATCCCACACACACTAACCTCCCCTGGTTAGTGTCATATCATAGTATATACACCATGCATCCTACACACACTAACCCCCCCTTGTTTGTGCCATACCATAGTATATACACCATGCATCCTACACTCACTAACCTCCCCTGGTTTGTATCATACCATAGTATATACACTATGCATCCTACACACACTAACCTCCCCTGGTTTTTATTATATCATAGTATATACACCATGCATCCTACACACACTAACCTCCCCTGGTTTGTATCATACCATAGTATATACACCATGCATCCTACACACACTAACCTCCCCTGGTTTGTATCATACCATAGTAAATACACAATGCATCCTACACACACTAACCTCCCCTGGTTTGTATTATACCATAGTATATACACCATGCATCCTACACACACTAACCTCCCCTGGTTTGTATCATACCATAGTATATACACAATGCATCCTACACACACTAACCTCCCCTGGTTTGTATCATACCATAGTATATACACAATGCATCCTGCACACACTAACCTCCCCTGGTTTGTATCATACCATAGTATATACACTATGCATCCTACACACACTAACCTCCCCTGGTTTGTATTATACCATAGTATATACACCATGCATCCTACACACACTAACCTCCCCTGGTTTGTATTATACCATAGTATATACACAATGCATCCTACACACACTTACCTCCCCAGGTTTGTGTCATACCATAGTATATACACTATGCATCCTACACACACTAACCTCCCCTGGTTTGTATTATACCATAGTATATACACCATGCATCCTACACACACTAACCTCCCCTGGTTTGTATCATACCATAGTATATACACCATGCATCCTACACACACTAACCTCCCCTGGTTTGTATCATACCATAGTATATACACCATGCATCCTACACACACTAACCTCCCCTGGTTTGTATCATACCATAGTATATACACAATGCATCCTACACACACTAACCTCCCCTGGTTTGTATTATACCATAGTATATACACCATGCATCCTACACACACTAACCTCCCCTGTTTGTATCATCCATAGTATATACACAATGCATCCTACACACACTAACCTCCCCTGGTTTGTATCATACCATAGTATATACACAATGCATCCTGCACACACTAACCTCCCTTGGTTTGTATCATACCATAGTATATACACTATGCATCCTACACACACTAACCTCCCCTGGTTTGTATTATACCATAGTATATACACCATGCATCCTACACACACTAACCTCCCCTGGTTTGTATTATACCATAGTATATACACAATGCATCCTACACACACTTACCTCCCCAGGTTTGTGTCATACCATAGTATATACACTATGCATCCTACACACACTAACCTCCCCTGTTTTGTATTATACCATAGTATATACACCATGCATCCTACACACACTAACCTCCCCTGGTTTGTATCATACCATAGTATATACACAATGCATCCTACACACACTAACCTCCCCAGGTTTGTGTCATACCATAGTATATACACAATGCATCCTACACACACTAACCTCCCCTGGTTTGTATTATACCATAGTATATACACCATGCATCCTACACACACTAACCTCCCCTCAGGGAAGGTATGCCAACTCCCAAGTATATTTTACTTAAGTACACACACAATAATTAACCATAGTCATGCACGTGTTCACCGAACATCTGCATTACTAAGGTGAACAACCACTAACACTGACATTATATGTACACATTATACACAGCTCACAGTAACAGTGAGCTTTTACAAAAAAAAATGAAAATATGGAATTTCATGAACTTAGTGACAACAGAGGCCACTCAAAGCACAATATATCCATGCTATGTTGAACAATCAAACAAAACCATGCTGTGAAATGTGACACAATATGTACTGGTACTAGATGCTGCTCCACAAGACGGGCATCCAAAGTGCAAACGATAGGAATTGTTTACACTGAAATTCCATGCGTTTAACAACAGTAAATATTTGTCCAGTTCACACATAATGATAAAGTTATCTCAATACTTAAGATTACAGTGATCCCTGTAAAACATTAAGCTGAACCAAAAGGAATTATTACACTGGACATAATGGACAAGTCCCTTATTCAGAGAATTATTATTATATACACACACACACACGCCAACCATACCAACTCCTCAACAATACCTCGTGGGCATCCATCTGTCCCACACCATTGAACATACAATGAACACTAATCAATTATATAAAATAGCAATACACAAACATATAACATGTGGCACGGTGTTTGAAACACCAAATTTCACACATGAAACTACACAACAGTGAATACCTGCTTAACAGAACATACAATATAATGCTAAAGAGTCTCTCTGCACTAGCACACTGTTTAGTGTCACACTGTACATTCTATACAACACAGTGTTCTTAAAGTCAGCAATACACTGTCAGGTTTACAGTTACTACTGTTTAATGTGACACTGTACATTCCATAAATCCCTCAACCCAAAATCCCGATAACCCTACGAAAATTCTTTCTCCCATTTCCCCCATAAACCTCCCTACTACGGCACATAGACCTGTAAAAAGTTGCTGTCAATGCTTCCCCAAACACAGCCACAACCCTCCCCACCCATAGGAAATCCTCACCTCCCCCTACGAGGTCCGTTGTATCATCTACGTAACCCACAATTCCAGGACACTTGTCGCTTTCCTTAACCTCCATACCCTCCTTCACAGCCACCGAACTGCTGATGAAACAGATCCTGAAAACAAACGAACAATAATTGCAATAGCGGACAACCCTGTCGCAATCCTCAACCCATCTGGACTTTCGACTCCACCCTCCCAATAACCTGCACACACATACACCCCCCTCATACAAGGTCCATGCCCAAGACACAATTTCTCCTCAAACCCTACCATCTCATGAACTGCCGCAATGCATCCCTTTAGATACATCATTTGTTACTGCCAATCTAGTGCTAACATTCCTCCACCACACGACTCCTGCCACTTCTCTATAAAACCCATATCAACCCGTGTCCTCATACATAGACCTACCTGGTACCCTGCATTGCCCCCTGTTTATGACCTTATTAATCACCTTTTTCAATCGATTCCCTAAAATTCTTGCAAATAACTTATAATCACCGCACATAAGCGATATAGCCCTACAAACCTGCATTATAGACTGTTGGGCCCCATTTGGCACCAACACCACGACCGCTGTCCATTGCAATTTCCCCATCACCCCATCCCTCTTTAAAACATTAAACAACCTTTCCATAAACTCCTCCCAATTGGAGACAGAAATCTCTCGGCAGACCAACTATGCCTGGTACTTGACCAGAGCTCATACCCAACAAGCTTCCCAAATCTCACACTCCAAAATAGGGCCCCTTAACACCTCCCTGTCCTCCCTCTCGAGTATACACTGCATCGACTCCCCCCCCCATTTCCCATAACACTGCTTCACTTGTACCCACGTTCACCATATACGACCTGAACCATGCATTGATGTATCCACCCATACCGTCCATAGTGACCAAAACCTGACCCTCACGATACCCCTTCATCCCTACTTGCACATTCAACCCCATCATTTCTGTGGCCACTCTACTCTGTCTCTGCCCCCCTCAAAACACAAGCCAATGGCTGGTCCTCCCAGAGCACCTCCTCCATACCTCCCAACACTCACACACCATCAAAACAGTCATTTTGAAAAACCCGAATACGGTCCTTTAATACCTCAATTCCTGCCACAGCATAGCACCCACCTTTGCCCTCATAGCAAGCTGCCCTTCAAGATACCCAGTGAGCCCATACACCGATTGATTATTCTCCCGCCCACGTCGAACCAATTCCCTATCCCTAGGTGCACCTTCCCACAAACTCGCCCACAATTTCACAAACGATTGCCTTCCATCCTTCCCTTTTAGCAACCATACATTCAATTTCCAATAACTTCTGCACCATCTAGGCAATCCCTCCCACCCTAAATCCACCAAGACACCCTGATGATTGGAGAAAGCCACATCCGGTTTTTACTTATTTTCTCTCGGTTTTTACTTATTTTCTCTCGGTTTTTACACAGGAAGACACTAACAATATTCCAGTAATTAATTTTTAAAGTGGGCCAGAAGAAGATAAATTTTGTAACATCACAGTCACTAGTGAAATGGTTGTGAAGCAGAGAGACAAACTGAAGCAAAATAAGTCACCGGGTCCTGATGAGGTTTTTTCAAGGGTTCTTAAGGAATGCAAAATGGAACTCTGTGAACCATTAATAAATAGTTTTCCTTTTTGAAAAGGCCCTCACAGGCCTCTGCCTCCCCTCTGCTTTTCATTTTACCTCAGCCTTTCGCCTCTTTCAACATACAGTGTAGAGGCGAATTTTGCTAGTCCACTGACTTTGTCAATGGTCCAAGTCGGACCGAAACGTAGTCGTAAGCTTCTCTCTTTTATGTGCGGGTTATTTGTGTATCATCCCTTTACCAACCTGAGGAATAATGACGAGTGTGCAGTCCTAAGTGAGTTGGTAACCCAGGTGTGCACACACACTGAAAATTCGTCTTTCACTGCAAGACACGTGTGCTAGAAGTTCTACAAGTTTGGAGTGAGTAACTATTTTTACGAGTATTGCAGCGTTTGGTAACTCTTGAGAAGTCTGCATCAGTCAGTGACCTTGAGTGAGGCACTGCATCACCTGCCTGCGACTTTCGCCCATATTGACTATGTGAAAAGAGGCGAATGTGCGTGCTCAGTTACCCCTGCTGTTTTCCTGTATCCCCAACTCTCCGCCTTTAAACTCAGCCGTTCGCCTCTATCAATGTGCAGTGTAGAGGTGTATTTTTCTGCTCCGCTGGTATTCGAATATCTGAGTTCCACACAGCTAGTCACCTCTGCCTACCTGAGAAATACGGACGAATCTCCTATCCTGCGTGAGTTGGTGATCCAGACCAGACTTTGCCGCTTGTACAAAATGTGTTATATCTCTAACTGAGGAAGATGACCTTTTATTCTTCTATGCAATGAGTGTTTCTGGGAGGAATGCTGCATAGTTGGAACACAACAAGAGTAGTTAAGAACAATTTAACGAGCATTGCAGTACCTGGTAACTCCTTTTGGAGACGACTTTTTAACTGTAACATGCCAGAGGTTCATCTATAAACATATTAAGTTTGTGCTGATTTGTTTGTCCACAGAGTGAAAATTTGTCTGTCATTCCAAGACACGTGTGCTAGATGTGTTAAGTGCTGCGGGTTTGTAGTAATTAACGAGTAGTAGAGTGTTGGTAACTCTCGAGACGACTCTGGGCCCAGTGAATAACCTTGAAAATGGCACTGCGACCCGCAGCCACTACACCAATTGCCTTGTCTAGCGAATTCTTATGTGTGAACTGTAGACTAGTTGATATACATGTGAAACACAAACATGTTGATTTGAAGTGGCTGTAGGAGGCCTACCTTCACTCCGCCTCGCCTGCCTCCCCTCCTTCCTTGATTTGGAACTCAGCCATTCGCCTCTATTTACTTATGGTCTAGATGCGGTTTTTGCCAGACCACATATGTGCGTGAGTACCCATGTCAGTCCTCTGTGCCGCACTCCACTCATCTTACGAATGTGTCTCCTATGTGCCTACCTGCCTGCTACAAACAAATATCCAAGTGGTTGACACGGGCTTAGCAAGCACATTCAAGCAGGCTTGAAAGCAGCACTCAAAGCTAGCCAGAACAAGCTAAGGTAGCCTGCAGTTACAGCTGTCTTGACCCCCGAGCATGTCTGCATACATGTTCTACAGTGCTGCTGGCATACCAGTGTTTCCTGTAGTGGCTCAGTTAAGAACAATTTAACGAGCATTGCAGTACTGACTATTTAAGTGGGACATGCCAGAGGTTCACCTATAAACATAGTAAGTTTGTGGTGATTTGCTTGTACACAGAGTGAACATTCGTCTGTCATACGTGTGCATAGAAGTGTTAAGTGCTGCTTTTCCCAACAGTTAATTGTCATTTGTAAGCCTGTATTAAGACTTTAAAAGGCTCAGAGTGTACTTCAGTGTAGCGACTCCTTACATTAGATAAATCAGTGTAATACATGCTCTGCTTAGTGTAACTGAACTATTAAATACGGTTACATAATTAAGTTGCTTGTCCCAGTGTCATTGCTGTGTTTTCTAATACATTTTCTCGTTCAGACTGAAACTTTACTGCTAAATTCCCAGTATTATTTCAAATTGCAGTGTTTTCAGTGGTCGTGAGTGTGTAACTTATGCTTTGTATTTTTACTGTGAACAAGCTTACTGCTGCATAATGTTCAGTTTCATGAATACTTTCTCTCTTGAGTAATTCGGATATCCTTTAAACTGTGTTAAGCATGAGTCAGCCTGTTAACATCTATGTTCCTTGCCATCTCATCTATGGGTTTAGCGCCTAGTTAAAATTGTAATAGTAACATTTTGCAATCATTATACTTCTAGTTATACATTGTGTAAATTGTTTTAGACTATTTGATCAACCGGATTCTAGTGTTTAACTTCTGATACACCAAGTTAATGACTGCAGACTCGCACTGACACATAATAAACATATTAAGCTAAAACACTGGTAACTCTCCAGAAGCTGGGCATAGTGTGTGACCTTGAGAAGTTGAGTGTGTTTATTATGACCAGCGGAGTACCACTCTCACCTATATTTACTTTAACACAAGTGTATTCTAAGTGATAAAGTGTACACTTGGTAACACTTGTCATACATAGTAATGCGTGTGTAAGATTGTTTAGGTACTGGTTCATCTATCTACAGCTGCACACTTATGCTTGCATACATACATAACATATATAGTAACGTGTGACTTACCCAGGATGGACCAAGGAAATCGACCAGAGTGATTTATCTCATTGTCATTGTAACATTACCTAGTTACCGTTTTTTTTTTCTTTTTTTTTTTTTAGGAAAAAATTGTTTACAATGTTTGGTTGGGGGGAAAGGTTGTCTTCAGCATTCCCTTTTAATATCCCCCTATATTTTTATTTCAAATGAGGTAAAATTAGGTTGGCGTAAGCCTGAACTGATCAAGTAGAAGTTATCATTGAATTTGAAAACCCCTTGTTTAAGGGATAATTACAGAATTCTAAATTTTATGCCCCATTATTAAATTTTAATCAAAAAAGAAGTGCTAAGCCACAAGGGGTATACAGCGCTGCAGGGGAGGGAAGGAAGCGAAAGGGTATTGGGTGGCAGGAAAAAGGGGGAAAGGGGGGGAAATCGGGAGGTTACCCAAAAAACCAAGGGGGGGGGGAGGGGGGTAGTAAGGGGGTAGGGGGGGGACAAGAGGGTTGAAGTAGAAACTCCCGAAAGGTATCAGAATTTGTGAAGGGGGAAATCAGTTGTTTTCAAAAAGTCAATTGGGGGAAAAGTCTGGTGAAAGGTGGGTCCTTTACCCAGAAGGGAAAGGGAAAAAAGGAAAAGCAGCAAGCCCAAGAGACGACAAGGGTTTAAATTTTGCATTCGTTGAATTAAAAAGGGGAGGGCCAAAGAAAAGTGGCGACTGATAAAAGGAGCTTGGGCAATTCTCCAGAGAGGAGCAAGAAAGCCTCTCCATAGATAACCATGAGTAAGGGCGGTAAAGGCCAATGCGAAGACAGGGAGAGTTTTCCCCCCAACCTCGGGCACTGGTGATAAAAAAACCCGGGGCCCGAAACCCAAAACTCTTTTAAAAAAAACTGAAGTTTGTTGCCAGCTTTGTAACCAACGTTGTTTCCAACGGGTTTTGAAGGTGGGGAAAATATTTTCAGCAAAATAGTCCGAAACCCGAATACCCTTTAAAAACTGGTAGGTCATGTATGCGACCCCGCAGCCCGTGCTGCCTTTTTCATTTGCCTGTACGTCAAAATGACCAGGGGCCCCCAAAAAAACCAAATCTTTATTTGGTTAAAAATGGACGTACCAAAGTTTGGGTACAGAAATAAGAGGTGGGGGTATCAAATTTTTTTATAGCCGTAAAGCCCTAAGGGAAATCTGAGCAACCCCCACAAAATATGACACAGGCATATATGCAATACGGATAAGTGCTGTAAGGTGGCATATAATTCAGCAGTAAAAATTTCTAGCCCAAGATAGTAAATGCCCTTGTAAGGGCGCTGTCCCGGAAACACTGCTTTCGAATCCCACACCTCAGAAGACTTAAACCCCCGTGTTCCCCGAATTTTGGCCCTGAGAAATTTAGGGGTGAAAGTGGCCCCCAAAAAAATGAGAGCGGGAAGCGAAACCCTAGAAAAGTTAGGCTTTCGGACAAAAGGGGGGGAGAAAAAAACGGAATCAAACAGCGAACTTCCCGGGGGGGAAAGGGAAAAAAATAGATGCTACATGTACATAGAAAGGTGGCAGTTAAAAGAGAAAGACAAGAGCGAATGAAGGCGAAGGAGAAGGACAGAGTAAACAGGGGGGCGAACAAATAAAGAATGTCAAATAATATCAGTGACCATTCTATAAATGGAAGGATTGCGGGATTCATGAAAAGCTTTACATAGTAGCGCAGGCAATGGCATCCACGGGGATCAGATAAGGATGGAACGTTCGCTTCTGCTAGAGGCTCTCGGGGCAGGGGAAGAGCGAAAAGCACCAAGGCATAAAAGTAATCCTTGGGGATGAAAAGGGGTTTTAAGGCTAGAGAGAGTAGCAGAGATGCCGCTGAATAGATCTGGTCACTTTTAATCAAGTTTCGATAAAAATTTAAAGGGGGGAGTGTAGGCGAAGGAGGGTTCGACGATCAGCTCCCCATGAAAGATGAGCAAGGGGGTTTTAAGAAGGTTCAGCCAGCTGTGACAAGTTGCCTTCAGAGAGGGAATGTGAGGTTTCCAGGATAACCTACGATCAAAGAGGAGGCCCAGAAAAAATTGACTGTATCACGTTCAGGATACGGGGGGGGCCATAGAGGTACAAAGGATGATTGGAGATGAACAGAGCGTCTAGTGAAAGTAATTTGGTGGGTTTTAGTGCTGGAAAATTTAAACCCACGTGTGGTGGCCCAATTGGAAACACGGTCGGATGCATGTTGGGAGAGAAACTGTAATGGGGGTGACAGTCAGCACCTGCACAGGCAATAGCGAAGTCATCAACATAGAGTGATGACCAAATATTTGATGGAAGACTAGAGGCCCAAATCATTAATAGCAAGGAGAAAAAAGTGTTGTTTCTCAACACATCCCTGGGGGACACCTTCAGCTTGGTAAAGTCCGGGGAGAGCAATTATTAACCCGAACACGGAAATGCCTGTCAGTTAAAAAGTTTTTAAGGAAGGATGGTAGAATTGCCTCGGAAGGCCTAAGGAGTTGGGCTTGGGTAAAAATTATACCTCCAATTTGGTGTCATATGCCTTTTCAAGGTCAAAAATTTGGCAATAAACTGAGTGGTTATTCCCAAAGGCATTTACAACATTACGTATCCAAGCGTAGTAAGGGGTCTATGGTAGAACGTCCCTTACGAAAGCCATATTGACAAGTGGAGAGACTGTTGTGTGTCTCTAAATTACCAAAACTAAAATGTCTATTTACTGGGCATTCCATTATTTTGCAAACTGCACTGGTAAGAGCAATGGACGACAGTGGGAGGTTCATGTCCCTTTAGTGCCTGGTTTGGGGAAAAAGGGAGAACAAATGGCGGATTTCCACAGCTGTGGAAAAAAACTCCTTGTGACCAAAAAAGTTTTGTAAGGCGTAATAGGACTGCAAGGGGTGACTAAATGTAAATGTTGAAGAAATAACGAATATGAATGTCGTCGGGCCCAGCTGCCGTTTGATCGACAGCGAGAGTGTTGCCCTCCGTTCTTGAGTGTAAAAGGCACATTATACTGTTCTTCTCTGAGAGAAGAAAAGTCCAAGGGTGCTAACTCTCTGGCAGACTTTGAGGAAAGAAATGAGGGGCATAGATGGAGTCCCTGAGAAATACAGACCAGATGATTGCCAATTTCATGGAAACATCTAGTGTTTGCATATCAAAAACCGCAACCCGAAAACAGGACCCGGGTCAGGAGAATATTACCACTCAGTTTTCGTACTTTTTTCCAGACTGCACTCATAGAGGAAGCAGAGGGTGATGGTTGGAGACATAATCCGCCAGCAAGTGCGTTTAGCGTCAGGGATGACACGGCGACGCGATCGCACGCTTCTGTTTAAAATCAAGGAGTCTCTCTGTGGTCTATTTTTACCGGTACCTGCCCATGCAGTGCGTTTCAAATGTAATGCACGAGCACAAGCAGGAGACCACCAAGGCACGCATTTTGAGAATGCCTGCCCGAATTTGGGGTATAGAATGAGAAGCTGCGGTGAAAACGGAGGACGAGAAGAGGTGTAAAGCTCATCGATGGAGGACGAAGGGAAAGGAACCTCTTTAAAAACAGTTAGGTGTAGTAAAGGTTCCCAACTTGCCCGATTAAATTGCCAGCGTGGGGTGCGAAGAGGTGCGAATATGAAGGGGAAGTAAGAATGATTGGGAATTGATCACGTCATGTAAGTCCGGGGGAACAGACCAAGTGAAGTCTAATGCGGCGGAGGAAGAGCAGATGAGAGATCGATGCAAGAGAGAGTATGAGTCCGAGGATGAAAATGGGTGTGAGTACCTGAATTTAAAACATGGAGGGGCGGGGGGCAAAAAGCCTCTAACTGAATTCCACGGGAATCACAGTGGGGACCCCCCCCAGAGGAAATGGTGGGCATTAAAATCACCAATAACAGAATGGGTGGCGGTTAATGACGAAAAAGGAAGGCAATATCCGGAATATATAATGCCGAGAAGGAGAGAGATATAAAGAACAGAGCGTATACCACCTATGAAAAGTGGAAACGGGTTTGCTGTGTAATGCAGCAAAGTATGAACAAATAGCTGATGGTACGGAATATCAGTGCTAGAAGAAGGGCACTTTCATTAAAGGTCCCATCAGGAAAAGGATCTGAAGAATACAATAAATTATAGCCTGAGAGGGTTTAGAAACAAGAGCAGAGTGTAATTTGGGTTTTCTGTAAGCAAACACCAACAGGGGCAACTGGGAGAGTAACATCTGAAGCTCACCCTGATTACCCCTGAGGCCCGCGTATATCCACGTAAATAGGGCCATGAAGGGAAAATGATAAAGATACTTGAAATCTGCAGGAAAGGGGTTTCCCTAGGGGACTAGAGGGGTTAGAAAAGTCCACATGCAAGGCAGTGGAAAACGTTCAAGCAGTGAAGGAACGGTGCGCTGTGAAGAAAGGAGTTCGCAGATGGAGCAAGGAGAGAGAAAGAGCGGAAGGTGAATCAGTGTCCATTGAATGGTTTGGTTTTCTGCAATTATTCAGAGGGATTGCTTCAATGTTTCGAAATTCAGAGACGTCGTTTGGGAGACAATATTGGAAATGGTAGGGGAGATGAGTAAAGATTGGAACTGTATTGGACTGTACCCAAAGGAAGGGGGGGCGGAAAGGGGGAGGGGAAATGGGGAGAAGCATGGGCAGGGGACAGAAGACGCAGAACCTGGGAGGTGGCAGAAGAGGAAGAAACTTGGGAGGGAACAGGGGGGAGGAAGGTATAGTACGAGGAGGAGGGGGAACCTCTACACTTGTAACTGAGCCAGTGAGAGGGGGAGAACCAGGGACAGAGACAGGGAGGGTAAAATGAGGGGGTGGAAGATGGGAAGGAGGTGTTAACGGACCTTTTTTTTGACTTTTGAGAAGTAGAGGGACGATTGGGAGGAGGTGTTGTACGAGGTCACGTCGATACTGAGGGGTTGTGAGAGAGAACACGAAGAAGCCCAGATCAGACTGAGGCGTTGAATTTTGGGGCGTCTGAGCCGAGGACAGCAAAAGGATTAGATACCCGGAGTGACTATGGGAGAGGTAACCACAGAGGTGGTTGTAGAAGATGGGGCACCAGAAGTGGGGGGACGTTTGAAACGGGAATAAGAAACCGTGGGAGTCTCCCTTGGAGGCGGGGATGAGAAACTGCCATGGCATAAGGGAGGGCCTTCCGTCTCTTTGAGGTAACGGATTTTCCGCGTTTAAATAGACTTGACAACGGGCGAGAGTATGAAGGGTGGGGCCTCATGACAGTTTTAAGGCAAGAGGGAGATCGATTGCAAGACTTATTAGAATGGTCATCGGCACCACAGACTGGGCATTCGGCGATAGATCTGCAATATTTCGCGGGAGGGCCAAATCGCCGGGCAATTTCAACATTTTTTTGTGGTTTTGGGTTTCACCTTTCAACTTTAACCGAGTCCTGCTTATAAACTGAGGATGGGAGTTCTCGGCTGTCAAAAGTTAAACGACCCACTTTGGGCAGGGTTGGGTCCCCAAACCCCGGGCAGGAAAACGTAAGGGGTCTACCTTGAGGATTGGGAGATTTTGGGAGTTCCAGTGTTCAAAATGTCGTGCCACAATGTCGGGAAATTTTTTTGAACTAGGGTAGGGGGCAGAATGAGGGTACCACTACAAAAATTTGGGGGAATATTTTTTTTCAAAGTGACAGGAACAGTATCATATGGGAAAGACGAAAACTAAAGAGCCGGGTAGCTTTCTGTAGGGTAATGTTTGCGCGTACCGCCTTAAGAGAAAATGAAAAAAATATCTTTCCCAAAACATGGGCGTAGGATCCCTTTGGGCCAATACTGGGGTCAAAAAAGATAGGCAGTAGGGAAAGTGGGGTCGAAAATTTAAAAATTTTAAACCATTGTTCAGTCTGAAACTGAGCGGGGAAAGTTTAGTGAAGGACATTCGATCATTTCTGAAAAAAAGGGAAAAGGGGGAGAAGTACCCACCCAGCAGGTAATTGTCGTTGGCTTTTGGGGCGTGGGACGCAGATTTGGGTCCAGTGGAAGGGGTTCGCGATTTGAAAATTGCCCCCACCTTTGAGGGAGGGGCCCAAAAGCATAGTCAGAGGAAGCAAGGGCCCGAAAAATCGTTGGGTCACCCGGGGGCCTCAGAAACCTGAAGCGGGTGAGGAAACAGAAACCCCCCCCCCAATGGGTTCAGAGGCAAAAGGAGTGTCTGAAAAAGTGGTCCAAAGATGAGGCGGGGTCAGAAGGGGGTGGGGTTTACAAGAAGGGTCCGGGGTATAGGTTCATGGACTGGGGCTGCAAGGGTTTTTGGGTTTTACTTCTTTCTTTTTTTTTTTAAAAAAGAAAAAAAAAGAAAAAAAAAAGAAAATAAAAAAAACAAAAAAAAAAAAGGGGTCCGGGGAGGGATAGCCCTAGGGGGAAAAAAAGGGGCCAAAAATTCCCCCCCTCCGCGCCCAAGGGGACCTCAGAAAACCGAAAAAAGGGGTTTTAAACCCCGCAATCGCAGGGAACCCGTGCCTTTCCCACCATCATCCCAAGTAAACAAAAACCCGGGGATAGCAACCTCACTTTCTGCTGACCCTGGGTACAAAAGAGGGGGGCGGCCGGAAATCCACCACAAAGCATACCTCCTTGGGCCACCCCCCCCGGGAATCCAAAAGGGTGGTTTCCCGGGGAATACACCCTCCCCCGAAAGACACCCAAACCCTACTCCCAGGTCCCGGGAGAGGACCCGGGAAACCCCCCGGCGATCCAGTTTCCCAAACGGCAAACTACACCACCGCCAAAAACCCTAAAACGGAAGGGGAAAATAAAACCCCCGGGAACCCCTTTTCCCCCTACCTGGGAACTAGCGTGCCGGGGGGAGAAATCCCAAAAGGCCAAGAAAGGAAGGTAAAAAAAAAGGGGGGGGTTTGGGGAGGAGGAGGGGGAAAGGAAAAAGGGGGGGATGGGGGGGGATGGGATAGGGGGGGGGAGTTGGGGGGGGAAATTTGGGTTGGGCCCTTGTGGAAGAAGACCGACAGGTTAATTCCTAAAGACCAAGAGCCCTTCACCACGCCAAAGGGACCCCCCTTTTAAAAGGGGAAATTTTTTGTGCTAAAATTTTAACCTATTTTTCTCTCTCTCTCTCTCTTCATCTCTCTTTTCCTCCCCTCTCCCCTTCTCTTTCTTTCATCTTTGTAATTTGTGATAAGGTGAAAACCTCGCCTGTCCCATCCATTATATCATTATATGTCCCATTTTATTAACACATAAACAAAATCTCTAAAAGTTTTTTTAGAAAGTGGGGTATCGTATTAAGTAGTATGACCTGATTTTAAGTATAATTAAGGGTCTTTGAACTTAACACTTGTGCATATAAATCTTTTTTAAAGACTTATACTTTATAGTAAATTTTTACCCCTTGGCATAAGCTAAAAGGGGAAGATAACGGGGAAATTCTTGTGTTGTGAGCTTACACAGATATCATCACTGGCAAACATGGCAACTGCCATAGAGGAACCTTTTTTCGGGCAGGTGAGGGAAAATTGATGATAGCCCCGGGCCCTTTAAAAGAAAACAAGAAAAAAGTGAGAAAGGGGTAGAGCCCTCGATTAGTCAGACCATTGTCTCGGTTACAAAAAAGTGAAACTAAACTCCTTAGGCACAGAGGCTGCAAAAGTCTTTCTTCTAAGGAAGAATGTGTTAAGCTGAAATTTTTTGACAACACCCTGCGGGCCCGCAAAATGTGCATGGGTAAAAAGGAACTTAAACAACATCCTAACTTTAAGGAAACCAATTTTGGGAAAAAAACACACAACTTTGTGTTTGTGGAACGAAAAAAAAAAACTGAACAATGATTTACTTAAAACAAATTTTTGGGGTAAATTTAACTGCTCCCACCTCCTTTAACACCACCACTTTAAAAAAAGGTCCCTTTTCATAATCTTTAATACCCTCTCACATGGACCCTTTCCCCTCTGAAATCCCAGTGACATAACATCAAAACCCAAAAGACTTAAAAAGGAAAAACCAAAAATTTCCATTGGGGGGGTCCTGTGCCCCCCCCCCGAAATACCCGGGTGTGGTTTTTCGTTTCCCAAACATCGAAGTGTACCTACCCCCCAAATGTAGGGTTACAAAAGCCAGCCCCTAAAAGGCCATGTTTTTCAGTAGACTAAAGGGAAAACAAAATTCTTGGGGTGGGAAGTGTGCTGGAAACATTCCACTAGAGAAAAAGCACATTTATTATTAAATTTTTATAATCAAAAAAAAGTGCTAAGCCACAAGGGCTATACACCGCGGGTAGGGAAGGAAGCGAGGGTATTGGGTGGGAAAGGGAGGGGGATGATCACGTTTTCAGAAAACCCGCGGGCAGGGGATAGTTAAAAAGGGGGAGGGGACAAGAGATTTTAAGTAGAAAGGGCGAAGGTTCAGAAATTTGGAATAAGCAGTTTTTTGTCAAAAAGCAATGAGAGGTCTGGGTGAAAGGGGGGTCCACAGGGAAAGGGGAAAGGGAAAGAGAAAACACGGAGTGAAGACGAAAAGAGGTAAATTCCGGCCGGGGGGGTTTAAATGGGCAACCAAAAAAGTTTTCTGACGATAATGAGCCCTTTGGGAATTCTCACAAGAGGAGCAGACGCCTCTCCAGGGGATATCCATGAGTAAGACAAATATGGGCCAATGCGAAGACGGGGGAAAAGTATCTCCCAACCTCCCACACTGTGATAAAAAGCGGGCCCTTTAAACCCAACCCCGGGGTAATAGATTGAAAAATTTTTTTTCCCGAGCAAAGGACCAACGTTTTGCCAACGGGGGTGAAGGGGGCAAGATATTTCAGCAAAATAGTCCCAAAAGGGAAAACCTCTATAAGAAACTGGGAAAGGGCATGTACTCAAAACCGTGCAGCTGTCTGCCTGTTCATTGCCCCCGTACACAAACATGACCAGGGAAACCCCAAAAGAAAAAATATCTTTAAAGCTTGGTAAAAAAATGCGGCGTACCAAAGTTGGGTACGGAGGACTAAGGGGGGAGGGGTATCAAATTTTTTTTAGCCTGTTAAAACCAAAAAGGGGTCTGAACAAAACCCCAAATGATGACACAGGCATAGTGCAATACGGGTAATTTCTGGGAAGGATGGGGAAATAATTTACATTTAAAAAAACTAGCCGAAGATAGTAAATGCCCTTGTATGTGGGGTCCAGAAAAAACTTTCTTGCGAATCCTATGGTCAGAAATTTAGACCATCTGTGTACACAGCAATGCATAAATGAAAAAAAGGGGTCAAAAAAAAAGAGAGCGGAAGTGCCCCGTAAACATTGGTTTTCGAAAAGGAGGGAAAAGAACAGACCGAACAGCTGGAACTTCCCAGGGGGGGGGGGAAAAGTGAGATGCTACATGACATAAAAAGGGTGGTATTTGAAGAAAGACAAGAGCGAATAAGGGCGAAAAAGGAAGGACGAGAAACAGGGGGGGCGAACAAATAAAAGTCAAAAATATCAGTGCCATTCTATAAATAAAAGGATTGCGGAGACATGAGAGCATACATAGTGCGCAGGAAAGGGGCATCACGGCATCGGATAAGGAGGAACGTTCGCTTTGCAAGAGGGTCCGACGGGAAAGCGAAAAGCACCCGCTAAACGTAATCCTTGGGAGAAAGGGGTTAAGGGTAGAAAGATCAGGAGAGCCGCTGAATATATCGGGCACCTAATCAAGTTTCGATAAAATAAGGTGGGAAGTAGGCGAAGGAGGATCGACGACCCGCCCCCATGAAAAAAGACAAGGATTTTTAAAAAGGTTCACCGGGTGTGAAATTGCCTTCAAAGGAAGTGAGGTTTCCCGGGTAACCTACATCAAAAAAGGGGCCCAAAACTTGACTGTATCACGTTCAGGGATACGGGAGCCATAAGGACAAAGGAAACGAGAGACGGGGTCAGTGAAAGTAATTTGGGGGGTTTTAGTCGGAAAATTTAAACCCACGTGGGGGGTGGCCCAATTGGGAAAAACGGGCGACTGCATTTGGAGAAAACTGTAATGAGGTGACAGTCACGCCTGCACAGGGGAATAGCGAAGTCTCAACATGAGTGATGACCAAAAATTTGATGGAAAACAGAGGGCCCAAAACATAATAGCAAGGGGAAAAAGTGTTGTCTCAGAACACATCCCTGGGGGACACCTTCACTTGGATAAAGCCCGGGGGAGAGCACATTATTAACCCGAACACGGAAATGCCTGTCAGTTAAAAGTTTTTAAGGAAGGATGGTAGATTGCCTCGAAGCCTAAGGAGTGGGCTTGGGGCTAAAAATATTATACCTCCAATTGTGTCATATGCCTTTCTCAAGGTCAAAAATAGGCAATAACTGAGTGGTTATTCGCAAAGGCATTACGAACATACGTATCCAAGCGTAGTAAGGGTCTATGGTAGAACGTCCCTTACGAAAGCCATATTGAAGAGTGGAGAGACTGTTGGTGTCTCTAAATACCACACTAAACGTCTATTTACTAGGCATTCCATTACTTTGCCAACTGCACTGTAAGAGTAAGGGGACGATAGTGGGGGGTTTCATGTCCCGTAGTGCCGGTTTGCGGAAAGGGAGAACAAAGGGGGATTTCCACGCTGTGGAAGAACTCCTTGTGACCAAATGAGATTGTAAAAGCGTAATAGGACTGCAAGGGCTGACTGATGTAAATGTTGTAGCATATGAATATGAATGTCTTGGCCCAGCTGCCGATGATCGACAAGCTGAGAGTGTGGGCCCCCAGTTCTTGAAGTGTAAAAGGCATATTATACTGTTTCTTCTCTGAGAGAAGAAAAGTCCAAGGTGCAACTCCTCTGGGAGACTTTTAGGAAAGAAATGAGGGGCATAGATGGAGTCCCTGAGAAATACGGACCAATGATTGCCATTTCATTGCAACATCTATGTGTTTGCTATATCAACACCGGCAACCCGCAGAACAGAGCCGGGTCAGGAGAATATTTACCACTCAGTTTTCGTACTTTTTTCCAACTGCACTCATAGAGGAAGCAGAGGGGATGGTGAAGACATAATCTCGCCAGCAAGTGCGTTTAGCGTCACGGATGACACGGGGAGCGATCGCATGCTTCTGTTTAAAATCAAGGAGTCGCTCTGTGGTTCTATTGTACCGGGACCTGCCCCATGCACGCGTTTCAAAATGTACTGCACGAGCACAAGCAGAGACCACCAAGGCAGCATTTCTGAGAATGCCTGCCCGAAGTTTGGGGTATAGAATGAGAAGCTGCAGTGAAAAACGGAGGACGAGAAGAGGTGTAAAAGCTCATCGATGGAGGACGAAGAAGGAACCTCTTTAAAAACAGTTAGGGGTGAGTAAAGGTTTTCCCAAATTTTCCCGATTAAATTGCCAGCGGGAGTGCGAAGAGGTGGGGGAATAATGAAGGGAAGTAAGAATGATTGGGAAATGATCACTGTCATGTAAGTCCGGGAAACAGACCAAGTGAAGTCTAATGCGGGAGAGGAAAGCAGACTGAGAGATCGATACAAAAAGAGAGTAGAGTCCGAGGGTCAAAATGGGTGTGAGTACCGTATTT
>NC_069452.1:23601309-23626209 GCF_026875155.1 Cherax quadricarinatus
AAAACAATTTCCCACAAAAAAATTTGGTGTCCACAGGGAAGTGCCCTTTGGCCCTCTTCTCTTTTTTCCTATACATAATGCCCTACAAATGCTTCGCAATTACTCAAACCCACACTTTTTGCAGATGACACTACATACGTCTTCTCTCACCCGAGCCCAGTCACGCTAGCCAATACTGTAAACCCCGAATTACAGAAAATATCTCCCTGGATGAGGACTAACAAACTTACACAAAACATTGACAAAACCTACTTCATTCAGTTTGGTAACAGAGCTCGATGTACCTCTTAACTTTAACAATAAATGGATCACCTCTCACAAAGCTAACAGAGGGAAAATTCCTAGGAATCCACCTCGATAATAGACTCAAATTTCATACACATATACAACAAATTTCTAAGAAAATTTCCAAGACTGTAGGCATTACTTCGAAGTTTACGGTAGTATTTTCCCAAACAGTCAGCCCCCCTGGCCCTTTATCACTCTCTTATTTACCCCTATCTCACCTATGGAATTTGTGCAGGGGGCTCAACAACAATTAACCATCTCAGACCACAAATTACCCAACAAAAGGCTGCAGTTAGAATGATAACAAATTCTCACTACAGGCAACACACTCCACCAATATTAAAAACACTCAACTACTCACCATACAAAACATCCATACTTTTTATTGCACCTATTTACATACATAGAACACTTAACTTGATATTAACCTCCCTCAAACATCTCCTTCCCAAACCTCAACAGAACACATGACCATAACACAAGGCACAGATCACTCTTTGATGTTCCTTGTGTCCATCTCACGCTATGCCAAAAAACTCAATGCACAAAAAAGGCCTAAAATCTGGAATTCATTACCTGTAAATAAAAAAGAAACACTACCTGTTTATAAATTCAAGTCTCTTCTCAAAGATCACTTACTCACCAAAACCCAAAAATTAAATACTGAATAACTGAACCTTATAAATTGTATATCCTATATGTTACTCACAATTATATCACACAAATGTTAAACCTAGGACCCAATCTAACTTTATTATTTTTTTTAAATACACTACCTAACAGAATACTCCATTCGACTGAATGTACAGCAATGCATGCAACCATATGACCTGTCTTTGTAATACTCATTTGTGCTTTATAGTTATCTGTTTACAATAATGTTTTATCACTGATTTCATCATTGCTTAGTTAATCTTAAGTTAATTTTAAGCCAGCCCGTAATGCTATGCATATAAGTGGCTTTGGCATGCTGCTCTTACCTGTATTTTTTGTACCTCTGTATGTATGCTTAAATTACTAAATAAATAAATGCATTCTACACACACTAACCTCCCCTGGTTTGTCTCATACCATAGTATAAACACTATGCATCCTACACACACTAACCTCTCCTGATTTGTATCATATCATAGTATATACACCATGTATCCTACACACCTAACCTCCCTGGTTTGCATCATACCATAGTATATACACCATGCATCCTACACACACTAACCTCCTCTGGTTTGTATCATACCATAGTATATACACCATGCATCCTACACACACTAACCTTCCCTGGTTTGTATCATACCATAGTATATACACCAAACATCCTACACACACTAACCTCCCCTGGTTTGTATCATACCATGGTATATACACTATGCATCCTACACACACTAACCTTCCCTGGTTTGTATCATACCATGGTATATACACCATGCATCCTACACACACTAACCTCCCCTGGTTTGCATCATACCACAGTATATACACTATGCATCCTACACACACTAACCTCCCCTGGTTTGTATCATACCATAGTATATACACCATGCATCCTACACACACTAACCTCCCCTGGTTTGTATCATACCATTGTATATCCACTATGACTCACGAAATCGTAATGACACGATTGCAAACAAACCATTCCGCGGTCATTACGATTTCGTGAGTCATGTTGACGACAGTGAAGGGACTTGAGCTAGAGTTCGTCACGGCCACGCTAGCCGGAGATTCGTCTGCAAAAACTTGCATTTGTGGTCACAGTGGTGCCTGTGCAAACCTTCCTATGGTGTAGAAATATACCTAGTTGAACGAATCTTATTGTGCCTAGCAGGACTAGGGGCTAACACGACGGGGTGGAGTTTTGAGACTCTCTGACCGCGGGTTCAAGCCCGGCCGGGGTATGGTATATACACTATGCATCCTACACACACTAACCTCCCCTGGTTTGTATCATACCATCGTATATACACCATGCATCCTACACACACTAACTTCCCTGGTTTGTATCATACCATAGTATATACACCATGTATCCTACACACACTAACCTCCCCTCAGGGAAGGTATGTCAACTGCCAAGTATATTTTACATAAGTACACACACACAATAATTAACCATAGTCATGCACGTGTTCCCCGAACATCTGCATTACTGTGGAGCTGGTATTCCACTGGGTGACTTAAAAGGAAAACAACTATTTAATATCATGACAGCTAGAAACTTGTCATTTCAAGGCCCATTCTTTAAATCGTACACTGGACCTCATCCAGGGACACCAGATATAGTACTGACAAACAGAGACTGTGACATCTTTCACTGTCGTATATCTCCTGGTGGAAACGTAGGATCTGACCATATCCCTGTTATAATACAACTACAAACTTCTCCATTTAGAATACCTGTACCTCCTAAACCCCATCTTAACACCCTAGGATTTGACCCCTTCAGGGCATTTCTGGGTGAGGATGAAATTGTGTCATTGGAAAATCTACCTTCCACTGCAATTGATGATGCAATCAGGTCCCTGCATAATCGAATAATTGAAGCTACTAATGCAACTTGTCAATTAGCTTCCAAAAAGATATACCAACAATATAAACCTACTAGGGAAATTAGAGACAATTTAAGAAATTATGAAGCAGAATGTCGAAGGCATCTTCAAACGCGACAACCACCAGCAGCTACACTGCACCGATTAAGACAAGAATTAATTAACATGATTAGTCATCACAAACGGGACTTATGGAAATTGCTAGTTCTTCAAGCTAATCAGTATAAACGTGAACCAGCAAAATTTTGGAGTAAGATCCGACAACTTTTAGGGGCAAAGCACAAGGCTTCTAACTACCTAGTTCATACCTTCACTGATGAGGATGATGACGTTGAAATTAAACTTGACGATCCACAGGACCAGGCTAATTTGATGGGTGATGTATGGGAGAAAATTCTCTCCCACAATAACAGTCGTCAATTTAACAATAATCATTATCAGTTGGTAAATGAATGGAGAGATGAGAACTTAGATGATCTACAACCACTACCTTCCATCGATACTTCAACTCTTGAAGATGCCCACCCGCTTACTAGACCTATTACATTACTAGAGATGAGTCAGGTTATTGGAAGAATGCGAAATAGAGCCCCTGGCCTCTCTGGAATAACAATGAAACAAATAAAGTTCCTACCCAGAAATTGTAAACAGTCTTTGGTAAATATCTTTAATGCCATCTTGGCCTCAGGACATTTTCCAGTGGTTTTTAAGACTGCTAGGATGATCTTTCTTGGTAAGCCCAATAAAGACATCCACCAACCTGGGAACTATAGACCTATATCTTTACTTAAAGTCACTGGAAAAGTTCTTGAGAAAGTCATTTCCAACAGATTGAACTACTATATGGAGTTTAATCACTTTTTTACTGAAAAACAATTTGGCTTTAGAACACATAGAGGTACCAGTCATGCAATAAATGTTATTTTCGATACTGTAGCAAGTCTAAAACATCAGGGCAATCTTGCCTTAATTGCCACCAGAGATGTTCATGAAGCTTTTGATACCTTATGGCATGATGGCCTTATATACAAACTCATTGACCTACCAGACCATAACTGGACTTTTCTCAGATTAATTTATATAATTTCTTAACTCAAAGAAAAATCATTCCCACCTTTCATGGCAGGTCGACAGAGCCTTTTATACCGACAGCTGGTGTCCCACAAGGTTCTTGTCTAAGTCCATTCTGTTCAACATTTATGTGAATGACCTTCCTCAACCAGAGTTTAATGATACAATAGTGACACAGTTTGCAGATGATGTTATTCATGTCGTCTCATCAACTCCGGTAACAGGAAAATACAAGTATGAGAGAGTCATAGAAAAAATAAAATATTGAACTTCGTAGAACATCTAATTGGGAAAAGAAAGGGGAGAATTACGACTAATCCTGGACAAGGTCTTGTTAGCACGATAGGATGTTTTGCATCAACAATTGAAGATAAAGGGGGTATCTCCATCAGAGGTACACCTGTAGCCATTAGAAACACTAACAAGATTTTGGGATATGAAATAGACAGGCTGCTCCATTCAACATCTCATGTAACTAAAAAGATCAACACAGCCAAAGCCGGTCTTAGCAGTCTCTTTCGATTCAATCAAGCCCCTCAACATGTCAAAAAAACATCTGTATAAAATGATAATAAGACCTAAACTCGAATACCCTTGTGTCCCAATGTCATTAACAACGAAGACCAACATGCTGCGGTTACAAAGGGTCCAGAATAGAGCTCATCGCTTCATTACCGATACCAGGAGGAGAGACAGAGTTAAAATGGCAGATTTACACACACAACAAGATATTACTGCCATAAATGTACGCCTTGACACCCTAAAAAAGAAACAACTCTATACAATGCAAGAACTATACATGCCAGATAGAGAACATCCTATACAAGTGGTAAATACCACGGATTATATCATCAATACTCCTCCTCACAGGACTCAAAGAATGACTCTTCCACAGAGGGTCCGTCGTTTTATACATAAAGATGATTACCATCGACCCATGATATTGAGCAACCTCCCTGATGAAGAAGATTGGGTACCACCAAGAACCCTTCTATGTATACTGAGAAACATCATCGCCCCCAATTAGGGAGACATTTATATAACAATCTAATGTAAAAATTATGCTATTTACCATGGCTGGACACCACCTGTAAGGAGCCATTGTCACGTAATTCTATAAACTGGCCAGAAAATTATTGCCTTCATTGTCGCATAAATATCCGTTGTGCAATCGCAAAAAAAAAAAAAAAAAGCAATTGCAACTTGTATAATTACTATCAATTCAGAGTCATGTACTTATATATCTGTTATATCTATGTGACTCTGATGGGTTAGTATTATACCCCTTCAAGAATATTATATTATTCCACATACACTTTTTAAATTACACCAAAGTGGTTGAGCCACTTACCTTTTATATCCTACCTCTCTCCCCCCTCCCACCCTTTTCCAATATTTCTGTCCTTACCCATCCTTCTTCCTTACCCATCCTACTTCCTTACCCATCCTTCTTCCTTACCCATCCTACTTCCTTACCCATCTTACCAAAGCTCTGGTCATAAGAAGAAGAAGACTAAGGTGAACAACCACCAACACTGACATTATATGTACACATTATATGTACACATTATATGTACACATTATATGTACACAGCAACGATGTACTTTTACAAAAAGTAAACGAAAATATGGAATTTCATGAACATAGCGACAACAAAGGCCACTCACAGCACAATATATCCATGCTATGTTCAACAATCAAACAAAACCATGCTGTGAAATGTGACAAAATTTTGTACTGGTACTAGATGCTGCTCCACAAGACGGGCATCCAAAGTGCAAACGAAAGGAATTGATTACACTGAAATTCCATGCGTTTAACAATAGTAAATATTTGTCCAGTTTTACACATAATGATAAAGTTATCTCAATACTTAAGATTACAGTGATCCCCGTAAAGCATTAAGCTGAACCAAAAGGAATTATTACACTGGACATAATGGACTAGTCCTTTATTCAGAGAATTATTATTTTATACACACACACACCAACCATACCAACACCTCAACAATACCTCGTGGGCATCCATCTGTCCCACACCATTGAACATACAATGAACACTAATCAATTATATAAAATAGCAATACACAAACATATAACATGGGGCACGGTGTTTGAAACACCAAATTTCACAAAATGAAACTACACAACAGTGAATACCTGCTTAACAGAACATACAATATAATGCTAAAGAGTCACTCCGCACTAGCACACTGTTTAGTGTCACACTGTACATTCTATACAACACAGTGTTCTTAAAGTCAGCAATACACTGTCAGGTTTACTGTTACTACTGTTTAATGTGACACTGTACATTCCATAAATCCCTCAACCCAAAATCCCGATAACCCTACGAAAATTCTTTCTCCCATTTCCCCCATAAACCTCTCTACTACGGCACTTAGACCTGTAAAAAGTTGCTGTCAATGCTTCCCCAAACACAGCCACAACCCTCCCCACCCATAGGAAATCCTTACCTCCCCCTACGAGGACCGTTGTATCATCTACGTAACCCACAATTCCAGGACACCTGTCGCTTTCCTTAACCTCCATACCCTCCTTCACAGCCACCGAACTGCTGATAAAACAGATCCTGAAAACAAACGAACAATAATTGCAATAGCGGACAACCCTGTCGCAATCCTCAACCCATCTGAACTTTCGACTCCACCCTCCCAATAACCTGCACACACATACACTCCCCCCTCATACAAGGTCCATGCCCAAGACACAATTTCCTCCTCAAACCCCTGCCATCTCATGAACTGCCGCAATGCATCCCTTTAGATACTATCATTTGTTACCTGCCAATCTAGTGCTAACATTCCTCCACCACACGACTCCTGCCACTTCTCTATAAAACCCCATATCAACCCGTGTCCCTCATACATAGACCTACCTGGTACCCTGTATTGCCCCCTGTTTATGACCTTATTAATCACCTTTTTCAATCGATTCCCTAAAATTCTTGCAAATAACTTATAATCACCGCACATAAGCGATATAGCCCTACAAACCTGCATTATAGACTGTTGGGCCCCATTTGGCACCAACACCACGACCGCTGTCCATTGCAATTTCCCCATCACCCCATCCCTCTTTAAAACATTAAACAACCTTTCCATAAACTCCTCCCAATTGGAGACAGAAATCTCTTGGCAGACCAACTCTGCCTGGTACTTTACCAGAGCTCAAACCCAACAAGCTTCCCAAATCTCACACTCCAAAATAGGGCCCCTTAAGGGGCCCTATGGGTTGTTATGGGGTTTTATAGAGAAGTGGCAGGAGTCGTGTGGTGGAGGAATGTTAGCACTAGATTGGCAGGTAACAAATGATAGTATCTAAAGGGATGCATTGCGGCAGTTCATGAGATGGTAGGGGTTTGAGGAGGAAATTGTGTCTTGGGCATGGACCTTGTATGAGGGGGGAGTGTATGTGTGTGCAGGTTATTGGGAGGGTGGAGTCGAAAGTTCAGATGGGTTGAGGATTGCGACAGGGTTGTCCGCTATTGCAATTATTGTTCGTTTGTTTTCAGGATCTGTTTTATCAGCAGTTCGGTGGCTGTGAAGGAGGGTATGGAGGTTAAGGAAAGCGACAGGTGTCCTGGAATTGTGGGTTACGTAGATGATACAACGGTCCTCGTAGGGGGAGGTAAGGATTTCCTATGGGTGGGGAGGGTTGTGGCTGTGTTTGGGGAAGCATTGACAGCAACTTTTTACAGGTCTAAGTGCCGTAGTAGGGAGGTTTATAGGGGAAATGGGAGAAAGAATTTTCGTAGGGTTATCGGGATTTTGGGTTGAGGGATTTATGGAATGTACAGTGTCACATTAAACAGTAGTAACAGTAAACCTGACAGTGTATTGCTGACTTTAAGAACACTGTGTTGTATAGAATGTACAGTTTGACACTAAACAGTGTGCTAGTGCGGAGTGACTCTAGCATTATATTGTATGTTCTGTTAAGCAGGTATTCACTGTTGTGTAGTTTCATGTGTGAAATTTGGTGTTTCAAACACCGTGCCCCATGTTATATGTTTGTGTATTGCTATTTTATATAATTGATTAGTGTTCATTGTATGTTCAATGGTGTGGGACAGATGGATGCCCACGAGGTATTGTTGAGGTGTTGGTATGGTTGTTGTGTGTGTGTGTATATATAATAATTCTCTGAATAAAGGACTAGTCCATTATGTCCAGTGTAATAATTCCTTTTGGTTCAGCTTAATGCTTTACGGGGATCACTGTAATCTTAAGTATTGAGATAACTTTATCATTATGTGTGAACTGGACAAATATTTACTATTGTTAAACGCATGGAATTTCAGTGTAATCAATTCCTTTCGTTTGCACTTTGGATGCCCGTCTTGTGGAGCAGCATCTAGTACCAGTACATATTTTGTCACATTTCACAGCATGGTTTTGTTTGATTGTTGAACATAGCATGGATATATTGTGCTGTGAGTGGCCTTTGTTGTCGCTATATTCATGAAATTCCATATTTTCGTTTACTTTTTGTAAAAGTACATTGTTGCTGTGTACATATAATGTGTACATATAATGTGTACATATAATGTGTACATATAATGTCAGTGTTGGTGGTTGTTCACCTTAGTCTTCTTCTTCTTATGACCAGAGCTTTGGTAAGATGGGTAAGGAAGTAGGATGGGTAAGGAAGAAGGATGGGTAAGGAAGTAGGATGGGTAAGGAAGAAGGATGGGTAAGGATAGAAATATTGGAAAAGGGTTGGAGGGGGGAGAGAGGTAGGATATAAAAGGTAAGTGGCTCAACCACTTTGGTGTAATTTAAAAAGTGTATGTGGAATAATATAATATTCTTGAAGGGGTATAATACTAACCCATCAGAGTCACATAGATATAACAGATATATAAGTACATGACTCTGAATTGATAGTAATTATACAAGTTGCAATTGCTTTTTTTTTTTTTTTTTGTTTGCGATTGCACAACGGATATTTATGCGACAATGAAGGCAATAATTTTCTGGCCAGTTTATAGAATTACGTGACAATGGCATCTTACAGGTGGTGTCCAGCCATGGTAAATAGCATAATTGTTACATTAGATTGTTATATAAGATGTCTCCCTAATTGGGGGCGATGATGTTCTCAGTATACATAGAAGGGTTCTGGTGGTACCCAATCTTCTTCATCAGGGAGGTTGCTCAATATCATGGGTCGATGGTAATCATCTTTATGTATAAAACGACGGACCCTCTGTGGAAGAGTCATTCTTTGAGTCCTGTGAGGAGGAGTATTGATGATATAATCCGTGGTATTTACCACTTGTATAGGATGTTCTCTATCTGGCATGTATAGTTCTTGCATTGTATAGAGTTGTTTCTTTTTTAGGGTGTCAAGGCGTACATTTATGGCAGTAATATCTTGTTGTGTGTGTAAATCTGCCATTTTAACTCTGTCTCTCCTCCTGGTATCGGTAATGAAGCGAAGAGCTCTATTCTGGACCCTTTGTAACCGCAGCATGTTGGTCTTCGTTGTTAATGACATTGGGACACAAGGGTATTCGAGTTTAGGTCTTATTATCATTTTATACAGATGTTTTTTTGACATGTTGAGGGGCTTGATTGAATCGAAAGAGACTGCTAAGACCGGCTTTGGCTATGTTGATCTTTTTAGTTACATGAGATGTTGAGTGGAGCAGCCTGTCTATTTCATATCCCAAAATCTTGTTAGGGTTTCTAATGGCTACAGGTGTACCTCTGATGGAGATACACCCTTTATCTTCAATTGTTGATGCAAAACATCCTATCGTGCTAACAAGGACCTTGTCAGGATTAGTCGTAATTCTCCATTTCTTTTCCCAATTAGATGTTCTACGAAGTTCAATATTCATTTTTTCTATGACTCTCTCATACTTGTATTTTCCTGTTACCGGAGTTGATGAGACGACATGAATAACATCATCTGCAAACTGTGTCACTATTGTATCATTAAACTCTGGTTGAGGAAGGTCATTCACATAAATGTTGAACAGAATTGGACTGAGACAAGAACCTTGTGGGACACCAGCTGTCGGTATAAAAGGCTCTGTCGTCCTGCCATGAAAGGTGGGAATGATTTTTCTTTGAGTTAAGAAATTATATATTAATCTGAGAAAAGTCCAGTTATGGTCTGGTAGGTCAATGAGTTTGTATATAAGGCCATCATGCCATAAGCTATCAAAAGCTTCATGAACATCTCTGGTGGCAATTAAGGCAAGATTGCCCTGATGTTTTAGACTTGCTACAGTATAGAAAATAACCTTTATTGCTTGACTTGGTACCTCTAGTGTCTAAAGCCAAATTGTTTTTCAGTAAAAAAGTGATTAAACTCCATATAAGTAGTTCAATTGTTGGGAAATGACTTTCTCCAGAACCTTTTCCCACAGTGACGGTAAGTAAGATATAGGTTCTATAGTTCCCAGGTTGGTGGATGCTTTATTGGGCTTACTTACCAAGAACGATCTCCTGCAGTCTTAAAACACCACTGGAAAATGTCTGATGGGCCAAGATGCATTAAAAGATATTTACAAAGACTGGTTTTACAATTTAGGGTCGGAACTTTATTTGTTTCATTTATTCCAGGAGGCCAGGGGCTCTATTTCGCATTCTTCGCCAAATAACCTGACTCATCTCTAGTAATGAAATAGGTCCTAGTAAGGCGGGTGGGCATCTTCAAGAGCATTTGAACGTTTCGATGGGCAGGTAGTGGTTGTAGATCATCTAAGTTCTCATCTCTCCATTCATTTACCAACTGATAATGATTATTGTTAAATTGACGACTGTTATTGGGGAGAGAATATTCTCCTACATCACCCATCCAAATTAGCCTGTCCTGTGGATCGTCAAGTTTAATTTCAACGTTCATCATCCTCATCAGTGAAGGTATGGAATGGTAGTTAGAGCCTTGAGCTTTGCCCCTAAAAGTTGTCGGATCTTACTCCCAAACATTTAGCTGGGTCACGTTTATACTGATTAGCTTGAAGAACTAGCCAATTTTCCATAAAGTCCCCGTTTGTGAGACTATCTTGTTAATTAGTTTGTCTCTTACTCGGTGCCAGTGTAGCTGCTGGTGGTTGTCGCGTAGTTGAACTGCCTTCGACTTCTGCTTCATAATTTCTTAAAATTGTTCTATGTTCCTAGTTAGGGTTTATATGGTTGGTATATCTTTTTGGAAAGCTACATGACAAGTAGCATTAGTAGCTTCAATTATTCGATTATGCGGCGACTGAGTGCATCATCAATTGCAGTGGAAGGTTAGATTTTCAATGACACAAATTTTCATCCTCACCAGAAAATGCCCTGAAGGGGTCAAAATCCTAGCGGTGTTAAGATGGGTTTAGGATGGTACCGGTATTCGAAATGTGAGAGTTTGAAGTTGGTTATTATAACAGGGGATATGGTCAGATCCTACGTTTCACAGGAGATATACGACAGTGAAAGAAGGTCACAGTCTCTGTTTGTCAGTAACTATATATCTGGAGTCCCTGGATGAGTCCAGTGTGCGATTTTAATGAATGGGCCTTGAAATGACAAGTTTCTAGCTGTCATGATATTAAATAGTTGTTTCTTTTAAGTAACCCAGTGGGAATACAGCTCCACAGTAAGCAGATGTTCGGGGAACACGTGCATGGCTATGGTTAATTATTGTGGTGTGTGTATTATGTAAAATATACTTGGCAGTTGACATACCCTTCCCTGAGGGTGAGGTTAGTGTGTGTAGGGTACATGGTGTTATTTTACTATGGTATGATACAACCCAGGGAAGTTAGTGTGTGTAGGATGCATGGTGGATATACGTGGGTATGATACAAACCAGGGGCGGTTAGTGACTTGTGTAGGATGCATCGTGGTATTTTACCCATACCCCGGCCGGGCTGAGAACCGCGGTCAGGAGAGACTCAAAAACTCCACCCCCGTGTGTTAGCCCCTAGTCTGCTAGGAACAATAAGCTTCGTTCAACTAGGTATATTCTACACAATAGGTAGTTTGACAGGCACCACTGTGACCACAAATGACGTTTTGCAGGTCCGAATCTCGGCTAAGGTGGCCGTGACGACCCTCTAGCTCAAGTCCCTTACTGTCGTCAACCATGACTCACGAAATCGTAAATGTTCGCGGAAGGGTTTGTTTGCAATCGGGTCATTACGCCATTTCGTGAGTCATAGTTGGCTATACAATGGTTGATACAAACCAGGGAAGGTTAGTGTGTGTAGGATGCATGGTGCTTTATACTATGGTATGATAAAACCAGGGGAGGTTAGTGTGTGTAGGTGCATAGTGTATATACGTTGTATGATGCAAACAGGGGAGGTTAGTGTGTGTAGGCTGCATTGGTGTATTACCATGGTATGATACGAACCTGGGAAGGTTAGTGTGTGTAGGATGCATAGTGTATATACCATGGTATGATACAAAACCAGGGGGAGGTTAGTTGTGTGTAGGATGTATGGTGTATTTTTCTATGGTATGATACAAATCAGGGGAAGGTTAGTGTGTGTAGGATGCATGGTGTATTATTACTTTGGAATATGATACAAACCAGAGAGGTTAGGTTTGGAGGTTGTCGGATGCCTGGGTGTATATACTAATTGTATGATGAAACAGGGAGGTTAGTGTGTGTAGGATACATGGTGTTGTATTACTTATGATATGATACATAATCAGGGAGGTTAGTGTGTGTAGGATGGCATAGTGTTTATACTATGGTAGAGGAAACAAACCAGGGGGGTTAGTGTGTGTAGAATGCATTTATTATTTAGTAATTAAGCATACATAAGAGGTACAAAAAATACAGGTATAGAAGCAGCATGCCAAAGCCACCTTATATGCCATAGCATTACGGGCTGGCTTAAAATTAACCTAGATTAACTAAGCAATGAAGGAAATCAGTGATAAACATTATTTGTAAACAGATAACTATAAAGCACAATAGAGTATTTACAAAGACAGGTCATATGGTTGCAAGCATTGCTGTACATTCCAGTCGAATGAGATAAAATTCTGTTAGTAGTGGATTTAAAAAAAATTAATAAAGTTAGATTGGGTTAGGTTGAAACATTTGTGTGATATAATTTGGGAACATTAGGATATTACCATTTAATAAGGTTCCAGTTATTAGTATTTTATTTTGGTTTTGAGACGTGAAGTAAGTGAATCTTGTGAGAATGAGACTTGAATTTATAAACAGGTTCGTGTTTCTTTTATATTTACAGGTATGATTTCCAGATTTTAGGGCCTTTTTTGTGCATTGAGTTTTTGCTAGGGAGGCCAAAAGGGGAACACAAAGAGTGACTGTCCTTGTGTTATGGCATGTTTTTTGTGAGGTTTGGGAAAAGGAAGTTTGAGGGGGGGGTTTAAATTCAGAGTTAAGTTTTTCTAGTAGAAATAGGGCAATAATAAGTAGGATGTTTTGTAGGTGATAGTTGAGTGTTTTTATTTGGTGGAGTGGTTCCCTGTATGAGAATTTGTTTCATTCAAACTGCACCCTTTTGTTGGGAAATTATGGTTGAGAGGGTTTTAATTGTTGTTACCCCCCTGCAAAAATTTCCCCTAGTAGATGGGGGTAAAAAAGAATTTTAAAGGGCCAGGGGGCTGACTGTGGAACTACTACCGTATTTTTCGTAGTATGCCACGTTTTGGGAAATTTTCTTAGAAATTTGTTGATTGTTATGAAATTTGGTCTATTATCGAGGTGGATTCCTGGGAATTTTCCTCTGTTAGCTTTGGAAGGTGATCCATTTTTTGTTATTTAAGGGGTCATCGTAGCTCTTTTCCCAAAACAAAAAGGGAAGTGGGTTTTGTCAATGTTTAGTGTAAGTTTGTTATCCCCACCCAGTAGTTTTTCGTAATTGGGTTTACAGTTTTGGGCTCGTGACGGGGCCCGGGTGAGAGAAGACGTATGTGTGTCATCTGCAAAAGGGGGGGGGGGGGGGGTTTTTGAGTAATTGCAAGCATTGGTGGGTCATTTAGTATAGAGAAAGAAAAGAGGGCCAAGGACACTTCCTTGGGGGGACACCAAAACAAATTGGGTTTGGGGAAAGACTTCCCATTTGCGTACACATATTGGCTTCTGTTGCTAGGTAAGACTTGAGGTAGTTGGGGAGGCCCTCTAATACCATAGTGTGACATTTTATGTGGGGCAATCATGGCAACTGTATCAAAAAGGTTTTCGTAAGTCAATGAAGATCCCCCGTGGGGCTTCTTTTTTCTCTATTGCAGTGTATGTATGTTCTAGCATGTGTATAATAGCATCATTAGTATTTTTATTAGGCCTGAATCCAAATTGGCAGGGGTTGAGAATGTTTTGGGAGATAAGGTAGGAGTAGATTCGTTTATGAATTAATTTTTCGAAGATTTTTGAGAGAGGGTGTAAATTGGATACTGGCCTATAGTTATTCAACTCTGTTTGGTCTCCTCCTTTATGGATCGGGGTGACCCTTGCTATTTTGAGAATTGTAGGGAAGGTGGAGGATTCAATGGATTTGTTAAAGAGTGTTGCAATGATTGGTGATAGTACTTGTGACGCTTTTTTGTATACAAAGGGTGGTAAGGTATTTAAATCTCCTGCCTTGTTTTTCAGTGCGTTGATAATAAGGGAGACTTTATATGGGTTAGTCGGAGCTAGGAACAGTGTGTTCGGGTAGTTGCCAGTGATGTAGTCATTTGGTGGGGTATCTGAGCTTGGGATTTTATTGGGAAGGTTTTGACCTATAGTGGAGAAGAAATCATTGAGTCTGTTTGCTGTTTCTGTTGGTGGGAGTTGGGGTTCATCTGATTTTGCTAATTTTATTTCGCTATGTCGTGATATCTTTTTTGTTCCCAGAATTTCTGATAGGGTCTTCCAGGTCTTTTTTATATCACCTCGTACGTTGGATAATCTGTTCTCATAATACAATTTTTTTGCCCTTCTTATCAGGCTGGTTAGGATTGACGAGTAACGTTTTGTTTGGTCTCTGGTTATGTGACCCATTCTGTACTGTTTTTCATATCGGTGTTTTGTATTTATGGATTTGAGAATGCTGGGTGTTAGCCAGGGACTGTTCAGTCTCTTAGCTGTAATCTGTTTTGTTTTTTTTAGGGCAGTGTTGTGATAGAAACACAGGCCTTATCTCTAGGCTTTATTGAACATAGAATCTTCATAGTACTTCTGCAACAACAAAATATAATGACTAGTACATCTAATAATGGCTTCTACAGGGATGGTGATGTCTTGCATATGTCAAGAGAAAAGTTATAACTACAGGCCACATATTTAAACTCACCATGTAATCTGCATCGCTTATAAATGGATAAAGTAAGGAAAGAGAAAAAAACAAAAAAAAAAAAAAAAAAAAGAAAATAAAAAAAAAAAAAAAAAATGAAAAAAAAAAACAACAAACGAAACTAGCCTAAGGTTTTTTGTTGTGCCCAAGACACACACCAAACTGTTGTTGTTGTTAAGGATGAGGGCCCTAGAGGTGGTGCCAGTAATAATCCTGCAGCTTGGCTCCCCAGCACAGGACGCAGTATCACACAATCTCCCCCTTGACTAAATATCAGAGACAGTAAATCCACTCCCAAAACTGTTAGTGGGGCGAAACGTACACGACCGACTAACCTACGTAGCCCCTTGAGCCTTCTTCACTCAGGTTCGATATTTATCCAGCGGGGTTTTGATTAGCTGCTGAGAGCAGAATCCTCTATATCCCATAGGGGAAGTCTCAAGGTCTATCCCAGTGAGAAAACGAATCACTTCACATCTCTATTATAGGTGTATTATCTTGAGAATCCACACAACTAAAAGGGATTTCAACTGGGCTAAATTGGTCTTGTAGATAACTGAAGTCTCTTTCACGCAATTTTTGGTCAGCGAATGTGGGCGTAATGTGGATTAGCTTGCGGAGGCTCTAACCTCTCCACTAAAAGGAACCGTCCTTGGGTTTTTCATCCTACAGTGACTCTTGCAGGAGAACGGGTGTCCAGGATGACAAAAAAACCAAGTGGCACGGGGAGGCACCCGAGAGGACGGCGGGGGGACTTGAATAGTTGAGGAGTCTTTCCAATGATGGGTTGCATTAGTAGCTGTGGCATCATGCATTATCTAAATAGAGTGAAGAGCATCAGGATAAGGACAGTTTGCCAGTTTTGAACAGGATAATTGAGCGACTTCAAAAATGTTCATTGTAAACTGCCTTCCATAATAGGTACCCACGCATTGAACCGCTCCACATTTGACCATTGCCTTGAGGGTTGTAGGGGGCTTGGAATTGTTCTGCTGCAGGCAAAATACCTTGCTACCAAAAAACTCCTGAAGTTCCGTTAACTACTCAATGAACGAGGATCCCCTGTCTGAATGGATAAAAGCGCCGCCGCCCCTCCAGCCCCTAAGGCATACCAAAAATAAGAAACAACTGTGCGCGAGAACAAACGTAATACCAGTTGAAGCAGCCATATTTTGCACAGGGGAAATACAAAGGAAACCTTGAATATTCATCCTACATATGTTAAGGAAATTAAACCTATTTCAGATTTGTTCTTGGTAGAGATCCTTTGAAATCTATATTCAATCTATCGAAAGGCAGGTGGATTTTTATGAGATGCGTCTTCTCTGCTGATGAAAGTTTGCTTGCAACCGTCTGCACATCCTCTGCATGCTCTGAACACTTGTCGCTCATCTTCCACTGAGTATAGGGCCATGTTCAAATGATTTGACAAAAATGTACAGGGGCGTGGTAACTCCTGGGTGGACACAAAGCCTTGTGGAGAGCTTTTGGAAAGAGTGATTGCAACTCATGACATGCTGTACTCCACAGTGGGAGCCTAGAGAATGCATCGGTGAGATGTTCTCTCTCTGAACCCGGTCGGTACATGAATATCAAAAAGATCATAACACGATAGTTCCAATCCTCTCAGCGTTAATATCTTGTCATCTAATCCCCTACTTTTGTGCCTATTGTCGAACATATACATCACGGACCGTTGGTCAGTCCTTATGGTGAAAGGTGTCTACCAGTTTAAATAAATGCCTCCATGGCAACTGCTTCTTGAAAAGAGAAGAAAAAAAAAAAGAAAATGGCCTGGCTCCCCTATTTTTTTTTTATCTCCTACAGCAGCATGCATAACATTTCTCTGATTCCATGAAAAGTTCTCGAAAAGAAGGCTACTGGTCTCCTGGCCTGAGATAAGAACTGCAGCAATGGCAAATGTCAGATGCATCCGTTTTCCCCCCAACAACTATACTTTTAAACTTGTATCGAAATGGTAGGGACTCATCAATGGCTTGAACTACTGAGTTTTCAATATTCCTGTTTGGAGAGATATGGAAAGCGTCTTCACATCCTTTTGGACACAGGAAATGTGGTCTAAGCCACACAATGGGCGGACTTTATTTGAAATATTGTAGATCCAATTTGTGAGTAATAAGCAAGAGACCAAAGTTCTACGGAGTGCCTTTTTTTTGTCTTGAGGCAATGGAAGTTTCCCGTAGAGGACGTTAGTCGTTCAGGTCAGGGAATATGACCTCCTTTCCACTAGCATAACCTAGGTATGCTAAGCCTTTTAGGGTTGAAAAAAGTGCACTTTTCCTCCTCATTGAAACGATATTTTTTATTTCTTGGCGGCTTCCAAAAACTTATCAAGGTTTTGCATCTGTTCCTCCTGGGTCTTGCCACAAATGGTAACATTACTAAAATACACGTAGGTTCCCATGAGTTGCTCTTCCTGAATGAGTAGGAATCCATAAATTGTATATCCGTTGGAAGCAGGCTACCTCCATTGGTGAACTCCATGAAAAGGGACTCTCTGCTTCATGTCAGTGTAACAGATACAGGCCAACACTAGCCTGAAACGCTCGCTGTGTATGGTTTTATTCTTCATTCCTAATAGGACTCTTTAATGATAGGCACGTCGCAGATCAATTGGTGCCTAAACACGTAAGACTTTTGCTTTGACAATTTTGTTCATCAGTATCGCGGTCAAATCGAAGGTAGAGGGTACCCATCAATAAGTGTAAATTTGTTATATGTCCCTCAGAGTAATCGATAGCCAATTCTCCGTTTACCTATAACCATCTTTAAAAAAAAAAAACAAAACTTCCACTCATTGACACTAAAAAAAAAAAAAAAAACCAACGGACTAAAAACATTTGAAACTCGACGACAGCGAATAAAAAAAAAAACTCAAAAACAACCAAAAAACCCCAAGAACCTCAAAAAAAAAAACCACCAAAAAAAAAAAAAAAAAAAAAACCAGGCTCCCAGAACCACGAAACAAAAAAAAAAACCGAACAACACCAGAAAAAACCAAACCAAGCCAACAAAAATAAAAAACAAAAAAAAAAACCAAACAACAACCTGTGCACGCCCACCAAGGGTTGAATCACCTCGGTTCTATAATACCTCTCCTTCAGGCAGCCCTGAAGAGTTCTTTATTCTCAATGAACATCCGATCTCTCATATAATAGCGGCGTGACTTAGCTGAATAAGGATGGCAATCCGCGGTAAAGAATTAGCAAACAGCTTTGGGTGGGGTCCTAAAAGAATACCCCTCTAAAAAAAAACGTGCTAAGTCCACAGACCAACAAAGAAGGCAGTTCAAACCGTCCATATGTTAAGGTGCACACTAACCATGCAGCTGTCTGAAAGTCCTGACCAGGATAACATCAGAGCACAGTTTTGGCAGAATAGCAAAATGTACATCCTTGAAATCCCTTCCATTAACTCTGAGATATACCTTACAAAAAACCCCTAAGGTCTGACTAGAGAGAGATGTTGTGCCATAGGAAACGGTACCCTGATGATGATTGTAATAGCAAGGATACTGTTTTAACAACCTACTAAGTCAAGTTGATGAATACTCTTCTCTCTGAGCTGCCACAATCAATAAGACCCCAACTACTTCGGTACCGCCCCTTTGATGAATACTTTCACAACCTGCCTTTGACAGTGAATTTGGAGTAGCCGCAGAAGACAACGTTTGCTAAGTCGCATGAATCACTGGAAATGTGTGGAGGCACTAGCTCTGTTGATGCATTATCACGACAAACTTTTAGCAAAGTGACCTTTTTTCTTGAGGCATTTATGGCACATAATATTTTTGGCATTCAACGAGCAGGACACTTTGGACGTGGAATATCTTGAAAAACCCACAAAAGAAACAGACACCGTAACCTGCTGCTGCTGGACACTGAATGCAGGTTCCCCATAACTTACATTTGCAATCGTTTGGTCAGGAATTGCAGCCACTTTACGATCACTACGAGAAGGCTGAGTGGTACTAGTATACTTCAGAATTCTTCTGGGCTTAATCAAGAAAGAAAGAAAGAACAAAGACTAGACTCTTGCCTGGTGTCCCCAAAGGCAGCGGCTAAGTCGAGAGTTTTAATTCACACAATAAACGCAGCCTTATAAATGGTGATTGCAGGCCCACTGATAAAAAAAGCATCCCTGATGGACTCTTCCACAAACTGAGGCAGCTGTCAACACCAACCAACTTAGACTGCTTGGAATGACAGTCCCTTACCAAAAATTTTCAGTGCTTGAAAAGTATTCCTCTACGGGGGACTCTCATCAAAACAAAAAGAAAAAAAAAAAATCAAGATGTCTGCTGGCGGCGAGTTTGCAAGGCGATAGCGAGCAAAGAATTCATTGTAGGTTTTAATATACTGGAGACTTGAGGGTATTGGATAGCATCTTCGTGGTATTACAACTCAAGAAAAAAAAATTAGCTTATATATCTTAGGAGACACATAAAAATGATGAGCAGCCTTAGTTAATAATAGATCTTCTTTAGGAAGGGCTCCCAAGAAGTTTTCGAAAGTCTTAAAAACCAGTGCCTTCCATTCCTGGAAGCAAGCCGTTGATAAGGGTACTGGGGTCCAAGAAAAACAGTCACCTAGGGGGGCCGATCTCAGGATTCCAGTAAACGCTCCAAGGGGGGGGGTTGTGATGAAGTCTAGCGCAGGATCACCACCAGTAGCCCAGGATTCAATTGTTCAATAAATTGTTTGATAGAAACAAACAGGCCTTATCTCTCATCTCTAGGCTTTAATTTGAACATAGGGAATCTTCATAGTAACTTCTTCTGCAAAACACAATATAATGACTAGTACATCTAATAATGGCTTCTACAGGGAATGGTGAAGATTGGCATATGTCAAAAGAGAAAAGTTATAACTATCAGGGGCCACATATATAAAACACACCATGTAATCTGCACGCTTATTATATGGATAAAGTAATGAGAGAAAATCACACACCATGTGTTTGTTGCCCATGACACACACCAAAGTGTTGTTTGTTGTATAAGGGCAGCCGCCCTAGAGGTGGTGCAGTATTATCCGCTGCTGCTCCCACAGGACCTTCAAAGGGCAGTGTTGTTATAAAGGTATTGGGTTTTTTTTAGAAAATTATTAAAATTTTCGTAATATCTGTATAGTTTCTAGCTCATGTCCAGCCAATGTTTTGTTACTGCTTTTGTAAATTATTAATGGCCCTCATTGTAAGTTGAAGGGACTTTAGGTGTCGGGGGTATTTTAAAAGAGTTTTATGAGGAAAGGGGGGTAGTGGTCTGTGATTATCTGTAATTATGCTGTTTTTCAAAGGGGATTTTGGGTGTTGGTCCAAGGGGGTAATGGGAAACACTATCCGTAATCTTGTAGGTTTTGTTTTTGTGGTAGCAACAGCATTATCATTGTTTTGTGAATTCAGTAACGTGTGGGTAAATGGTCTTGCGGGAAGATTTTATTGAAGTCCCCTGGGGTTATAAGTATCTTTGTTCATGCTGCTCAGTTATCATACTTCCTGGGTTTTTTGACTAATTGTAATTTTTTGATTGTGGAACTCTGTAGATTTTTCACGGGGGGGTTTTTGTAGGTTTGGTTTTGAATTTAGCTATTATAATTCCCCATGTTATCCCTTTGCAATATTAGTGATACATTCTAGTTGGTCTGAGTATAATAGCATGTCACCCTTGTTGGTCCCCTACATTTGTGTATGGCGTGTAACCAGGAATGGCGACGCTGTTATCGGGGCTTTACCCGGGTTTTCAGTTAGTGTAAGATGGACTTTGGCATGCAAGGAATTTAGTAATGCGGGGTCATCAAATCTTGCTTAAAAATTGATATTGTAGTTAAAAATAGTTATTTGTTGTTGGCCTGAGAAGTGCCTTTGATTGTTTGCTGTGTAGTAATTACAGAAACTGTTTGAATCATTTAAGTCATTAAAAAAAGGGGTTTGGTTTTTATTTATTTTTTATTTTTTTCCAAATTTGTCACACATACAAGGTACAAAAAAAATACAGATAAGAGCATATCCCAAAGCCCTTATCAGCATACTTTACGGGGGGGCTTAAAATTAAAATTAAGATTAAAAAGAAATGATTATTTTTATTATTAAAATAAAAAAAAGCCTAAGCCACAAGGACTTACGCGCTGCTACAAAGCAATGAGAAATCAGTGATAAAACATTAATGTAAAAAAATAACAAAAGCCAAGTGAGAACAAAAACGGTCATAGGGTTTCATTTAGTTAGGGAGTGTTCTGTTTGGTAGTGTATTTAAAAATAATAAAATTGATTTTTTTAGGGTTTAACATTATGTGAATAATTGTGAGAAACATTTAAATATAAATTTATAATTTCAGTTTTTCATATTTATTTGGTTTTGGGGGATAAGTAAACTTTGAGAAGGAATTTAATTTATAAACAGGTTGGTTTCTTTTTTTATTTACAGGTAAAGATTCAGATTTTTTGGGCCTTTTTTGTGCTTTAGTTTTTGCTAGTGGAATGGACAGAGGGAAAATCAAAAATGATTGGCCTTTTTATGGTCTGTGTTCGTTGGGTTTCAAAGGGGGAAGTTTGAGGAGGGTTAATATCAGAGTTAAGTGTTCTATGTATGTAATAGGGGCAGTAATAAAATTGGATGTTTTTTATGGGAGTAGGTTTTGTGTATTTAATATGGTGGGGGGGGGCGCCCGTAGTGAGAATTTGTATCATTCTAACTGCAGCCCTTTTTTTGGGGATTAGTGGGCTGAGAGGTTTTTTTGTTGTTGAGCCCATGCACAATTCCATAGGGGAGAAGGGGTAAATAAGAGATGATTAGGATCAAGCTTTTAATCAAAATTTGTAGTGAAACTTATTGAATTTGTATAAAACAAAGTAAATATTCTAAAACTTAAAAAAAAAGCACCCGAATTATTTAACTAGTAAAAAAAATGAGCAAGGTGTTTTTTTTAAAATAAAATAAAGAGACAATATAAAAAGGGGGAAAAAATTTTTTGTGAACAAAAAAAAGTGATGATCAAATAATGGAGCTTGGGGAAAAGATAGGATATTTAAAGGGAATTCTTTTAAATTAGAATTTTAATAAAAAAAATTTTAATATAAAAGGGGCTAATATAAGTTGTGGTGAACAATAAAGTGGTATCAAATAATTGCACTAAGGTCTAATATAATGACTTTTTGTGAGTCTATGTTTGAGCTAGAATGAGCTATAGTACAACTAGATTTAACCTAATAATATAACAATACAAATAAAAATGGCACCAGTCTCTCACTAGTAATTGCAATATGGTCTAATATAATGATTTGGTATTGACTATAGTACAAATGAGTTTAATCTAATAATATAAAAAAAGGCACAAGACTCTCAATTGTAATTGCACTAAGGTGTTAAAAGTGTTTACAAGAATTAGAGTATAACTTGATTGTAAATTGACAAGATAAAATATGCAAGTTAAGGTAGCAAAAGAATAAAAAAAGTAGAAAAAAAAAATATATGAGGTAGTTGGTACTAGTTAGCGAAAGATAGTTAAGGGCCTTGAACAATAATATAATTGAAAAATACACTAATTGCACACACAATATAGTCACTAAGATATGAAAACAATCTTAGAGTAGGAATTATAATACAAACTTATAATATAAAAATACAAATTGAAATGGTACTTGCAATTGCACTAGAGTCTGGTATATGTTGTTAACAAGATCAGGAGTATAACTAGATTTAAATTGACAAAAAGTAATTCACAATTAAAGTACCAAAAGAATAATAGTTAAAAAATAACCAGGGTAATGTCTTGGTTATAATATGATAATAAGATGGTACACAGGTACACAGGTACAAAGGATAATATAAAGGTTGGAGTTGAATATACAAACTTGAAAATTTGGCAACAAAATGTTATGGGAAGTATAAAATAATGTTTAATGTACAACAGTAAAATTGACTGGTAGTAAATATGGTGTTTAATAAAATTTTAGTAAGTAATAATGATTACAAAAAAGTGAAAAAGTAATGTTTATTTCATTCAATATTGCACATGGTTAGTTATACTAGAGTTATATGGCAGCACAAGGTAATTAAGAGTACTCTAAGATAGTAAATGTGGTATTAAAACAGGTAAAGGTAATTAGACAAGTAATGGTTATTAAATGTCAAAAATGTTAAGAGTAAATTGAAATTATAGTAAAAATGATAATTATTAATTTTAGTAAGTAATATCAATTGATAGTATTTAAAAAATATGAGGTAATAATATGGACAGAGAAAGTATCAATTCAGCTAATGTTTAAGCAAACAATAGTAAATAAGAAAATTACATAAGGTGACTTATGCTTACTAGTAAAATCACAAAATGAGGTAATTGATTATTTAATTACTAAGAGATTGTACAATGAAATTTGAACAATAATGGAGCAAAACATACACTACACTACATAGGCTTTTAGGTTGGACATTGTTTAGTTATTCTCTGTAAGATTAGTATCCCTGAGAAATCGTGATAGATCATTCTCGTTCGTTATTGTGTACAGTTGACCTACATTTGTTTTCGTAACTAGAATTTTCCCATCCCGTGTGAAGCATTGGTGTATTGTGTCATTATTCTCCCGCTTAAGTTTTCTGACTCTATAAAGGAGGTTCTGACGTTTTTTGGTAAGACACTCGTTTATGTATACCTCTTTCTTTACTTTAATAGATGCAATAATTAAGTCTTTTTTCCTGTCATGTGAGTGGAATCTAAGCATAACACTTTTTCTACCATGGGATCCTAGTAACCTGGCTTCTTTTATTTCTGACTCGGGTACAATAACACTTGTTTGGTCCTTTATGATCTGCAGAGTAATTTCTTTACTGTTTGATTGGTTCATATCACTGGGAAAAAGTGGACTGTTAACTATTACTGCGTCCGATAGTTTATCTTGTTCAGTTTTATCTTCTTGGAGAGCAAAGTAGTCACTGAACTGGTTATCTAAGTTGTTCTTCCATTCTTTTACTGCTTCTTCAACCTTTGTATTAAGAGATATTATTTGTTGGGTATGGCTATCTATGACTGTTTGGACGGTCTTGTCACAGTTAGTCATTCCTGGTGTTGATAACTTTTGTTCAAGACTGAGGATTTTGTTCTCGAGTTGTGTCATCCTGGAGTCTTGTTTTGTTAGCGTCTCTCGAAGATTCTTATTTTCAATAACTAAGTTGGAGATGCATGTTTTTAGGGTATCTGGATCGTTGGTCATACCTGAGAGACTACTTGGTAGGTTGAATCCGGGGAAGAGAGGGGAGGATGGGCTGGTGGCAGCCATATTTGTTGTTATTGTTGTGGTGTCGCCTTGAGCGGTGGTGAGTGGGGTGGTTGCTGGGCCAGCGTCCTCCTGGCTACACTTGTTGAATAATTGATTTTTCGGTGTTTTCTTGCTGGCCTTGGTGCTGTTTTCCTCTTAGATTGCGCCTCATAATACTACAGGAATTGTTGTAGTTAAGAAGAAGTTGTAGTTATACAAAGCTTAGGGTTACGTTGTTCGGCTGGCAGCGGGGTGTTTCTTTCGGTTTGTGGGCAGTCTTCCTTTGATCTCTATTATTTTCGATTTGTAGGTTTCACTGTTGGATCTTTGGTCATTCTGGTGTAGTTGGGTAGTGCAGTTTTGCTTGTAACTAGGTCATCATAGGAGCATTGGTAGCTCTGATTGTTGGAGAAAAGTACGGAGCTTGGAAGTCGCGCCTGC
>NC_069452.1:23626709-23647067 GCF_026875155.1 Cherax quadricarinatus
TCTCCATCCCTCCAGCCTTCTCCTCGCTGCAACATTCATCACCCACGCTTCACACCCATAAAAACTTTGGGTAAAACTATACTCTCTACATTCCCCTCTTTCCCTCCAAGGACAAAGTTTTTTGTCTCCACAGACTCCAAAAGTGCACCACTCACTCTTTTTCCCTCATCAATTCTATGATTCACCTCATCTTTCATAGACCCACCCGTGACACGTCCACTCCCAAATATCTGAATACGTTCACCTCCTCCATACTCTCTCCCCCCAATCTGATATTCAATCTTTCATACCTAATCTTTTTGTTATCCTCATAACCTTACTCTTTCCTGTATTCACTTTAATTTTCTTTTTTTGCAACACCCTACCAAATTTCCACCAATCTCTGCAGCTTCTCTTCAGAATCCCCCAAGAGACAGTGTCATCAGCAAAGAGCAGCTGTGACAACTCCCACTTTGTGTGTGATTCTTTATCTTTTAACTCCACGCCTTTGCCAAGACCCTGCATTTACTTTTTCTTAAAACCCCCATCTATAAATATATTAAACAACCACGGTGACATCACACATCCTTGTCTAAGGCCTACTTTACTGGGAAAAAAATTTCCCTTTTTCCTACATACTCTAACTTGAGCCCCCACTATCCTCAAAAAAAAACTCTTCACTGCTTTCATAAACCTACCTCTTACACATACACTTGCAACATCTGCCACATTGCCCCCCTATCCACCCTGTCATACGCCTTTTCCAAATCCATAAATGCAACAAAGACCTCTTTAGCCTTATCTAAATACTGTTCACTTATATGTTTCACTGTAAACAACCTGGTCCACCAACCCCCCCCTTTCCTAAACCCTCCTTGTTCATCTGCTATCTATTCCCCGTCTTACTCTTAATTTTTTTCAATTAAAACTCTACCATACACTTTACCAGGTACACTCAACAACTTATCCCTATAATTTTTGCACTCTCTTTTATCCCCTTTGCCTTTATACAAAGGAACTATGCATGCTCTCTGCCAATCCCTAGGTACCTTACCCTCTTCCATACATTTATTAAAAAATTGCACCAACCACTCCAAAGCTATATCCCCACCTGCTTTTAACATTTCTATCTTTACCCCCATCAATCCGGCTCCCTTTAAACCCCCTTTCATTTTACCTACTGCCTCACGAACTTCCCCCACACTCACAACTGGCTCTTCCTCACTCCTAAAAGATGTTATTCCTCCTTGCCCTATAAACGAAATCACAGCTTCCCTATCTTCATCAACATTTAACAATTCCCTCAAAATATTCCCTCCATCTTCCCAATACCTCTAACAATCCATTTAATAACTCTCCTCTCCTATTTTTAACTGACAATCCATTTGTTCTCTAGGCTTTCTTAACTTGTTAATCTCACTCCAAAACTTTTTCTTATTTTCAACAAATTTGTTGATAACATCTCACCACTCTCTCTTTTGCTCTCTTTTTACATTGCTTCACCACTCTTTTAAACCTCTCTCTTTTTCTCCATATACTCTTCCTCCTTGCATCACTTTACTTTGTAAAACTTCTCATATGCTAACTTTTTCTCCCTTACTACTCTCTTTAAAATCATCATTCCACAATCGCTCCTCTTTTCCCCCCTGCACCCACTTTCCCGTAACCACAAACTTCTGCTGAACACTCTAACACTACATTTTTAAACCCACCCATACCTCTTCGACCCCATTGCCTATGTCTCATTAGCCCAATCTATCCTCCAATAGCTGTTTATATCTTACCCTAACTGCCTCCTCTTTTAGTTTATAAACCTTCACCTTCTCTTCCCTGATGCTTCTATTCTCCTTGTATCCATCTACCTTTATCTCAGTGTTGCTACAACTAGAAAGTGATTGATATATCTGTGGCCCCCCTATAAACATGTACATCTGAAGTCTGCTCAAAAGTCTTTTATCTACCAATACATAATCCAAAACGACTGTCATTTCGCCCTACATCTTATCTTGTATAAATTATTTTATCTCTTTTTCTTAAAATATGTATTACCTATAACTAAACCCCTTTCTATACAAAGTTCAATCAAAAGGGCTCCCATTATCTTTTTCACCCGGCATCCCAAACTTACTTTCCACACCCTCTCTAAAAGTTTCTCCTACTTTGCATTCAGGTCCCCTACCACAATTACTCTCTCACTGGTTCAAGGCTCCTATACATTCACTTAAAATCTCCTAAATCTCTCTCTCTCTCTGCATTCCTCTCTTCTCCAGGTGCATACACGCTTATTATGACCCACTTCTCGCATCCAACCTTTACTTTAATCCACATAATTCTTGAATTTACACATTCTATTCTCTTTTCTCCTTCCATAACTGACATTTACATTACTGCTACCCCTTCCTTTGCTCTAGCTCTCTCAGATACTCCAGATTTAATCCCATTTATTTCCCCCCACTGAAACTCTCCTACCCCCTTCAGCTTTGTTTCGCTTAGGGCCAGGACATCCCAAATTCTTTTCTTCATAACATCAGCAATCATCTGTTTCTTGTCATCCGCACTTACATCCACGCACATTTAAGCATCCCAGTTTTATAAAGTTTTTCTTCTTCTCTTTTTAAGTAAATGTCTAAGGAGAAGGGGTTACTAGCCCATTGCTCCGGCATTTTAGTCGCCTCATACGACACGCATGGCTTACGGAGGAAAAATTCTTTTCCACTTTCCCATGGACAATAGAAGAAATAAAGAAGAACAAGAGCTATTTAGAAAAAGGAGAAAAACCTAGAAGTATGTATAAAATATATATGCATGTGCGTGTCTGTGAAGTGTGACCAAAGTTTTAATTAGGAGTAGCAAGATATCCCTGTTATCTAGCGTGTTTATGAGACAGAAAAAGAAACCCCAAACCTACCATCATGCAAAAAAAGTTACCCGGTTTTTGTTTTTCCCCCAGTCCCTCTGGCAGGATGGTAGTAATTCCCCGGGGGGGCTGCTGTCTTTCCAAATATATATAAACATCTAAACATTTTATATAAACAATATCCCCCACTTAAACCTCTCCCCCTCTGAGGGGCGGGTAAAAAAAAATATATTAAAATTCCAAAAATTTTTTTTAAAAAGCTCTATCAGCACAAAGGGGCTTCCCTAGTTGGGCCCTTTCCCACTGCTTTAAACCTCCCCCCACCCGGAAAAGATTACAGCTGCGGGAATAAAAAAGGGAACCCCTAGTACCCAGAAGAACCTTTTTTTCTGAGGTACGGGGGGACGGCAAAAATTCCCTCGGAGAACCGGCCCCCCATTTCCGCGTTCTTTAAACCCCGCATGTTGTGAAGTAGCAACAGGGTTTCGTCAGGGGAGTTGCAGACCGGGGGAAATCCCTGTTTAAAGGCAACTTGTACCCCGGTTTTACCCGAATCCCTTTTTACTGCCTCTCCCCCTCTACAGAGGGTAGAGTTTGGGGGGGTCAGAAGAAATCATTATCCCCTTCTTATACTTAGTAATACACAGAAATAATTTCTCTAAACCCCTTGGGGGATTTATTAAACATATTAAACTTGTACCCCGACAGTCCTGAGGTTATGCAGACCCCCCCTTTTCACATTCTTTTTCCCCCTCTTTTTTGGAAAACTACCACCCGGACACCAGAAAACCTTTTTTCTTCTTCTGTTTTTATTAGTAATGCATAGGAATAAAATCTCTTTTACCCCCTTGGGGGAGATTAAACATATTAAACTTGTACCCTGACAGCACTGGGTTATGCCCCCCCCAAATTTAAAACCCAAATTTTTTTCCCAAGGGGTCATTATCCGGGAATCCGGCAGTTTTTCCAAGATCGACAAGGTTACCCCTACAAAAGTTTTTCCCCCTATGGAGAGGGAGCTTGAACAGGGGGGGTTCGCCCCACAATTAAAAAAAAAAAACAGACGGGAGCGCCTCCACAAAGGGGGCATTTAAAGGGAAAAAACAGCAAAGAACTACAACTAATAACTAACACCCCAATCATAAAAATTTTTAAAAAAGGGTCCTAAGAAAAGATCACCCCCACCCTGGGAAACCCTTAAAGTTACACAACCCAGGAAACCCTTTGGGTTTAAAAACGGGGCGTTCCTTTCGTTCAACTATTGGATCACTACGAAAAAGGTCCAAAATGCATGGGAAGACAAAAAAATCCCGGATGAAATATATCGATTTTTAAAAAAAGCCTTCGACATGTGCCCCAGGGCGTAAAAAGGCGCACAAAATGCGTGCAAAAGGAATAACAGGAAAAGTGGGCCCGATGGACCCTAAAATTTCCCTCACTAACAGAACAAGAGAGAAAGTCGTCACAGAGTAAAGCCGAGGCAGCTAGGGTTTGAAAACCCTCTTTTTTCCCCAAAGGCAAAAAAAACTCGCTCCCATCTTGTTCCTCACCCTCATATCTGACAAAGAAAAGGGAAATGTCAGCCACGCACCTTGTTTTCCCCTTTGCGAGGGAAACCCGGGAAATCTGCTTTAAACAGTGTTTTCCCCATTGCGTCACTGCAAGGCTCCAGGGGGGAAAATCCCCAAAACTTTCAGTGGGGTGCCCAAAAAAAAATTGAAGTTCAACGATGAGAAATTTCAATTTCAGATATGGTAAACTGGGGAAAATTTAAATCTTCACAAGTACAAAAAAAATTTCTGCCACAAATAGAGCAAAACACCAACGTAAAAACTGGGATGATCATTTCGGAGGATCTCCCCTTTTCAGGACCTAACATTGTATCAATCGCATCTTAGAAAAATAAGGAGGATAATAAAACCCTTTTAAAAATAGGGGGGCCCAAGCCCATATGCACTTTTCAGGTCCTTGTTCTATCTAGGTGGAATATTGCTGCAACAACGCACCTTTCAAGCAGGGAAATTGCCGACTAAAAATGTACAGAGAAATTTAAAAGGGCGCGCATAACGGAGAAAAAACACCTCAATTATGGGAGCGCTTGAGGTTCCTAAACCTGTATTCCCTGGAAGCGGGGGGAGGGCATGATTATATACACCTGGAAAATCCTGGGGGACTAGTACCAAACTTGCACACAAAAATCACTCATACGAAAGCAAAAAAGACTTGGGAAAAATACCATCCCCCCAATAAAAAAGCAGGGGTTTCACTAGCCTTTAAAGAGACCATACAATAAGTGCGGGGGCCCGAGACTGTTAAGCCCCCCAGCACACATAAGGATTTTACAAAAGACCCCTGGCATCTTTCAAGCTGACTGGAAAGCCCAAAATCGTTCCTGTCCCCCGGGCTGTGGCTCGTACTTTGGGTTTTGCGTGACCCAGCTTAACGCCTTGATCAGGCTCTGATCCAAGGAGGCCCTGGCACAGCCGGCCGCGTGGGGCTTGCCCCCCGGAATCCTCTCCAGGTAATTCCCAGGATAAAAATTAATTACTGGAATTGTTATGTTTTCCTGTGAAAAAAAGAGGAAAAAAATTTTTTTAAATCGAGACTTTTTTCATTCCTTTTCATAAGGTGCCCATAGTTTTTTTTAAGGGGGACCTTCTTATCTCTAACTTTTGTTCATAAAACCGGGAAAAAAAAACTTTTTGGGTTAGTTTTAGAATCCCTAGAACTTTAAATTTTAAGTCCCTTTTAGCTTTTTATCCCCTTTTTAAAGTCCCTTATGCAAAATGATTCTAAAATTTCCCCCCACCTCTTTTGATACGCCATAAATTTCCCTTTTTTATCCCCAGTAGATTTTGGCCATTATTCATCATTTTTGGGTCATTTCTATTTTATCTAATTTTTTAATGGATTAAAAAAGTTCTTTGAGCAGCGTTAGTGTTTAGAAAAAAGTCAATTGATATCTCACTTCGTTACCCCATCAACAGTGAAAGTGTTCTCTAAGCCCATGTAATCTGCTAAACGAAAATCGGGGGCTGTTTGAGTTATCGCTCTATCGTACTTCCATTCAATCTAAAAGATTTGTTTGTGGTCGTAGCACCCCGTTCACTGAAATTTCAAATTATTTAAAAAGGGATTCTTGTTTACCCAAAATAAGTCAAGCAGGTTATTTCCCCCTTTTAGGTTCTGTCACAAACGTTTCAAAAAACAATCCTGAACTACTTCTAAGAAGTCGTTGATTCTAAATTCCCATCAAGAAAATTTCCAACAAATGATAAAGTTAAAAATTCCCCAGAAAATTTCTACATTATCGGCCTGGGCCTTAACAATTTCCTCCCATAGAGTCTCCCTTGGCCCATCTAAGTTTGGGGGCGGTTATCACTCCTAAAATCAGTTTTATGCCCCTCTGAAAATTCTATCCAAACAGACCTGTATTGTTCTTCAGATTAAAACCCGTTTTTATGCAACGTTCAAGCGATCTCGGACATACAATGCCAAAACCACCCCCCCTTCCCCCTTCTTCTTCTACTTTGGGAAAAATTTAAAACCCTGAAAAACATTCCCCAGGCATTCCCCCACTTTTTTAATTAAACAGTCTCGTTAAGGCAAAAACATCAATGTTACCCGCACAAAAAACTAATCTCAACTCGCCATCTTATTCCTACACTACGGCAATTTTTTAATAAACATTAAAAACTCTCCTTTCCTTTACCCTTCCTGCTCATTTCTGTTTTTCTACTAAACCTATTACTGTCCTTATCACCCAAAGTCCCTGGCTTTTCAATATCTACCTCGTTCTGCTTATTACTATTTCCCTAGAACTCGTAATATTACTACACTGGGACTTCACTGTTTTCCTGCCAAAACCCATACCACTAACTATTCCTAGTTTAAAGTCCTAACTGCTCCCTCCACTGCAGTTGCCAGTGCTACCACCCCAGACCTAGATAAGTGAACACCATCCCTGGCATACATGTCATTTCTGCCATAGAAGAGGTCCCAGTTGTCAATGAATGTTACCGCATTTTCCTTACAGTATTTGTCCAGCCAGCAATTGACACTAATTGCCCTGGACAACCATTCATTTCCAACTCCTCTCCTTGGCAAAATACCACATATGACAGGGTTCCCACCCTTACTCCTAATTATTTCTATTGCTGACCTATACCTGCTAATCAGGTCTTCACTCCTACGTCTGCCAACATCGTTGCCTCCAGCACTGAGACAGATAATAGGATTGCTCCCATTATCTCTCATGATGTCATCCAGACGGCTAACAATATCCTCCATCCCAGCCCCAGGAAAGCAAACTCTCTGTCTCCTACTCCTGTCCTTCAAGCAGAACGCCCTATCCATATATCTAACTTGGCTATCCCCAACAACAACAATATTCTTACCTTCCTTGATGTCGTTCGTCGTGATGTTCCCAGTAGTCGACTCACATTCGTCGGGTAGCACTGAGAATGTATTAGATGTTTCCACAACAGTTTTCACGGCAGTCTCTTCCTTCTTCATCGTTTCTATCTTTCCATTCGTCTTCTTGATCGTCAACTTCGTTCCCTGCTGTCTAGCCACTGACCAGTTTCCCTTCTTGACCTGAGGACTCAAAATAGGAGGACTACTACGAATCTTCTTGTTTTTCTGGGCAGTCGCCAAATCTCCAACTTCGCTCCCCAAATTCTTCCTTAAGTGTTGGTAAGTTGCTCGATGGGGGGATCTGCTTAAATTTGTAGAGAGCGAGCAAACAGGTTTTACAGAGCAAAGAACATGTCAACATGCACAAAACCCAACTCAATGGGATACTGCGCAGCACGCCCCAAAGGGCCCCAATTCGATGCAAACTGCGTACAGAAAATTTGATAGAAGCAAAAAGACTTGAAACGATGTAATCAGCCCCATCACCCTTAAAGTTTTGGGTGGTCAGCCCTCATTTTGGAGAAGAGCATTGTTCCATAGCTGAAACAATAGGGGGTTGAAGTAAAAGGATGGACCCTTATATCGCCAGGAGGTGAGCGTAGGCCCTAGTAAAAGCAGATGTTGGGAGGTCAGGCCCCTCTCAAATCCAGCCGTTCTCACTATAGAGGTTGTTGAAGTTGATTTCAGGTCTGTACCAAGTAAACCCCGTGTTGCAGTGTCGACAGTTGAACATTAAAATGGAAAAATACCGACAGTTGTTAGGTAAAAATTGCAACTTTAGGTGTCTTTATTTCGGAATGTTTCGCCTACACGTGGGTTCTTCAGGGCGAGTACAGAAAAGTTTATAGAAGCAGAAGGATGAAGACGTATAAAAGCCACACCCTTAAGTTTTGAGGTGGTCAGTCCCTCAGTCTGGAGAAGAGCATTGTTCCATAGTCACTTCTGCTTCTATCAACTTTTCTGTACTCGACTGAAGAAGCCTACTGTGTAGGCGAAACGTTCCGAAATAAAGACACCTAACAGTTGCATATGTGTCTTACCTAACTCCCCTGGTTTGTATCATACCATAGTATATACACCATGCATCCTACACACACTAACCTCCCTGGTTTGCATCATACCATAGTATATACACCATGCATCCTACACACACTAACCTCCTCTGGTTTGTATCATACCATAGTATATACACCATAGTATATTATATACAATAGTATAGTATCAATTCAGCGGGTTAGCGGCAGCGGCAGCAGCGACTTCCAAGCTCCGTACTTTTCTCCAACAATCAGAGCTACCAATGCTCCTATGATGACCTAGTTACAAAGATTACCAAAGATTACCAACAGTGAAACCTACAAATCGAAAATAATAGAGATCAAAGGAAGACTGCCCACAAACCGAAAGAAACACCCCGCTGCCAGCCGAACAACGTAACCCTAAGCTTTGTATAACTACAACTTCTTCTTAACTACAACAATTCCTGTAGTATTATGAGGCGCAATCTAAGAGGAAACAGCACCAAGGCCAGCAAGAAAACACCGAAAAATCAATTATTCAACAAGTGTAGCCAGGAGGACGCTGGCCCAGCAACCACCCCACTCACCACCGCTCAAGGCGACACCACAACAATAACAACAAATATGGCTGCCACCAGCCCATCCTCCCCTCTCTTCTCCGGATTCAACCTACCAAGTAGTCTCTCAGGTATGACCAACGATCCAGATACCCTAAAAACATGCATCTCCAACTTAGTTATTGAAAATATGAATCTTCGAGTGACGCTAACAAAACAAGACACCAGGATGACACAACTCATGAACAAAATCCTCAGTCTTGAACAAAAGTTATCAACACCAGGAATGACTAACTGTGACAAGACCATCCAAACAGTCATAGATAGCCATACCCAACAAATAATATCTCTTAATACAAAGGTTGAAGAAGCAGTAAAAGAATGGAAGAACAACTTAGATAACCAGTTCAGTGACTACTTTGCTCTCCAAGAAGATAAAACTGAACAAGATAAACTATCGGACGCAGTAATAGTTAAACAGTCCACTTTTTCTCAGTGATATGAACCAATCAAACAGTAAAGAAATTACTCTGCAGATCATAAAGGACCAAACAAGTGTTATTGTACCCGAGTCAGAAATAAAAGAAGCCAGGTTACTAGGATCCCATGGTAGAAAAAGTGTTATGCTTAGATTCCACTCACATGACAGGAAAAAAAGACTTAATTATTGCATCTATTAAAGTAAAGAAAGAGGTATACATAAACGAGTGTCTTACCAAAAAACGTCAGAACCTCCTTTATAGAGTCAGAAAACTTAAGCGGGAGAATAATGACACAATACACCAATGCTTCACACGGGATGGGAAAATTCTAGTTACGAAAACAAATGTAGGTCAACTGTACACAATACCGAACGAGATTGATCTTATCACGATTTCTCAGGGATACTAATCATTACAGAGAATAACTAAACAATGTCCAACCTAAAAGCTATGTTAGTGTAGTGTTATGTTTTGCTCCATTCTTGTTCAAATTTTCATTGTACAATCTCGTAGTATAATTAAATAATCTATTACCTATTTGGTGATTTTACTGTAAGCATAAGTCACCTTATGTAATTGTCTTATTTACTACTGTCTGCTTAAACATTTGTGAATTGTTACGTTTCTCTGGTTCCATATTATTACCTCATATTTTTTAAATACTATCAATTGATATTACTTACTAATATTAATAATTATCATTTTTCTATAATTTCAATTTACTCTTAAACATTTTGACATTTATAACCTTACTTGTCTAATTACCTTTACCTGTTTTAATACCACAATTACTAGCTTAGAGTACTCTTAATTACCTTGTGCTGCCATTACCTTCTAGTATAACTACCAGTGCAATATTGAATTGAAATAAACATTACTTTTTCACTTCTTTTGTAAACATAATTACTTACTAAAATTTTGTAAACACCATATTTACTACCAGTCAATTTTACATGTTGTACATTAAAAAAAATTATTTTATTCTTCCATAACATTTTGTTGCCAAAATTTTCAAGTTTGTATATTCAACTCCAACCTTCTGTATTATCCCTTTGTACCTGTGTACCTGTGTACCATCTTATTATCATATTATAACCAAGACATTACCTTGTTATTTTTTTAACCTAATTTCGATTCTATTGGTACTTTAAAATTGTGAATATTTTTTGTCAATTTAAACTAGTTTACTCCTGATCTTGTCAACAACCTATACCCAGACTCTAGTGCAATTGCAAGTACCATTTCTTTGTCATTTCTTTATTTATAAGTGTGTATTATAATTCCTACTCTAGGATTGTTTTCATATCTTAGTGATATATTGTGTGCAATTAGTGTATTTTTCAATTATATTATTGTTCAAGGCCCTTAATATCTTTCGTAACTAGTACCAACTTCCTCATTATATTTTTTTTTTCTACTTTTTTTTTTCTTTTGCTACTTAACTTGATATTTTATCTGTCATTTAAATCTAGTTATACTCTAATTACTTGTAAACAACTTATATACCACCTTAGTGCAATTACAATTGAGAGACTTGTGCCTTATTTCTATATTAGATTAAAACTCATTTGTACTATAGTCAATACAATTCATTATATTAGACCATATTGCCAATACTAGTGAGAGACTGATTGCTATTTTTATTTTGTTATTGTATATTATGTAGGTTTTAAATCTAGTTGTACTATAGCTCATTCTAGCTCAAAAACATAGACTCAACAAAAGTCTGTTATATAGTTCCTTAGTGCAATTATTTGATTACCACTTTGTTGTTCACCACAACTTGTATTATCCCTTTTATTATATAATTTTATATATATAATTCTAACTTTAAAGAAGTACCTTTAAAGTAACTACCTACTATTCATATTCCAAGCTCATTATTTGATCATCACTTTATTTGTTAACAACAATTTATTTTAGTCCCTTTTATATTGTCTCCTTTATTTTAGCTTAAAAAAAACTACTTAGCTCATTATTTTTTACAATATGTTAAACAATTCAGGTGCTATATTTTAGCTTTGAATATTACTTGTTTTATAAATGAATTCTAACTATAGATTCACTACAATTCTTAATGATTACAAGCATTGATCCTGATACCTACCTCTTATTTTAATGACTTAAATGATTCAAAAACAAGTTACTGTAATTACTACAACAGCAGAACAATCAAAGGCACTTCTCAGAGCCAACAAAAACACATAACTATCTTTAACTACAATATCAGATCTTTAAGCAAGCATTATGATGACCTCTCCTAGCATTACTAAATTTCCGTGCATGCCAATTGTCCATCATTACACTACTGAAACATGGCTAAAGCCTGATTCTACAGTCGTCATGCCATTCCTGGTTACAGAAGCCCATACACTACGTAGGAGGCACAAAAAGGGGACTGGCACTGCATATACTACTCAGACCAACTAGAATGTATCATAGTACTTGCACAAGGGATGAACATGGGGAATATATAATAGCTAAATTCAAATCAAATACCTACAAACACCTCTTCACGTGATAAACATCTACAGAGTTCCACAATCAAACATTAGCCAATTTAGTCAAAACCTAGGAAGTATAACTGATGCAGCCAATGAACAAAGATCACTTACTACTCTCAGGTGTACTTCAATATAAATCTCTGCACGCCCAGGGACCCACACGTTACTGATCACAAACACAATGGAGTAACTGCATGTTGCTACCAACGTACAAAACCTACAAGACGATACAGAGGGACTAGTGTTTACTACTTGACCACATCTGTTACCATCACCATATCCCTTTGAAATCAGGAATATTTATCAGTTAATACCACAGACCACTACCCTACTTTCTCTAACAACTCTTGGTAAAATACCCAAGACACTACTAAAGTTCAAGTGCAGACTTCAAATGGCAGCCATTAATAACTTCCAACAGCTAAAAACATTGACTGGCACACTGAGCTAGAAATCTTACAGATATTGACGAATGTTTTAATAATTTCTAAAAAGACCCAATACCTTTATAACAAGCACTGTGCCTAAAAAAAACTAAAAACAGATTACAGCTAAGAGGATGAACAGTCCCTGGCTAACACCCACATTCAAATCCATAAATTGCAAAACAACCGATAGAATAACAGTACAGTATGGGTACTAACCAGAGACCAAACAAAACGTTTCTCGTTCAATCTGAACCAGCCCTGATAAGAAGGGCAAAAAAATTGTATTATGGAGAACAGATTATCCAACGTACGAGGGTTGATATAAAAAGACCTGGAAGACCTATCAGAAATTCTGGAACAAAAAAGATATCACGACATAGCGAAATAAAATTAGGCAAAATCAGATGAACCCAACTCCCACCAACAGAAACAGCAAACAGACTAATGATTTCTTCTCATATAGGTCAAAACCTTCGCCATAAAATCCCAAGCTCAGATACCCACCAAATGACTACCTCACTGGCAACTACCCGAACACACTGTTCCTAGTCAGACTAAACACCATATAAAGTCTCCCTTATTTTCAACCGCACTGTAAAAAAGGTCAGGAGATTTAAAACCTTACCACCCTTTGTATATCAAAAAAGCGTCACAAGTACTATCACCAATTCATGGCAATACTCTTTAACAAATCCATTGAATCCTTCCACCTTCCTACAGTTTCAAAATAGAAAGGGTCACCCCGATCCATAAAGGAGGAGGGACGGAACAGAGTTGAATAAACTATAGGCAGTATCCCAATTTACACCCTCTCTCAAAAATCTTCGGAAAATTTAATCATAAAACGAATCTACTCCTACCTCATCTCCACAAAAACATTCTCAACCCCTGCCAATTTGATTCAGGACCTAATTAAAAAAATACTTAATGATGCTAATTATACACTTGCTAGAATCAAATACACTGCAATAGAGAAAAAAGAAGTCCACTGGGGATCTTCATTGACTTAAGTAAACCTTTTGATACAGTTGACCATGACTTGCTCCACGTAAAATTTGTCACACTATGGTATTAGGGGGCACTCCCTCAACTACCTCAAGTCTTACCTCAGCAACAGAAGCCAATATTTGTGTACGCTAATGGGGGCAAGCTCTTCCGCACAAACCAATTACAGTTGGTTGTCCCACGAGGGAGTGTCTCGGCCTCTTCTCTTTCTCCTATACATAAATGACTACCAAATGCTTCGCATTACTCAACCCAACCTTTTTGCAGATGACCACTACATACGTCTTTCTCACCCGAGCCCAGTCACGCTAGCCCTAAACTGACCCCCCCGAATTACAGAAAAATCTACCTGGATGAGGACTAACAAACTTCACTAAACATTGACAAAAACATACTTCATTCAGTTTGGGTAACAGAGCTACAGATGTAAAATCTTAACATAACAATAAACGGATCACCTATCCACAAGAAGCTAACTGGGGAAGATTCTAGGAATCCACCTGATAATAGACTCAAATTTCATACACATATACAACAAATTCTAAGAAAATTTCCGAGGACTGTAGGCTATACTATCGAAGTTAATTAGTATGTTCCACAGTCAGCCCTCCGGGCCTTTATCACTCTCTTATTTACCCTTTTCACCTATGGAATTTGTGCATGGGGGTCAACAACAATTAACCATCTCAGTCAATAATAACCCAAAATAGGCTGCAGTTAGAATGATAACAAGTCTCACTACACGCAACACAACTCACCCGATATAAAAACACTCACACCTACTCACCATACAAAACATCCTACTTATTATTTTGCACCTATTACATACATAGAAACTAACTCTGATATTAACCCTCCCCTCAAACATCTCCTTAGCCAACCTCAAACAGAAATCACATGACATAACTCAAGGCACAGAATCTACTCTTTGATGTTCCTTGTGTCCATCTCACGCTAGCAAAACTCAATGCACATAAAAGGCCCTAAAATCTGGAATTCATTACCTGTAAATATAAAAAGTAAAACACTACTGTTTTATTAATTCAAGCTCTCTTCTCAAATCAGATCACTTACTCACTCAAAACCAAATAATTACTGAATATACAGAAACCTTATATATTGTTTATCCTATAGGGTTACTCACAATTTATATCACACAAATGTTAAACTAGGACCCAATCTAACTTTATTATTTTTTTAAAATAACACTACCCTAACAGAATACTCCATTCGACTGAATGTACAGCAATGCATGCAACCATATGTACCTGATCTTGTACTACTCATTTTGGCTTTTTAGTTATCTGTTTACAATAATGTTTTTATCCTGAATTTATCATGCTTAGTTAATCTTAATTTAATTTTTAAGCCATCCGTAAGCTAAGCATATAAGTGGCTTTGGCAGCTGCTCTTACCCCTGTATTTTTTGTTACCTCGTATGTATGCTTAAAATTACTAAATAAATAAATGCATTCTACACCACACTATAACCTCCCCTGGTTTGTTTCATACAATAGTATATATACACTATGCATCCTACACACACTAACCTCTCCTGATTTGTATCCATATCATAGTATATACACCATGTATCATACACACACGATAACTCCCTGGTTTGCATCATACCATAGTATAAACCATGCATCCTACATCACTAACCTCCTCTGGTTTGTATCATACCCATAGAATATAAACCATGCATCCACACACACTAACCTTTACTGGTTTGTATCATAACATAGTATATACACCATAATCTACACCACTAACCTCCCTGGTTTGTATCATACCATGGTATATAACATGCATCCTACACACACTAACCTCCCCTGGTTGCATCATTACCATAGTATATTCACTATGCATCCTACACACACTAACCTCCCTTGTTTGTATAACTACCATAGTATTTAACTTTGCATCCTACACACACTATAAACTCCCCTGGTTTGTATCATCCATAGTATATACACTATGATCCTACACACACTAAACCTTACCCATGGTTTGTATTCATACCATTGTATATCCACTATGACTCACGAAATCGTAATGACACGAATTGCAAACAACATTACGCGGTCATACGATTCGTGAGTCATGTTGAAGACAGTGTGAAGGGACTTGAGCTAGAGTTCGTCACGGCCACGCTAGCCGGACGATTCGTCTGCAAAAATTTGCCATTTTGTGGTCACAAGTGGTGCCTGTGCAACCTTCCTATGGTGTTGTAGAAAATATACCTAGTTGAAACGAATCTTATTGTGCATAGCAGGACTAGGGGTACACGACGGGGTGGATTTTTGAGGGACCTCTGACCGCGGGTTCAAGCCCGGCCGGGGTATGGTATATACACTATGCTTCCTACCACACTAACTCCCCTGGTTTGTATCATACCATCGCCCATTATATACCCATGCATCCTACACACACTAACTTTCCTGGTTTCTATCATACCATAGTATATACCACTAGTATCCGACACACACTAACCTCCCCTCAGGGAAGGTATGGTTCAACTCCTCCTCCCCCCCTGCCAAGTATATTTTAAATAGTACACACACACAATAATTAACATAGTAATGCACGTGTTTCCCCGAACATCTGCATTTACTGTGGAGGCTGGTAATTCCACTGGGTGACTTAAAAAGGGAAAAAACAACTATTTTAATATCATGACAGTAGGAAAACTTGTCATATTACTGACAAACAGAGACTGTGACATCTTTCACTGTCGTTTATTCTCCTGGTGGAAAATGTATGGATCTGACCCATATCCCTGTTATTATTACAACTACAAAACTTCTCCATTTAGAATTCCTGTAACTCCTAAAACCCATCTTAACACCTTGGATGTGACCCCTTCAGGGAATTTCGGGTGACGCGAATGAAATTGTGTCACTTTGGAAATTCTACCTATCCACCTGCATTTGATGATGCAATCAGTCCCTGCAAAATCGAAATAATTGGAAGTACTAATGCAACTTGTCAAATTAGCTTCCAAAAAAGTTATACCAACAATATAAACCTACTAGGGAAATTAGAGGACAATTTAAGAAATTATCAAGCAGATGTAGAAAGGCATCTTCAAAACGCTACGACAACCACCAGAGCTACACTGCAAACGATTAAGGCAAGAATTAATTAAATGATTAGTATCAAATCGGGACTAGGAAATTGCTAGTTCTTCAAGTATCAGTTAATAAACGTGAACCTGCAAAATTTTGGAGTTAAGATCCGAAAAACTTTAGGGGCAAAGCACATTCTTCTAAATCACCCTAGTTCATACCTTCATGATGAGGGATGATGACGTTGAAAATTAAACTTGACGATCCCACAGGACCAGGCTAATTTGTATGGGTGATGTATGGGGGAAAAATTCTCTCCACAATTACAGTCGTCAATTTAACAATAATCATTTCAGTTGGTAAATGAATGGAGAGATGAGAACTTAGATGATCTACACAAACCCACTACACCCCCTTCCATCGATACTTCAACTCTGAAGATACCCACCCGCTTACTAGGACTATTACATTACTAGAGATGAGTCAGGTTATTGGAAGAAGCGAAATAGAGCCCCTGGCCTCTCTGGAAATAACAATGAAACCCAGAAATTGTAAACCAGTCTTTGGTTATATATCTTTAATGGCCATCTTGGCCTCAGGACATTTTCCAGTGGTTTTTAAGATGCTAGGATGATCTTTCTTGTAGCACATATATACATCCACCACCTGGGAACTATAGATCTATATCCTTTACTTTAAAGGGTCACGGAAAATTCTTGAGAAAGTCTTTTTCCAACAGATTGAACTACTATATGAGTTTAATCACTTTTTTACTAAAAAAACAATTGGCTTAAAAACACATGAGGTCCCAGTCATGCAATAAATTTTTTTTTCATACTTTTGCAAGCTAAAACTCGGGAAATTTGCCTTAATTGCCCCCAGAGTGTTATAAAGCTTTTGATTTAGGGCATGAGGGCCCTTATATACAAATCATTGCCTACAGACCATAACGGGGATTTTTCTCATTTTAATATAAAATTTCTTAACTCAAAGAAAATCTTTCCCCCCTTTTCATGGAGGCGACGGGCCCTTTTATACCGACAGCGGGTGTCCCAAAAGGGTTCTTGTCTAAAGCCCAAATTTTGTTAACATTTATGTGAATGCCCCTTCCTACCGATTTTTAATGATCCCTTTTGACACAGTTTGCAGATGATGTTATTCATGTCCCTTCATAAATCCGGAACAGGAAAATAAAGTTGAGAGAGTATAGAAAAAATGAATATTGACTTCGTAGAAAAACTAATTGGAAAAAGAAAATGGAGAATTAGAAAATCCTGACAGGTCCTTGTTAGCACGATGGGGGATTTTTTGCTAAAATTTGAAGAAAAAGGGGTATCCCCTCGGGTACCCCTGTACCCATTGGAAACCAAAACAAGTTTTGGGTATGAAATGACAGGCTGCCCCATCAACATCTATGTAATAAAAAGATCAACAAGCCAAAAAACGGTTTAGCAGTCTCTTTCGTTCAATAAAGCCCTAACATTCAAAAAACTTTTTAAAAAATGTAATAAGACCAAAACTGAATACCCTTGTGTCCCAATGTAAATTAAACAAAAAAAGCCCAACATGTGGGGTTACAAAGGGTCCCGAATAGGCTCTCGTTTCTTACCGAAGGAGGGGGGAGACAGAGTTAAAATGGCGATTTACACACAAACAAGATATTACTGCCAAAAAATGTACGCTTGACCCCCTAAAAAAAAAAAAACTCTATAAATGCAAGAACTTACATGCCGATAGAGAACATCCTTACAAGTGGTAAATACCACGGATTATTCATCAATACTCCTCCTCACAGGACTCAAAGATGCTCTTCCACAGAGGGTCCTCGTTTTTTACAAAAGATGAATACCATCGCCCCCTGAATTGAGCAACCTCCCCGATGAGAAAGATTGGGTACACCAGAACCCTTCTATGTATACTGAGAACTCATCGCCCCCCAAATTTGGGAGAATCTTTATAACAAACTAATGTAAAAATTATGCTATTTACCTGGCTGGACACCACCCGTAAGAGCCCTTGTCACGTAATTTTATAAATGGCCCGAAAATTATGCCCTTTATTGTCGTAATATCCGTTTTGCAAATCCCAAAAAAAAAAAAAAAAATTGCAATTGTATAAATTATATCAATTTAGAGTCATGTATTTTTATATCTGTTTACTATGGACTCTGATGGGTTAGTATTTACCCCTTCAAGAATTTATATTATTTCCCCATACACTTTTTTAAAATTTCACCAAGTGGTTGAGCCACTTCCTTTTTTAAAACCTACCTCTTCCCCCTCCCAAACCCCTTTTTCCCAAAATTTTTTTCCTTACCCATCCTTTTTTCCCCTCTACTTCCTACCCATCCTTTTCCTTACCCTCCTACTTCCTTACCCATCTTACCAAAACTCTGGTCATAAGAAGAAGAAGACTAAAGGGGAACCAAACCCCCAACACTGACATTATATGTAACATTATTTTTAACATTTATGTACCCTTATATGTAACAGCAACAAAAGTACTTTTACAAAAAGTAAAACGAAAATATGGAATTTCATGAAATAGCGACAACAAAGGCCACTCACAGCACAATATATCCATGCAAAGTTCAACAATCAAACAAAACCATGCTGTGAAATTGTGACAAAATATGTACTGGTACTAGATCCCTGCTCCACAAGACGGGCATCCAAAGTGCAAACGAAAGGAATTGATTACATAAAATTTCCCATGCGTTTAACAATAGTAAATATTTGTCCAGTTCACCATAATGATAAAGTTATCTCAATACTTAAGATTACAGTGATCCCCGTAAAGCATTAAGCTGAACCAAAAGGAATTATTCACTGGACATAATGGACTAGTCCCTTTATTCAGAGAATTATTATATATACACACACACACAACAACCATACCAACACCTCAAAATACCTCGTGGGCATCCATCTGTCCACACCATTGAACATACAATGAACACTAATCAATTATATAAAATAGCAATACACAAACATATAACATGGGGCACGGTTTTGAAACACCAAATTTCACACATGAACTACACAACAGTGAATACCTGCTTAACAGAAATACAATATAATGCTAGAGTCACTCCCCACTAGCACACTGTTTAGTGTCAAACTGTACATTCTATACAACACAGTGTTCTTAAAGTCAGCAATACATGTAGGTTTACTGTTACTACTGTTAATGTGACACTGTACATTCCATAAATCCCTCAAAACCCAAAATCCCGTAACCCTACGAAAATTCTTTCTCCCATTTCCCCTATAACCTCCCTACTACGGCACTTAGAACCCGTAAAAAGTTGCTGTCAATGCTTCCCCAAACACAGCAAACCCTCCCCACCCATAGGAAATCCTTACCTCCCCTACGAGGACCGTTGTATTTATCTACGTAACCCACAATTCCAGGACACCTGTCGCTTTCCTTAACCTCCATACCTCCTTCACAGCCACCGAATGCTGATAAAACAGATCCTGAAAACAAACGAACAATAATTGCAATAGCGGACAACCCTGTCGCAATCCTCAACCCATCTGAACTTTCGACTCCCCCCCTCCCAATAACCTGCACACACATACACTCCCCCCTCATACAAGGTCCATGCCCAAGACACAATTTCCTCCTCAAACCCCTACCATCTCATGAATGCCGCAATGCATCCCTTTAGATACTATCATTTGTTACCTGCCCAAACTAGTGCTAACATTCCCCCACCACACGACTCCTGCCACTTCTCTAAAAAAAACCCCATAAAAACCCATAGGGCCCCTAAGGGGCCCTATTTTGGAGTGTTTAGATTTGGGAAGCTTGTTTGGTTTGAGCTCTGGTAAAGTACCAGGCAAGTTGGTCTGCAAGAGATTCTGCTCCAATTGGAGGAGTTTATGGAAAGGTTGTTTAATGTTTTAAAGAGGGATGGGGTGATGGGGAAATTGAATGGAAGGGTCGTGGTGTTTTGGGGGGCCAAAAGGGGCCCCAAAAGCTATAAGCAGGTTTGTAGGGTATATCGCTTATGGCGGTGTTTTTTAATTATTTGCAAGAAT
>NC_069452.1:23647567-23669729 GCF_026875155.1 Cherax quadricarinatus
TGGTTTGTATCATACCATAGTATAACACCATACATACTACACACACTAACCTCCCTGGTTGTGTATTCATACCATAGTATATACACCCACATCTACACACACTAACCTCCCCTGGTTTGTATCATACCATAGTATGTACACTATGTAACCTAAACACACTAACCTCCCATGGTTTGTATCATACCATTGTACATACACTATGCATCCTACACACACTAACCTCCCCTGGTTTGTATCATACCATAGTATATATACCATGCATCCTACACACACTAACCTCACCTGGTTTGTATCATACCATAGTATATACACTATGTAACCTACACACACTAACCTCCCTGGTTTGTATCTACCATAGTATTACACTATGTAACTACACACACTAACCTCCCTGGTTTGTATATACCATAGTATACACACCATCATCTACACACCTAACCTCCCTGGTTTGTATCATACCATAGTATGTACACTATGTAACCTACACACACTAACCTCCTGGTTTGTATTATACATAGTATACACCCATACATCCTACACCACTAACCTCCCTGGTTTGTATCATACCATAGTTATTACACTATGTAACCTACACACACTAACCTCCCTGTTTGTATCTACCATAGTATTCACACCATACATCCTACACACACTAACCTCCCCTGGTTTGTATCATACCATAGTATATACACTATGTAACCTACACACACTAACCTCCCCTGGTTTGTATCATACCATAGTATTTACACCATACATCCCACACACACTAACCTCTTCTGGTTTGTATCATACCATATTATATACACTATGTATCCTACACACACTAACCTCCCCTGGTTTGTATCATACCATAGTATATACACCATACATCTACACACACTAACCTCCCTGGTTTGTATTTTTACCATAGTATATACACCATACATCCTACACACACTAACCTCCCCTGGTTTGTATTATACCATAGCATATACACTATGCATCCTACACACTAACCTCCCCAGGTTTGTATCATACCATAGTATATACACCATACATCCTACACACACTAACCTCCCCTGGTTTGTATCATACCATAGTATATACACCATACATCCTACACACGCTAACCTCCCCTGGTTTGTATCATACCATAGTATATACACCATACATCCTACATACACTAACCTCCCCTGGTTTGTATTATACCATAGTATATACACTATGCATCCTACACTCACTAACCTCCCCTGGTTTGTATCATACCATAGTATATACACCATACATCCTACTATACATAACTCCCTGGTTTGTATCATACCATAGTATATACACCATACATCCTACACACACTAACCTCCCCTGGTTTGTATCATACCATAGTATACACACCATACATCCTACACACACTAACCTCCCCTGGTTTGTATCATACCATAGTATATACACCATGCATCCTACACACACTAACCTCCCCTGGTTTGTATCATACCATAGTATGTACACTATGTAACCTACACACACTAACCTCCCCTGGTTTGTATCATACCATAGTATACACACCATACATCCTACACACACTAACCTCCCCTGGTTTGTATCATACCATAGTATATACACTATGTAACCTACACACACTAACCTCCCCTGGTTTGTATCATACCATAGTATTTACACCATACATCCCACACACACTAACCTCCTCTGGTTTGTATCATACCATAGTATATACACCATGCATCCTACACACACTAACCTCCCCTGGTTTGTATCATACCATAGTATATACACCATACATCCTACACACACTAACCTCCCCTGGTTTGTATCATACCATAGTATATACACATGCATCCTACACACACTAACCTCCCCTGGTTTGTATTATACCATAGTATATACACTATGCATCCTACACACACTAACCTCCCCTGGTTTGTATCATACCATAGTATATACACTATGCATCCTACACACACTAACCTCCCCTGGTTTGTATCATACCATAGTATATACACCATACATCCTACACACACTAACCTCCCCTGGTTTGTATCATACCATAGTATATACACCATACATCCTACACACACTAACCTCCCCTGGTTTGTATTATACCATAGTATATACACTATGCATCCTACACACACTAACCTCCCCTGGTTTGTATTATACCATAGTATATACACCATACATCCTACACACACTAACCTCCCCTGGTTTGTATTATACCATAGTATATACACCATGCATCCTACACACACTAACCTCCCCTGGTTTGTATTATACCATAGTATATACACCATACATCCTACACACACTAACCTCCCCTGGTTTGTATCATACCATAGTATATACACCATGCATCCTACACACACTAACCTCCCCTGGTTTGTATCATACCATAGTATATACACCATGCATCCTACACACACTAACCTCCCTGGTTTGTATCATACCATAGTATATACACATGCATCCTACACACACTAACCTCCCCTGGTTTGTATATACCATAGTATATACACATCATCCTACACACACTAACCTCCCCTGGTTTGTATTATACATAGTATATACACCATCATCCTACACACACTAACCTCCCCTGGTTTGTATATACCATAGTATACACACTACATCCTAAACACACTAACCTCCCTGGTTTAATCATACCATGGTATTACACCATCATCCTACACACACTAACCTCCCCTGGTTTGTATCATACCATAGTATATACACCATGCATCTACACACACTAACCTCCATGGTTGTATCATACCATAGTATACACATCATCCTACACACACTAACCTCCCTGGTTTGTATCATACCATAGTATATACACCATGCATCCTACACACCTAACCTCCCCTGGTTTTCATATACCATAGTATATACACTACATCCTACACACACTAACCTCCCCTGGTTTGTATTATACCATAGTATACACACCATACATCCTACACACACTAAACTCCCTGGTTTGTATATACCATAGTATAACAACCATCATCTACACACACTAACCTCCCCTGGTTTGTATCATACCATAGTAATACACCATCATCCTACACACACTAACCTCCCTGGTTTGTATTATACCATAGTATATACACTATGCATCCTACACACACTAACCTCCCCTGGTTTTTATCATACCATAGTATATACACCATACATCCTACACACACTAACCTCCCCTGGTTTGTATCATACCATAGTATATACACCATACATCCTACACACACTAACCTCCCTGGTTTGTATTACCATAGTATAACCTATGCATCCTACACACACTAACCTCCCTGGTTTGTTCATACCATAGATTATACACCATCATCCTACACACACAACCTCCCTGGTTTGTATCATACCATTGTATAACACCATACATCTACACACACTAACCTCCCCTGGTTTGATCATACCATAGTATATACACCATGCATCCTACACACACTAACCTCCCCTGGTTTGTATCATACATAGTATAACACCATCATCCTACACACACTAACCTCCCTGGTTTGTATCATACCATAGTATATACACCATGCATCCTACACACACTAACCTCCCCTGGTTTGTATCATACCATAGTATATACACCATACATCCTACACACACTAACCTCCCCTGGTTTGTATCATACCATGGTATATACACCATACATCCTACACACACTAAAATCCTCCCTGGTTTGTATCATACCATAGTATAACACCATAATCTTACACACACTAACCTCCCCTGGTTTGTATATTACCATGGTATATACACCTAACTCTACACACACTAACCTCCCCTGGTTTTGTATATACCATAGTATATACACCATGCATCCTACAACACTAACCTCCTGGTTTGTATCTAAAATAGTATACCAATAACTACACACACTAACCTCCTGGTTTGTATTATACCATAGTATATCACCATAATCCTACACACACTAACCTCCCTGTTTGTATCCATACATAGTATAATACATACATCCTACACACACTAACCTCCCTGGTTTGTATATACCATAGTATATACACCATGCATCTACACACACTAACCTCCCTGGTTTGTATCATACCATAGTATATACACTATGTCATCCTCACACACTAACCTCCCTGGTTTGTATCTAACCATAGTATAACACCATAATCCTACACACATAACCTCCCCTGGTTTGTATAACCATAGTATTACACTATGTAACTACACACACTAACCTCCCCTGGTTTGTATCATACCATGTATACACCATACATCCTACACACACTAAACCTCCCTGGTTTGTATATACCATAGTATACAACATACATCCTACACACACTAACCTCCCTGGTTTGTATTTACCATAGTATAACACCATCATCCTACACACACTAACCTCCCCTGGTTTGTATATACCATAGTATATACACCATGCATCTACACACACTAACCTCCCTGGTTTGTATCATACCATAGTATACACACCATGACATCCTACACACACTAACCTCCCCTGGTTTGTATCATACCATAGTATTACACCATGCATCCTACACACACTAACCTCCCCTGTTTGTATCATACCATAGATATACACCTATCATCCTACACACACTAACCTCCCCTGGTTTGTATCATACCATAGTATACACACCATACATCCTACACACACTAACCTCCCCTGGTTTGTATCATACCATAGTATATACACTATGCATCCTACACACACTAACCTCCCCTGGTTTGTATTATACCATAGTATATACACCATGCATCCTACACACACTAACCTCCCCTGGTTTGTATCATACCATAGTATATACACCATGCATCCTACACACACTAACCTCCCCTGGTTTGTATCATACCATAGTATACACACCATACATCCTACACACACTAACCTCCCCTGGTTTGTATCATACCATAGTATACACACCATACATCCTACACACACTAACCTCCCCTGGTTTGTATCATACCATAGTATACACACCATACATCCTACACACACTAACCTCCCCTGGTTTGTATCATACCATAGTATACACACCATACATCCTACACACACTAACCTCCCTGGTTTGTATCATACCATAGTATATACACTAGCATCCTAACACACTAACCTCCCCTGGTTTTATCATACCATAGTTTTTACACATACATCCTACACACACTAACCTCCCCTGTTTGTATATACCATGTATATACACTAGCATCCTACACAACTAACCTCCCCTGGTTTGTATCATACCATAGTATATACACCATCATCCTACACACACTAACCTCCCCTGGTTTGTATCATACCATAGTATATACACCATGCATCCTACACACATTAACCTCCCCTGGTTTGTATCATACCATAGTATATACACTATGCATCCTACACACACTAACCTCCCCTGGTTGTATATACCATAGTATAACACTATGCATCCTACACACACTAAACTCCCTGGTTTGTATTATACCATAGTATAACACCATGCATTCCTACACACACTACCTCCCCTGGTTTGTATTATACATAGTTATACACATCATCCTACTCACACTAACCTCCCTGGTTTGTATATACCATAGTATATACACCATGCATCCTAACACATAACTCCCCTGGTTTGTATCATACATATATATACACCATGCATCTACACACACTAACCTCCCTGGTTTGTATCATACATAGTATATACACATCATCCTACACACACTAACCTCCCCTGGTTTGTATCATACCATATATATCACCATGCTCCTACACACATAACCTCCCTGGTTTGTATACCATGTATATACACTATGCATCCTACACAGACTAACCTCCCTGGTTTGTATTATCCATAGTATACACACCATACATCCTACACACACTAACCTCCCCTGGTTTGTATTATACCATAGATATACACCATCATCCTACACACCTAACCTCCCCTGGTTTGTATTATCCATAGTATATACACCATGCATCCTACACACACTAACCCCCCCTTTGGTTTTTTATTATCCCAAAGTTTTAATACACTATGAAACCTACAACATTTAACCCCCCCTGGTTTGTTTATCCCAAATAGTAAATACCCCAAGCATCCAACAAAACACTAACCTCCCCTGGTTTTGTATTATACCATAGTATATACAAAATGCATCCTCACACACAAACCCTCCCCGGGTTTTGGTATTATACCATAGTAAATACCCCATGCCCCCCAAACACACACTAACCCCCCTGGTTTGTATTAACCATAGTATATACCCCAAATTGTATCCTACACACCTAACCTCCACTGGTTTGTAATTTATACCATAAAATTAAAACCATCCCTCCTACACACCCTTAAACCCCCCCTTTGGGTTTGTATCATACCATGGGTAAAAAAACAATGAAAACCCACACACACTAACCTCCCCGGGTTTTGTGTCATACTTGGGAAAATTTTTAAACACCATGAAATCCTAAAACACCCCAACCTCCCTTTGGTTTTTAAATTTCATCCCATAGTAAAAACCCACCATGCATCCTACCCCCCACAACCCCCCGGGTTTGAATCTACCCAAAATATACACCATGCATCCCCCCCACCCCAAACCCCCCTGGTTAGTGTCAAATCATAGTATATACACCATGCATCCTACAAAACACAAAACCTCCCCTGGTTTGTCCCCATACCATAGTATTTTACACCATAAATCCTACAACTCACTAACCTCCCCGGGTTTTGTATAAATCCATAGTAAACACTATGAAAATCCTACACACATTTAACCTCCCCTGGTTTGAAATTAAAACAAAGTATATCCCCAACCATGAAACCCTACACACACTAACCTCCCCCTTTTTTGTATCAACCAAAGTATAAAAACACAATGCATCCAAACACACACTAACCTCCCCGGGTTTGTATCAAAACCATATATATACACAAGCATCCTAACCCCACTAACCTCCCCTGGTTTGTAACATACCATAGTATATACCCCAATACATCCTACACACACTAACCTCCCCTGGTTTTTATAATCCCATAGTAAAAATACACAATGAAACCAAAAACACACAAACCCTCCCCTGGTTTGTATTATACCATAGTATATACACCAAACTTTCCCTACACAACAAACCTCCCCTGGTTTGTATCAAAACCATAGTATATAAAACCATACTCCAACACACACTAACCCCCCCCGGGTTTTGTATTATACCATAGTAAATACACCATACTTCCTACACACACAAACCCCCCGGGTTTGTACCCCCAAAATACCTTTTAGATTAAAACAATCATCCTACACACACTAACCTCCCCGGGTTTGTATCATACCATATATATAAAACCATAAAACCAAACACACACTAACCCCTCCGCTGGTTTGAAATCAAACCATAGTTATACCCCAATGCTCCAAAACACACACTAACCCCCCCCGGGTTTTTGTATCTACCATAGAAATATACACCATACATCCTACACACACTAACCCCCCCTCGGGGAAAGGTAGGGCCAACTCCCCAAAGTATTTTTAAATTTAAAGTACACACACAAAAATTTAACCTAGTCTTTCAGGGTTTTTTCACCGAACATCTGCATTACTGGGGGGGGGAAAAAACCACTAACACTGAAAATTATATGTACACATTAAAACACAGCTCACAGAAAACAGTAGTTTTTTAAAAAAAAAAAATAAAAATAGGGAAATTTTTAAAAAATAACTTAGTGACAACAAAGGCCCTCAAAAGCACAATAAAACCCAAAGCAATTTTAAACAATCAAAAAAAACCACTGTGAAATGGAAAAAATATTACTGGTACTAAAATCTGCCCCCACAAAAAGGGGCCCACCCAAAAAATGCAACGATAGGAATTGTTTACACTGAAATTCCATGCGTTTAAAAACAGTAAAATATTTGCCCCTTTTCACACAAAAATTATAAATTTTCCCTCAATACTTAAATTACAGTGATCCCCAAAAACATTAAGCTAAACCCCAAAAGGGAAAATTATTACCTGGCCCTAATGGACAAGTCCCTTTCAAAAAATTATTATTATAAAACACACACACAAAACCAACCAAAACCAACCCTCAACAATACCTCGGGGGCAGCCATCTTGTCCCAAAACCATTGAACATACAATGAAAACTAATCAATTATAAAAATAGCAATACAAAAACAAAAAACAGGGGGCACGGTGTTTTGAAACCCCAAAATTTTCCCAACACATGAAACACACAACATTAAAATACCTCTTAACAAAAACAACAAAAATAATGCTAAAAATCACTCTGCCCCTAGCAAAAGTTTTGTCAAAAACGTACATTCAATACAAAAACAGTGTTTTTAAAATCAGCAATACACTGTTAGGTTTACTGTTACAAACTTTTTAAATTTTACATTTGAAAACCATTCCAAAAATTCCCTAAAACCCAAAAAAACCCGAAAAACCCTACAAAAATTTCTTTCTCCCTTTTCCCCCCATAAACCTCCCCCCTTGGGCACATAAAACCTGAAAAAAATTCTGTAAATTTCTTCCCCAAAACACAGCCACAACCCTCCCCCCCCCCAAAAAGGAAAACCCTTACCTCCCCCACGAGGACCTTTTTAAAATCCCCTAGGGAAACCCAAATTCCGGGACCCCTTTGGTCGTTTTCCCCTTAACCTCCATCCCCCTCTTTCACACCACCGAACTGCTGAAAAAACCCAAACCCTGAAAAAAAAACGAACAACAATTCAAAGGGGACAACCCGTCGCAATCCTCAACCCAAAATCTGAACTTTCGACTCCACCCTCCCAAAAACCTTTTGCACACAAAACACTCCCCCCTCATACAAGGTCCATGCCCAAGCCCAAAATTTTTCCCCCCTCAAACCCCTCCCATCTCATGAACGGGCCGAAAAGCACCCCTTTGGGATACTATCTTTTGTTACCTGCCAATCTAGTGCTAACTTTCCCCCCACCACACGCCCCCGCCACTTCTCTAAAAAACCCCCCCAAAATCAACCCTGCCCCCTCATACAAGACCTCCCTTTGTACCCCAAAACCCCCCCCGTTTTTTGACCTTAAAAATTTCACCTTTTTAAAACGTTTTCCCAAAATTCTTCCCAAATAACTTATAATAAACCCACATAACGTTTATAGCCCAAAAAAACCGGGAAATTATAACTTTTTGGGGGCCCCAAATTTGGAAACCAAACCCCACCACCCCCTTTCCTTTGAAATTTTCCCCCACCACCCCCCCCCTCTTTAAAACTTTAAAAAAACCCCTTTCCAAAACACCCCCCCAATTTTGGGACAAAAACCTTTTCGGAGACCAACAAGGGCCGGGAAACCTTTAAACCCGGGACCCAAAATACCCAACAAGCTTCCCCAAAAATCCCACACCCCCCAAAATGGGGCCCCCTTTTAAACACCTCCCTTCCCCCCTCTCGAGTATACACTGCATCATTTCCCCCCCAAATTTCCCCCGTAACCTGCTCACTTTTTACCCACGTTCACCAAATACCCCAAAAACCATGAAATTGATGTACCCCCCCCATACCGCCATAGTGCCCCAAAACCTGACCCTCCCCCCATACCCCTCCCCCCCCCCTATTTGGGCACTTTCAACCCCATTTTTTCCCTGGGGCCACTTTTACCTGTCCCCGGGCCCCCCCCCAAAACAAAAACCAATGGCGGGGTCCCCCAGAGAAACCTCCCCCATACCCCAACACTCACACAAACCCCAAATCAAAACAGCCCATTTTGAAAAACCCGAAAACGGTCCTTTAAAAAACCTAAAATTCCGCCACAGCATAGCACCCCCCCTTTTGCCCCCCATAGCAAGCCCCCCCTTTTCCAAGATACCCAGTACCCATAAAAACCATTTTTAAATTCCCACCCCCCGTCGAAGAAATTTCCCTACCCCTAGGTGCACCTTCCCACAAACTCCCCCAAAAATTTCACGAACAAATTCCCTTTCCAAATTCCCCTTCCCCTTTTAGGCAACCAAACATTCAATTTCCAATAACTTCGGGCACCGCAAGGAAATTTCCCCCCACCCTAAATCCACCAAACCCCTGATGATTGGAGAAAGCCAAAAACCCCTTTTTTCCCTTTTTTCTCTGGGTTTTTTTACTTATTTTCTCTGGGTTTTTTTTTATTTTCCCCTGGGTTTTTTTACAAGGAAGACACTAAAAAAAATTCCAGAAATTTAAATTTTTTAAAGTGGGCCCGAAGAAGAAAATTTTGTAACATCACAGTCACTAGGGGAAAGGGTTTGGGTTGAAGCAGGGAGACAAACTGAAGCAAAATAATCACCGGCCCCTGATGGGGGTTTTTTCAAAGGTTTTTTAAAGGGAAATGCAAAATGGAACTCTGTAACCATTAAAAAATTATTTTTTCCCTTTTTAAAAGGCCCTCACGGGCCCTGCCTCCCCTTTTGCTTTTCATTTTACCTCACCCCTTCGCCTCTTTAAAAACAACAGTTTAGGGCAATTTTTTCAAATTCCACTGATTTTGGGTCAAGGGCCCAAAGTGGGACCAAAACGTGCCCGTAAACTTCCCCTCTTTTTTTTGGGGCGGGTTTTTTTGTATATAAAATCCCCCTTACCAACCTGAGGAAAATAAGACGATTGTGTATCCAAGTGGGGTTGGGAAACCCCCAGGTGTGCACCCAACTAAAAAAATTCCCCCCTTTCACCCCCAAACCCACGTGGCAAAGAATTTTTCTAAAATTTTTGGATTGAGAAAAAACTTTTTTTTACGAGTTTTGCAGTTTTTGGGGAACTCTTGAGAATTCTCCCTCAGTCCGTGACCTTGAGTGAGGCCTGCATCACCTGCCGCGTTTTTCCCCCCTATTGACTAGTAAAAAGGGGGCGAATGTGCGTGCCCTTTACCCCTGCTTTTTTCCTGAAACCCCAACTCTCCGCCTTTAAACCCTCAGCCTTTTCCCCTTTTTTCAATGTGCAGTGTAGGGGCTTTTTTTTTTTCTGCTCTGCGGGGTACTCAAAATACTGAGTTCCACACAGCTAGTCACCCCCTCCTACCTGAGAAATACGGCCCAATCTCCAATCCTCCGGTGAGTTGGGATCCAGACCGACTTTGCCGCTTGTTTCAAAATGTGTTATATCTCTAACTGAGGAAAAAATGACCCTTTTTTCCCTTTTATGCAATGAGGGTTTCCGGAGGAAAACTGCATAGTTTGGAAAAACAACAAAGTAGTTAAAAACAATTTAACGAGCATTTTCAGTAAAAGGGAAATCCCTTTTTGGGGACGGGCTTTTTTTTAAATGTAAAAAAGCCAGAGGTTTTATCTATAAAACATTTAATTTGTGCGATTTGTTTGTCCCCCAATGAAAATTTGTCCCGTCATTCCCAAAACACGTGTGCTAATGTGTTTTAAATGCTGGCGGTTTGTAGTAAAAAAACGAGTATAGAAATGTTGGGAAACCCCTCGAGACACTCGGGCCCGGGGAAAAACCCCTTTAAAATGGCAAATGCGAAAACCCCCAGGCCCCAACCCCAAAATTTCCTTTGTCTAGCGAACTCTTTTGTGTGAACTGTGACAGTGATAAACCCCAGTGAAACACAAAAATGTTTTAAATTTTAAGTGGGTGTAGAGGCCTACCTTTACCCCCACCTCGCCTGCCTCCCCCCCCTCCTTGATTTGGAACTCAGCCATTCGCCTCTAAAAAACTTAGGTCTAAAAGGGGTTTTTTTCCCCGACCACAAATGTCTTTAGTACCCGGGGTCCCCTCCTCCGTGGGCCCACTCCACCTCATCTTACAATGGTCTCCTGTTGCCTACCTGCCTTTCAAAAAACAAATAACCAATGGTTGACAAAGGGCTTTCAACCCCATTCAAGCAGGCTTGAAAACAGCACTCCCAAAAATAGCCAGAACAAGCAAAGGTAGCCTAGGGTTTCAGGTCTTTACCCCCGAGCATGTCTGCCTACATGTTCCCACAGTGCTGGGGTTCATACCAGTTTTTCCTGTATTTTTTTCAGTTTTAAAAACAATTTTAAAGAGCATTTGCGTACTGACTAAATTTTAAATGGGGGCATGCCAGAGGTTTAAACCCATAAACATATTTAAATTTGTGGTGATTTGCTTTGTACACCCGAGTGGGAAAATTCGTCTGTCATAAAAGTGTGCAAGAAGTGTTAAGTGCTGCTTTTCCCCAACAGTTAATTGGGGCCCTTTTGTAAGCCTGTAAATTTAAAACTTTAAAAGGCTCAGAGGTACTTTAGTGGTTTGTGACTCCCACATTTGGGTAAATCATGTAATACATGCTCTGGTAAATTTTAACTAACTTTAAAATACGGTTCCCCTAATTAAATTTCTTTTCCCAGTGTCAATTTTTTTGTTTTCTAATACAAATTTTTTCTTTAGAAAGAAACCCTTTTCTTTTCTAAAAATTTCCCCGTAATATTCAAATTGGGAAAGGGTTTATCTGTGATGTGAAATGTGTTTCCCTTTTGCTTTTTTATTTTTTCTGTGAACAACTTACCCCTCCTAATGTTCAGTTTTTTATGAATACTTTTCTCTCTTGAGTAATTCGGATATCCCCTTTAAAAAATGTGTTAAGGGAAGTGTCCCCGCCTGTTAACATCTATGTTTTCCCTTTCCACTCATCTAGTGGGTTTACGCCTAGTTAAAATTTTAATAGAAAAAATTTGCAATCGTTAACTTCTAGTTATACATTGTTTTAAATTTTTTTTTAGACTATTTAAAACCGGATTGTAGTGTTTAACTTCTGATACACCAAGTTAATGACTGCAACACCACTGACCAAAAAATAAACATATTAAGGCTAAAACACAGGTAACTTCCCCAAAACTGGACCTATGTGTGACCTTTAAAAGTTGAAAGGGGTTTTTTTTATAACCACGTTTTAACACTCCACCTATATTTACTTAACACAAGTGATTCTAAGTGAAAAGTGTACACGGGGAAAACTTGTCATACATAGTAACGCGTGTGTTTAAAATTGTTTAGGACTGGGGGCATCCCATCTACAAACTGCACACTTTCCTGCAAAACATATATAACATAAATAACGTGGATTAAAACCCCGGATGGACCCAAAGGGAAAACGACCAGGTGATTTATTCATTTTCCCTTGAAAAATTAACCCAGTTACCGTTTTTTTTTTTTTTTAAATGAAAAGTTGGGGGAAGAAAGGGTTTTCCCCCTTCCCCCGGGGTTCATTTTTTTCCCCCCCCCCAATTATTTATTTGAAATTTTTAAAAATTAGGTGGCAGTAAACCTGAACTGGGCCCAAAATGGAATTAACAAATTTAATTTGAACCCCTTGTTAAAAGGATATATGTAAGAATTCTAATTTTTTATCAATATTTTCCCACTTTCTATCTCTTTTCCCCCTCTCTCTCTTTCTCTCTCTCTCTTTTCCCCTTCCCCTCCCCCTCTCTCTCTCCTCTCCTTCCCCTCTCACCTCCCTTTTCCTCTCTCTCTCTTTCTCCCTTCTCTCTCTCTCTATCCCTCTCTGTTTCTCTCTCCCTCCTTTTCTCTTTTCAAACTTTGTACTTTTTTTATAAGGGGAAGACAAACGCCCCGAAACCCCCATTAAAATCATTATTGTACCATTTATTAAAACATATTTCAAAAAAGTCTCTGAATGTATTTTTTGAAGGGGGTGTATCGTTAATAGTAGTAACCTGAGTTTTAAATATTTTGGGAAAAAAAAAAAAATAATTGAAAATTTTCATGTCAAGGAAAAAAAAGTCACCCGATAAAAATTTATATACATAGTGTAAACTACAGTGGGTCCCTAAAATTAGATGATAAAAAGGGAAAAATGGCATTTTAAAACAGGTGAATTTTTTAAGAAGTGATAAAACCAAAAAGGCAGGTGCCCCGAATTTGCCAGAAATTACCACAGGCAGCAGTTTTTAATAATCTTCCTGGCCTGCTAGTGTACCGCATATAATCCCCCTGATACCATTTAATAGCAGAATACAGTGTTGTATTTGGGAACTAACCCGTATTATAATGGGACTTAGGGAGTGGGGTGGGCTTTTATTAGTTTTTTTCTTGAAATACAGACCCTTACTGTGAATTTTTATATAACCTGTAGTTACCAGCGGTCCCCAATATACAAACGAGAAGCAAATTTTTCAAAAGAAAAAGCGTCCTTTCCCCCAAAATTTGCACCCGTCCCAAATATAGTGATAATTTTAGCAAATTTTTTTGGGGGGAGACGGAAAAAAAAAAAAAAAAAAAAAAAAAAAAAAAAAGCCAGATAAAAGCGATTGATAAACAAGGAGGGACCGTTCGTCCCTTTTAGGGGCTGCCAAATTATCCCCCGGGCCCTTTAAAACCAAAGTTTTACATTTGTATCAGTCAAATCACATAATTTCTTTGGGTAAAATAATTTCCCTAGATCCTTTATGTGTTTAAACTCAAATCAAACCCACCAGTATGTTTTAAATAAGTGACCCACTATCAGAGCAGATCCCACTGGGCCGGACCCTTGAAATGGTTCCCCCAAACCCCTTTACTGGTCCAACCCGGGGGCTGGTTTCAAACCCGTTTTTTTTGGGCAATAAAACAGTTTTAAACGGATGGGGTTGTAGGGGGCCCTTAAAAAAAACAAACAAATTAAAAAAACAGGAACGTGACGGTAAGCTTCCAATATACAAAAGAGTTAGAAAAAAGAAATACAAAAAGCTAGAGCTTCATTTAAGGTTAAATTTAAAAATAAAAATTTAAGAGGTTGCTATAAAAAATTCAGTAAAACAACCATTCAAACATTATGAACTTGTGTAGTCTGTGGTCAGTCAAAAAAAAACGGGCATCCACATGAAAAAAATTGGGCATTTTTGTGGAAAAATTTGGGGTCACGCCCCTTTGGGGCAAAATATCCCAAACTAGTTACAAGCATATTTAAAAAAGAGAAGTTTTCGGGTATCCCCAAAAGAGGAAAATCGGGAAAAAAACATCACAAGGGTATTTAAAAAGGAAAACAAACAAAGCGTTTATGAAAACCTGGAACCCTTTTTACAACAGATGGGGAAAATAAAAAGCTGGGCTGAATGGGACGCCCTTGATACTGGCCATGTAGTCCCCCAAACTGTAAGGCTGGAGGATGTCCCCGGGAAAAAAGTAATAGTAAAGCTGGAAGGGGGCTTTTCCTGGGGGACAGTAAAAAGGAAGCTGGAAAGGGGGCGTCCTGGGGACAGTAATTGGTTTAAGCGGAGAATTTGCCCGGGATTTGGGAAAAATTTTAAAGCAGAAAGGGAAAACATACAAAAAACCTCAAAGGGGGGAGGATCCAAATTTGGGAAAAAAATGTAGTCAAAGATAAGATAAAACCCCAAAATTGCAAAACTAGAAAATTCCCGCAGGAAATAGCAAACAAGAGGAAATCCAATAGCAATAGTGAGGAAAAAATTAAACCAAAAAAAACTGGTGGGACTCCATTTTTTTGGGCAAAGGGGGGATAGAAGTAAGGGCAGGGAAACAGCCCCCAAAAGGGAATAAAGTCACAGAAACCCAAAAGGGAAGCGAAAACCCAAACCTGTGCGCATACTATTCACTTGGTATCAGCTGGATGGGGAAAACTGGAAAAACAGATGGGACGTGCAACAAAGGGCCCCCCTAAAAATTTCCCTTCCCCCATATGACAACAGGAAAATGCAAAATCCCTTCCTGTAAGCTTTTTCACCCGAAATGTTAAACCCCTTTAGTAAAAGGGAAAAAACTGTGCTATAACTTAAATTGCCAGGCCCTACCCCTAAAGGACAAAAAGATACAAAACAACCAGGCCCCGGGAAAAACCCGGGGTACCACAGCCACCAAGAGGGAGAGGTTTTTTAGTGCCAAAAAAGGAAAAAAAACTGGCAGAAATGGCAGAAATCGTACACCAAATCCAGTCATTTCCCGGGGTGGAACCACAAATCGAGGGCCCCCAATCCAAACCAACAGATACAGATACTTTAAGGGCCGGAAAAAAAAAACCCCCCCCAGTACCAAAAAACCACCAGTTTCCCTAACATTCTTCTTTGCAAAAATACAGGGGCTAAAGCCAGCAACAAACAACCCAAAAACCTTTTAAACCGGGACTGCTTTCAAGGCAAAAGGGAAATTTTCGCGGGTTTTACTGAGACCCACATAAAGGATCACTTGGACAATGAAAAAATGGATCCCCCGGTTTTCAACCTATACAGAGGGACAAGTGAACAGGGAAAAGGGGGGGGTTTGGGCCGTACATTGCAAAATTTACTTGTTTGCACAGAAAATGCTTTAATGCCTCAAATGACATAGTGGGAAATTTTAGAGTAAAGGTTTGAGAACCAAAACCTAGTCATTGTGGAAATCCAAAAAGCCTCCGGATGCAACATCCCCCCAATTCCAGGAAAAACTGTTTTTAAAAAATTTACCCCTGTCGGAAAAAACTTCCAGCTTCCCCGCCCCCCAAAAAACTTGCTCCGGGGGATTTAACTTAAGGCACCTAAAATGGGGGAATATATCAAATAATATTGTTGGGAGAATAAAAACCAGGAGGCAGCTCTGATGAAAATTCACACTCACACGAGCTTTTAAAAACTCTGCACAAAATTCAAAATTTTAAAACCCGGGAAAAAATAGAGCCCACTAACTGGAAATACCCAAACCCACTTTACAAAAAATGATGATCCGAAAGAAAAAGTCACCCAAAAAAAAAAAAAATATAAATCAGATCACACAACAAATTGAGGGTTTAACAAGAAAGCGTGGAGCCCCAAACCCACAAAAAAAAAAAACTAGTCACGAGGGAATTAAACCAAAATTCAACTTCAATAACAAAAAAAATAAAGTGGGGCCAAGTTAAAACCAAAATCCTAAAACCCATATAAGCTGGGAAGAATACAACAACCAGACCCAAACTTTTGCCAAAAAACAGAATTTAACTGGGTGGCACTCGATGTATGCAAAAGGCTTATCCTCAAAAAAAAAGGAGGAGTAAGTAAAATAGAAAGAGACGGGCCCCCCTTTACAGGCAAGGGGAAAAGAATAACAAGCGGCAAAGAGTCAATATATCTGAAAATGCCGGAAAACACGGGCAAAAAATAAAGATCAAACTTAAGCTAAAAAGAATCCAGGGTGGAATCGGGGGAAAACAAAAACCCAAAAAAATGAAATCGAAAGAAACCCAAAATTTCTTCTCCTATCCAAATAAAAAACGAGAACAACGTCCAGTATTGGCCCCTATTTAAAACAAGGGGGTCCACACAGATGCAGCAAGGAAATGATTAGCTACTCAAGCCCCAAATATGACCAGTTTTTAAGCAGCCGCAAACCCAAACAGAGTCGAAGATCAAAAAAATTTTTTTTATGAGAAGCCACAAATTTGATTAACAAAAGCCTATCCGATGTTACCTGACTTAAAATGACTTCGAACAGGATAAATGACATGCCCATACTTTTGCCCCGGGGCCCAACCGGGAACTCTGTTCATCAAGAACGAAAGAACCCCTACACAGCCTTTTCCACCTAGGAAGGAGCAGGCCGGGGGGTCTCCCTCAGTTACAAAAACAAAACATACCCACTCCACAAAGGGGGCAGAAAAGCACAGCAAAGAACTACGACCAATAGCACTAACTCCATAAAAAAAAAACTTTAAAAGGGGTCCAAGAAGCAGATAACCCCCAAACCCCTAAAAACCACATTTACACAACCCGGGCAACGGGGGTTTAGAACAGGTCGCTCCGGGCTTCCAACTACGGGTCACACGACAAGGTCCAAATGCACTAAAACAAAAAGAATGCAGATTAATATATAAAATTTTTTGAAAAACCTCGAAAGTTGACCATGGCGTAATAGCGCACAAAAGCGCGCAAAGGAAAACAGGAAAAAATCGGGCATGGTCTATAATTTTTCCCCACTAAAAGAACACAGAGAGTAGTCGTCAACAGAGTAAAGTCCGAGGCGAACGTGAAAAGCTCTGTTCCACAAGACACATACAGCCCCATCTTGTTCCTCATCCTCATACCGACATAGACAAGGTTTTCACCACACACCGTGTCTTTCCTTTGCAATACACCCGAATGCAGACATGTTTTCCTTGCAGACACTGCAAGGCTCCAGGGGGACATAAAACCAAATCTTTCGTGGGTCAGAAAAAAAAAAGTTAACAAAAAAAAAAAATTAATTATAAAAAAATTTTAAAAAAAAAAAAATAAAAAAATCTTCATCAGAGTACAAAAAAAAATTCCCTGGCCACAAAAAAGAGCAAAAACCCCAAACGCAAAGACCTGGAGTGTTTATGTCGGAGGATCTCCCCTTCAAGGACCATAACATTGTATCAATCGCATTGCTAGAAAAATGACGGATGGAAAATGAAACCTTCAAAACTAGGGCCAACCCCAGTGACACCTTCGGTCACTTTTTCTATCGGGGCGGAATATTGCTGCACTCAACAGCACCTTTCAAGCAGGTAAAATTTGCCGACCTAAAAAATGTACAGAGAACTTTCACGCGCGCATAAGGGAGATAAAACACCTCAATAACGGGGACGCTTGAGGTTTCTAAACCTGTATTCCCGGGAACGCAGGGGGAAAAACATGATTATAACACCGGAAAACCCAAGGGGGACTAGTACCGAACTTGCACACGAAAATCACTCACACGAAAGCAAAAACTTGGCAGACGATAAAACCATCCCCCAATGAAACAGGGATTCAACTAGCACTTTAAAGACCATCAATAAGTGTCGGGGGGCCCGAGACTTTCAACGCCCCCAGCACACAAAGGGGGGTTTACCAACAAACCCCCTGGCATCTTCAACTGGCACTGGAAAAGCACCTAAAGTCTTTTCCTTTATCACCGGGGCTGGGGCTCGTCGTTGGTTTGCGTGCAGCCACAGCAACAGCCTGGTTGATCAGGCGCTGATCCACCCGAGGCCTGGTCACAGACCGGGCCGCGGGGGGGGTTTTACTCCCGAAAAACCCCCTCCAGTAAACTCCGGCCCCCCTCTCTCTCTTCTCTCCCTCTCCTCTCCCCCCTCTCTCCTCCTCTCCTCTCTCTCTCTCCCTCCTCTCCCCCCTTTTTTCCTCTCCTCTCTCCCTCTCTCTCCTCTCTCCTCTCCTCTCTCTCCTACCCTCTCTGTTTCTCTCCCCTCTCTCTCTCTTTTCATCTTTGACTTTGTGATAAGGGGTAAGACATCCCTGTACCTCCTTATATCATTATATGTACCCTATTATTTAAAACATATACAAAAGTCTCTAATGTATTTTAGTAAGGGGTGTACGTAAAAGTAGTGCCTGAGTTAAGTATAATTGGAAGTGTTTTTTTTGATCTTGAACACTTGTCTTATCGATTTTTGACTCTGACTTTAATAAATAATTTTCTCTGCAAAGCTATAAGGGGGAAAATAAGCGAGGGAAACTTTGTTGTGCTTACACCCCGAATAACAATGGCAAACATGGGAATGTCCCAAAAGAAACCTATTTCAGCAGTGATGGAAATGATGATAGCTTTCCCAAACCCTTTTAAAAATAAACAAGGGAAAAAATGAGAAAATGCTAGGGCGCCGACTTAGTCAGACTCACTTGACTCGAGACTTGTGAATCTAAACTCCTTGGTGCACAGAGGCTGCAAAATCTTTCTCAAAAAAATGTGTTAAGCTGAACTTCCCTGACAACAAACCCGCCGCATGCAAGATGCAGACAACACCCGAAGCCTGCTAAGGTCATGACGCACCCTGATGCCTGCAATGTGCATGACAAACCCCCGATGCCTGCTAAGTGTGCATACAACACCCTGATGCCTGCTAAGTGTGCATGACAACACCCTTTGCCTCTAAGTGTGCATGGCAATGGGGAGCTGTAAAAAAGATCCTAATCAAGGATCCAATTTGGGAAAAAACCCCAAAAAAAACTTTGTTTTTTGGGGAAAACAAAAAGAAGAACTGATCAATGATCTACTTATACCCCCTTTGGGGGGTTTTTAAAGGGCTGCTCCGACCTCCATCAACACCACCATTTTAAAAAAAATGGTCAGTACCCATAATTTTTGGGGATACCCTCTCTACGGACCCACCCCCTCTGACCAAAGTGACCTAATCATCAAGCCTAAAAGACTTAAAGGAAAAACCCCCAAATTATTGCCATTTTGGGGTAGGTCCTGTGCCCCTCCCCCGAATATCTGGGTCATGGGTTTTCGTTTTCCCCAAAACCCTCGAAGGGTCCTACCCCCTAAACCAGGTTTTTAAAAAAGCCCAACACTTGGCCATGTTTTCAGTAGACTGTGGAATCTAATTCTTGGTGTGGTAAGTTGGGTGGGAAACAAATTTCCCCTTTGGAAAAAAATGCACAGGGAGGCCCCTTTACACCCCAAAAATTTTAAATGTTTAACTGTAACAAGTTGGAAAAATTACCGACAATTTTTTTTTTTTTTTTATTTTCACACTGGCCGATTCCCACCCCAAAGGGAGGGTGGGGCCCCAAAAAAGAAAAACTTTCAAACCCCATTCACCTCCATCACTGTCCCTTTCCAGAAGGGTCCCTTTTCCTCCAGTTTTTTAAACGGGAACATTTAAAACCCCCCCTTCAAGGGGCAAAGGGACTGTACTTTTCCCCTTTTCCAGGACTCAATCCGGGCCTGCCGGTTTCCCTGAATCCCTTCATAAATGTTACTTTGCTCACACTCCAACAGCACGTCAAGTATTAAAAAACCATTTGTCTCCATTCACTCCTATCAAACACGCTCACGCATGCCAGCTGGAAGTCCAAGCCCCTCGCACACAAAACCTCCTTTACCCCCTCCCTCCCTCCAACCCTTCCTAGGCCGACCCCTACCCCCGCCTTCCTTCCACTACAGACTGATACACTCTTGAAGTCATTCTGTTTTCGCTCCTTTCTCTCTACATGTCCGAACCACCTCAACAACCCTTCCTCAGCCCTCTGGACAACAGTTTTGGTAATCCTGCACCTCCTCCTAACTTCCAAACTACGAATTCTCTGCATTATATTCACACCACACATTGCCCTCAGACATGACATCTCCACTGCCTCCAGCCTTCTCCTCGCTGCAACATTCATCACCCACGCTTCACACACCATATAAGAGCGTTGGTAAAACTATACTCTCATACATTCCCCTCTTTGCCTCCAAGGACAAAGTTCTTTGTCTCCACAGACTCCTAAGTGCACCACTCACTCTTTTTTCCCTCATCAATTCTATGATTCACCTCATCTTTCATAGACCCATCCGCTGACACGTCCACTCCCAAATATCTGAATACGTTCACCTCCTCCATACTCTCTCCCTCCAATCTGATATTCAATCTTTCATCACCTAATCTTTTTTGTTATCCTCATAACCTTACTCTTTCCTGTATTCACCTTTAATTTTCTTCTTTTGCACACCCTACCAAATTCATCCACCAATCTCTGCAACTTCTCTTCAGAATCTCCCAAGAGCACAGTGTCATCAGCAAAGAGCAGCTTTGACAACTCCCACTTTGTGTGTGATTCTTTATCTTTTAACTCCACGCCTCTTGCCAAACCCTCGCATTTACTTCTCTTACAACCCCATCTATAAATATATTAAACAACCACGGTGACATTACACATCCTTGTCTAAGGCCCCACTTTTACTGGGAAAAAATTTCCCTCTTTCCTACATACTCTAACTTGAGCCTCACTATCCTCGTAAAAACTCTTCACTGCTTTTAGTAACCTACCTCCTACACCATACACTTGCAACATCTGCCACATTGCCCCCCTATCCACCCTGTCATACGCCTTTTCCAAATCCATAAATGCCACAAAGGCCTCTTTAGCCTTATCTAAATACTGTTCACTTATATGTTTCACTGTAAACACCTGGTCCACACACCCCCTACCTTTCCTAAAGCCTCCTTGTTCATCTGCTATCCTATTCTCCGTCTTACTCTTAATTTGCAGACGCAAATGCCTCGAATCAGCACTGATCGCTGTTTCGAATACAATTAAACAAAACAACGGCAGCTTCACCATCTCCGAAGTCTTAGCAAGAATCCCCTGAAAACAGTAAACCCCTGCCATCACATAGTCCCCCCGTTAACAAAACAAAGCACGTTACAGAGAGTGAAAAACTGAAACAACCTGCCTCATTTCATCTTAAATTTTTCCAACCTATTTTTATGTTTCCCCAAAAAAAATAATAGCTTTTTATCCTTTTACTCAGTACAAAATTAAATTTCCTACCAT
>NC_069452.1:23670229-23709568 GCF_026875155.1 Cherax quadricarinatus
GCGGCCCGGTCTGTGACAGGCTCTGGTGGTCAGAGCCTGCAAGGCTGTTACTGCTGGCTGCACATAAACTAACGTACGAGCCACAGCCCGGCTGGTCAGGTACTGACTTTAGGTGCTTGTCCAGTGTCAGTTTGAAGACTGCCAGGGATCTATTGGTAATCCCTCTTATGTATGCTGGGAGGCAGTTGAACACTCTTGGGCCCCTGACACTTATTGTATGGTCTCTTAACGTGCTAGTGACACCCCTGCTTTTCATTGGGGGGATGTTGCATCGTCTGCCAAGTCTTTTGCTTTCGTAGTGAGTGATTTTCGTGTGCAAGTTCGGTACTAGTCCCTCTAGGATTTTCCAGGTGTATATAATCATGTATCTCTCCCACCTGCGTTCCAGGGAATACAGGTTCAGGAACCTCAAGCGCTCCCAGTAATTGAGGTGTTTTATCTCCGTTATGCGCGCCGTGAAGGTTCTCTGTACATTTTCTAGGTCAGCAATTTCACCTGCCTTGAAAGGTGCTGTTAGTGTGCAGCAATATTCCAGCCTAGATAGAACAAGTGACCTGAAGAATGTCATCATGGGCTTGGCATCCCTAGTTTTGAAGGTTCTCATTATCCATCCTGTCATTTTTCTAGCAGATGCGATTGATACAATGTTATGGTCCTTGAAGGTGAGATCTTCCGACATGATCGCTCCCAGGTCTTTGACGTTGATTTTTCGCTCTATTTTGTGGCCAGAATTTGTTTTGTACTCTGAGAAAATTTTAATTTCCTCGCGTTTACCATATCTGAGTAATTGAAATTTCTCATCGTTGAACTTCATATTGTTTTCTGCAGCCCACTGAAAGATTTGATTGATGTCCGCCTGGAGCCTTGCAGTGTCTGCAATGGAAGACACTCATGCAGATTCGGGTGTCATCTGCAAAGGGAGACATGGTGCTGTGGCTGACATCCTTGGCTATGTCAGATATGAGGATGAGAAACAAGATGGGAGCGAGTTTATCTGGAGTTTACCTGGAGAGAGTTCCGGGGGTCAACGCCCCCGCGGCCCGGTCTGTGACCAGGCCTCCTTGTGGAACAGAGCTATTCATGGTAGCTGCCTCGGACTTTACTCTGTTGACGACTACTCTCTGTGTTCTGTTAGTGAGGAAATTATAGATCCATCGACCGACTTTTCCTGTTATTCCTTTAGCACGCATTTTGTGCGCTATTACGCCATGGTCACACTTGTCGAAGGCTTTTGCAAAGTCTGTATATATTACATCTGCATTCTTTTTGTCTTCTAGTGCATCTAGGACCTTGTCGTAGTGATCCAATAGTTGAGACAGACAGGAGCGACCTGTTCTAAACCCATGTTGCCCTGGGTTGTGTAACTTTTTTTTTTTTTTTTTTTTTTTTTTTTTTTTTATTTTATTTTAAACATGACATTACAAAATATAATATGAAAAAACTCTTTTAAGTCTATAAATTAACACAATCCTCCCTACAGCTAATGTTACACCCCACACTTACAACTCCGTGTGGGTACACCCCCCCCCTCCCTGCTCCCTCATCCTCTCACTTAACCCAAACCTGTTGGAGCTACTCAACAAAAATTACAGGATATGAAAAACACTTTTATATACACATCCCTCGAAATGGTACTTAATATCGACTACAGACCATGCAATGCATTGCACTGAACATATTATACAGACATATTACCCCCCCCCCCCCTAGTGGTTATCCAACCACCCCACTATTTACAACCAAACATACTAAAAAACAATGAATGTTGCCTAATCTAAAGTCACACAGCAATGAACCAAACATTAATTTATGTAATTGCCCCAAAATGGTTCAGTTACATAACAATATGTAATACACAACAATGGTGATATAGAAAAGTCACAAGGACATAACAAAATTACTACAAAACCATAAAAAAACTTAGTCTCAAAATCCAACACATGTAAGCCTTTAAAACATTTAAACATGCAATTCCAGTGTTAAACCAATCACACAGCTTCAACTATGACTTTTCAAGCTCTAAAACAGCTTATATGGACATTACATAGTGCTATTGACAACAGTACAATACAACAAAAAATATAACCATGACACAAGAAAACACATAAAGACTGGCCTAGCACCCCACCTAACCACAAAACCCTATAAAAACCACTGTTGCCCAACTTTATTTACACTACTGACGTGCATTAACCTCTTTACTCTCAAAACAAAACCGAAAATTGCAGAACACCAGTGGCGAACAATAATGCACAGACATTAATACAAACATATCACATCATATCTCTGGACGCCGTGCATGATCACAGCTTCACACTATGCCGTGCAAGGCACCTAGAAAACAAGTTGGAGCAAACACATGCAATTAAATTATAGCAAATCTCCAAATTACAATGTCATTACCGAAAATCAATATTACCACACACAAAAGTATAATAAGTATCAAGTCCTGTCACACAAAAACTGGCCACTCCACGGGTGCTAGCACCCGGGGTCCACAATTATTCACTCATCCCACATCATCCAACACTCTCGCAAAACTTTTGTTATCCATTACCAGGGAGGCAACCCTGTTTTTACCCCTGACTCCCCTACCCCACAACACTTTCCAATCATACCCTCCCCTCCCTCGTATATTACAAGTCTAATAAAACCTGTAACGTAAGTTGCCTATATCCCTCTGAAAAATCCTTCACCCACCTCCCCCCATAAATTTCCTTATTTCTACATACCGTTTTATAGAACGTTAACGCTAACACCCTCCTCTTCACCTCAGTAACCTGTTTGCCCCCGCAATCCCCACACTAATAGATATAATCTGCCATAATGTATCCCACAGCTCTGATTAAAACGTTCCTCCCAACCCCCCACGTCCAGACTTAATGCCTCAATACAGAAATTCCTTTACCTCCTATCCTATTTATCACCCTATTTAACCACCCCTTGACACTCCTCATTCCATCAAAAAAATTTTACTACATGAAAGCCGACTCCTCCCCACCACATACCCACACCCCCCCCCGTCAACGACTCGTCTATCCCGTAGAACCACACCCGACGGTAAAATGCCGTGCAGAAAACGATACATTACATCCCGAACACAGGTTGCAACCTCACCTACTCAACCTATTCCATATATTTCCCCATGCATACATGGGGAAAATTCCCTCTACAGGGCCCCTACAACCCTCCCGGCTAACAATCTACACAACCTACCTATTTTAACCTTTGCTGGGCTCTCGATCCCACGCCAGAGCCCTAAAAACACAGTTTCACACTCATGCAACCAACTCCGTAACATCCGTTGCAATCTGTTTTTTGGATCCTGGCCAACCCCCCCCCACCCACACTTTCCCTCATCACCTCCCTTTTAATGAAGACACATTTGACCCTCCCCCCTTTAAAGTCCACAATCCCCAGCCCCCCCTTACTTACAGGTAACATTACCACATCTCTCTTAATCCAATCACAGCTCGAACCCCACAAGAATTTAAAAAACCTTCCTAATATGTTCTTTTATTGCTGGCCCAGTTAATGGGAACACGGCTGCCACGTGCCATACTTTGCTAACAGTAAGATATTAACAACAAGGGCACGCTGCACAAGGGTCAAATGATAAGGTCGCAATGCACCCAAGCGTCCCTGAATCCTTTCTACCATCCTAACGAGTTTTCCATGCGTGCGCCACGAGGTAGAAACGCTGCAAAATAAGACCGCAGATTTTAACGATCACCTGCTTCCTCACAACTGGCAATCTACCCCAATCAACCCAACCTCGCCAAGCTCCTAACCCCCATGACCATTAGGATATATCTGAATTTACCCTCAACCCAAGTTCCCCTGCCTAACATTTGTACTACCCGTCTAATGTGTCCATTGACAATCCCCTCCCTGATCAGAACAGTTTATCAACCACATACCCAATAAAACGGCCAAACCTCGCAACCCTCACAACCCTGGTCCCTCTACGAGACAGCATACGCTGTCTGTCCATCAATCTATAATAGGGTTCCTGGTACCATGCAAACAATAATTGTGACATAGGCCAACCCCTGCCTAAGTCCCTACCATTACAATCTTCCACACCCAATCGACCCATTAATCTGTAAAACCCTCGCCATTGCATCCTCCCATACAACGCCTCAACCCACCCACTATTTCTTTTCCCCAAACCCCTGACAGCCCCTGAGGATCGGCTTTCATGCTTTCCGAACCACTCTATCGTATGCCCCTTGCCAATCGAGCGCCAACACCAACCTCCCCCCCCTCCCCCCCCCTTTGCCACCACGAAATCTAAGTAACCCATGCCCCTCCACCATAGACGCTCCCTGCAAACCAAACTGAGTTTTTGATACTACCAAACCCGTGGGGGCTACCCCCGCCCTACCACACACTTGACCCGATTTCCCAAAATCTTCGCAAACAATTTATTAAATCTGCGCATACAACGAGATCGCCCGGTAATCCCGAAACGTATGCTGCCCCTTACCCTTCGTCCATACAACGACAGCCGTTTGCCTTCTTCTCACTTCCAGCTCACCTCCCCCTCACCCCCCCGACCTCCCCCCCCCCCCTTCATTGGCAATTTAAATAACCTAACCAGAAAATGCCTCAATAGTTTCCCAATGCTGCGATAGAAACTCTACGGAGTCCATCATTCCCCGGTGCTTTGCCCTTTCCGCATTCCACTTAAAAGCCCTCCCATATTTCCCCCCTCAGTTATTTCGCACCCAGTGCTTCCTATCACTGTAACCAAACTGACTACCACACCCCACACACCTGTTCTAAAACCCCATCCTCTACCCCCTTCTCGTTGGCCAGTACTTTCTCAAAAATCCACTTGTCAAGCAAAACGCCCCCATCCTTCCGGAGCTTGTTATGACCCTGCCCCTCCCTGTACCTCCAATCGATTCATGAACCTCCAACCATGGAATAGTCATGATTGCCTGCTGTCTTTGTTCTGCTACGCCATACCACGATGAAGGTCTATCCCCCATAACACCTCTTCACCCCCGTCCTGTACCCGCAAGCCGCACCGCTTGAACCTCTCACAGTACCTCACGCATCTCCCTATTAATTGCCATAATTTCTCCCTTGGATAAGTGCACGACACCGCCACCCCTCGCATAACAACCCCGTAATCATCCTCCCAAATAGTTAGCAAGCCCAAATTTAAAAGAATTGATACGTTTTCCTGCCCATTACGTAATATTGCTAATCCGGTTCTATAGCCACACCATCCCACACCACATCACCACATCCTCTACCTCTTTATCTCTGCACGTAACCCCGCCCACAGCGTTGCAAATCCCCTCTAATGCCCCCACCTCATCACCTAACACACTTGTATTTAATTTCCAATATCCCCTATATATACCTGCTAGTGAACTTCCCACGCCACCTCTTCTACTACCATGCCCGATGAGTCCGAATAACTACTTCTATTGTACGAAAAATGTCAGCCAAACCCCTTGAGATCCTAAACAGCCTATCCCCAACCTAGCAGCTAACCAACCACCCGTCTTTACAAAAGTGTGCTCTAACTCCCCACGCCCCTCCCTTCGCAACCGCGATCCTTGCAACTGAATACCCTCAATAGATCTCGCAAGGCCGTCCGACACGTGCCCCGCGCCCTTTTGGTTCCACGACAAGCCCTCCTAATAACGCAGTTCCATCCCACCAACTATGTCCACTGCAGGTAAACCACGTAAGAAAAAAACAAGTTCTTCACATACCAAAATCCCTTTTTAACCTCACAAACCATTTTCCGCTGGTGCATACACACATACAAAAGATACCCGCTGTCCCAACCACCACCCATCCACTCGAAAATACTCTTCCCCTCCTCCCCCCTCACTCGTTAGCAACACAAACGGCTCGCCTCCCTTAGTCAATATACCCACACCACCTTTCAGACGTGCTGATGGCAGAGTCATGACCTGAAACCCCCTCCAACCTTCGAGCACTCTTCCCTCCGTGAAATTGGTGTTCTTGCAGAACAACTACATCCCACCCTATATTTAACACAGAAACCATTCGAAACCCATTCCTTCTTCACACTATACACAGTCCATTTACGTTCACAGACATACACCTAAGGCCTCATATAGTTTCCACCCTTCGCTCCTCTCTTCATTCATTCCCAGGGCCTTCCTGCCCCAGAGCCAGCACAAGGATTCACACCATCAACCCCTCCCCCCTTTTTGCGATGGCCTCTTATCGTGACTGCTTCGACAATGCTCTTCCTTCCTCCCGACCTCGGCGCCGGCGTCAGGACATCATCTGATCTGAGCCGCTGCTCTCTTCCTCGTGATGCCTCACATCCATGTTATCTTCTGAGGTCCTCACGATGAACCTCAACCTTCCACCCCGCCCCCCCGTCCAGCAGCACATCGGCGACAACTCTCTCTTACTAGTTGGGCCCTTCAACCCTGCTATGTTTTTTATCCCCCTTTTTTTACATTCCTCTACAGGCACCGCCCGTGACTCTCACAAGCTCAGGAACCAACAACCTCAGCAGGCGGTGTCAATGTCCCTTAACACCTCCTGAAGGCTCTTCCTCCTAGAGCCTGCACCTCCTCCATGCACTTGCACTTCTGTACATGCCATTTGTGTAGTAACAAGATCCGTTCACTCACGCTACCTCAACATGCCATTCTCCTCTTTGAATCCTACCTCCTCGTTTCACTCCACATAGCTCCCAGGCCCCTTGCTTCGCACTGGGCCTCAACAGCTATACGCTGGTAACTGGTGCTTCACCAGTTTGCGCTGGCGCCCTTCCTCAGCTTCACGCACTCTGCCGGCCATATGTCGTATGCCCCACAAATACCTAGCACGTACTTCACTGTCCGGCATACGATACCATAACTTTTTGCGTCCTGAAGTCCTCCAACACGACGTAAGACGGTATGGGATGTCTCAGAGTCATCTTCAGGGAAAAGGTACCCTCCGGACGTCCATGTAAGCACCTGCCGTCCACATGTGCCTTTTTGTGCCAGATGTTAACGTTCCAAATGTCACAAAAACACTCCTTATGTCAGCCTCATCTGCCTCAAATGGGACATTACGATCTTAACCCTCGTAAAGTGGGAGATATGTCGATCAAACCACCTTCACAGCTGTAGTAGCGTCAAGACTCACGTCTTTGGAACCTCGTCACCAAAGACTCATACACGGACGTGAATACAGTTTTGACGAAGAATTCTATAAGCCCCATTCAGGGCTACAACCATACACCTACACGTCCTGGATTCCATAGGTCTCCCTAATGATTGTCGGAGTAAGACTCGCAACTGAAGAGGTGAAATCGCCCCACGAAGCGCCAATACAATGGTATTTACGCGCCTCATCACACACAGCGCCATGTTGATACAGGTAGCTCCGCCTGAAACAGCAGAGGGTGCAGCGCACAACCTCACTCGAACCGTGGTCAGGCAGCGAATGCCGGACCCTTTGCAAAGTATTTTATGATATGGGATGTTAGTGCTATCGATCTGTAGTTTCTTTGGGTTGGTTTATACTGGTTGAGATGGTTATACTAATGTTATATGTATCCTGGGTTAGTTATCCTCTCCACACTCAATGATCCCCAACAATATCTGCTGTGTCTTACAGCTCACACTTTAATAATTTAGTTTCCCTTGAACTATCCAGCAAATAACAAAGCATATAATATTATATTTAAATATTTATTAACGTCAACAATATTGTACATTTTTCACCTACAAACTAATAGTAATGTTTTTCTTGTAATTGTTTAGAAAACCTTCCTTTTATTATTTTTATTCTTAAAGATATATTATTATAAAATCTTCGCATCCCCAAAAATTTATAAAAACAAATAGTTTATTTGGAAAAAAAAAATCACGATGTTTTTACTATACAATTTTGATAAATAATTTCCATTAATTTTTTTTGGACTAATAAGTTCCTGGACCCGAAGATCACCAGAGTTAGTTTAGTTTAATATGTTTATTATGACACCCCCATACCCATCTGTGGTGCGTAGTCAAAAATTCAGAGGTACATAAATGGCGCAGGGACTGACTCTTCCAAAGTTTTGATAGCTGAGCAAGTCACAGAGGCAACGAACTCACAATTACAAAGTAATGAACTCACAATTACAAAGGTAATGAACTCAAAATTTACAAAAGGTAATGAACTCCAGTAAGTCCTGGTCACAATCATGACAAGTTAACAAAGGTATTTACAGATGGTAAAGAACACCAGATGTTATAGTATCATGTGTGTTTTTTTGTATAACACTATTTGTTCTCAACTATCACCAATGTATTTCAACTTCTGTTTATATATATATAAAATGCGGCCATGCGCTGGCATAGCAAGACGTGTGGCGTCAAGCCTGCGGGATTTTTCAATTATAACTCCGGATCAACGATGCTGACCAGGTTAAGACACAACAGGACTTATTGTGAATATTCTGGGAAATTCCAGTGAAGTGAGAAGACATTTCAGTGCCATTTCAAGTAAATTTTGGAAGTGTTGTGTGCAGTTTGTAAATGTTGGTGAGGGGGGTTGGTAGTGAGAAGATGGCCAGTGGAGGGTGGGAGTACAAGGCCATACACCGTGTATGAGTACCAGGCTCAGATTATCGTACATTATAACCTCCGAAAAGCTCTTATAAAAACATGAAGTATCCAGCACCATGCACCATGGCTTCCAGTTAACTTGGAATGATTGTGTCGATGCATGACTATTAAGAGGCATATTTATGGAAAAAACAATGAGAAATTAATGTTAACGAGGATTGACCAATCAGTGCATCCTACCCCACGTCACGGGGGTGTGTGGAAGAGGCGGGAATGTGTAACTGGATGTGACACTAGATGTGTAACTAGATGGTGATTGAACACATTGGTTCAGCATGCCCATACCCACATTGTTCATAGTGTACATGGGAAAACAAATAAAGTTATTGTGTATTGAAAGACAGTGTGAACAATAAAAAGCGCGTAAGTCCATGTGTATTGTACTTCCCGGGATAACCACTCACAACCTGCGCCTCCCCCCACCTAATTCCCAGGAATTTTCCCCTTAGAGCCCCTCCCAGCCCCTCAAACTCCACCAGCCACCACGGTCAAGTTCACCTACCTTCCCACGCACCATACCGCACCCAGCATGTCAAATTCCACTCCTATTGTCGAGTCAAGCCATGGATGCCACCAGGAGGAAGCAAGCAGCCAGTGAAAAGGCACGGTTGGCAATACTAGGAGAGGCAAGTGTCTGTCATGCTTACAGCTTCGTTGTCTCAACTACACGAATGGTTTCCTCCGCTAGCACTGGTAGTTGCCCTGGTTCAGGATGTCCCTCCTGTTAAAGTGATTGATCCTAGCCACCTTAGCACCTTGAACCCTCACCACAGATTTCACACATCAGACCAATCTACTTGAAGCCACTAAAGCAACAGGTCCAGGACACTCACACATATTCCCCAAAGCAGCCCGTCCACACGCAGCTGGAAACTACAGACCTCCTGAAAAAAGTAAACGATGGTTTCCACTAATCTTAAATTCTCCACCAACCATCAAGCATGGCACAACTTGCTACTTTTTGGCAATTCCTGCTAGCGGGTGCGGCCGGGAAAGAAGGGGGAAAGAGGCTATCCTCAATGATAATTAAATCCTTAGAGATTTTCCTAGAGTTGATATTAACCACATGTCGCCTTCTCCCCTACAACACAAAAAAGGAGAGAAGGCAGAACCCCCACTCACTCTACTGAACAGTGAAAAATCAGAGTCCAGGAGCAAGAAAATAGAAGAGGGCAACACAGAGGGGCAAGAAGAAATTATACCATGGAATATACAGTGCTCCCAGGGATGCTGCAACGGCAGAAGCACTTAGAGGAAAGCACCCTGCCAGGGAAACCAGTGGCACCAACAGTTTCCAACACCTCGTCCCCACTATGGAACCAATTGAATATTGGAAGACTCAAACATTTACAAAGCAATAAAGTCGTCCCATCTGGCTCTGCGGGGGATTACACTGGAATAAGGCAACAGCATTTAAAGGAAATGGTTAATCCAGTTATTGGGAAATTGCAGAGACACTGCTTTCAAGATCACCAAGGTCGTCCAACAATTCCTTGGCTGTCTGATCCCCGATGAAAATAGAACTTTCTTTTTGGTGCAACACTTTGTGCACTTAAAGAGAAGGATGGAGGAATTCGGGGTACCAATTGCAGAGGCAACACCTTACGCCGCCTCGTATCCAAAGCTGCTGTCCGAAGTATTCGTGCACAGGCAGCCATGATGCTTCAAACAAACCAGCTTGGCTTTTGGGGTCTCATGCAACAAGGCGTATATAACAACCTGGCCTGAGACAATGCAGTGGTAAATTAGATTTCAAGAATGCGTTCAATCTCCGAAAAGAGACGTGGTATAGCAGCAGTAACAATAACATTTCCGCTGGTCTCTTCCCTTTTGTTCAGCCGGTATAGCAAGGAATCAAAGCTTCTCTTGTGAGAGCATGAAATTACATCATCGGAGGGTGTCCAACAAGGAGATCCTCTTGCACCATTTCTGCATCTGTATAGCAGTTAGGGAAATCAGCAGTCAGACTGACCAGCGACTAAACATCTGGTTCCTAGATGAAATGGCACACTAGCAGTACAAAAGAGTCCCTGCCAACATGACCTTACACAGTAATGACACGGACAGGAAATGGGTCTCAGCCAGAATCCCTCCAAATGTGAAATCATCTCAGTCAGGTCAACAAGTGATAAATGCAGTGAAGATCAAAACTACCAGGAGCAGCTGTCATTGCCCCCACAAATAGTGTCTTGCTAGGAGCACCTCTGGAAACAATGCCATTGACGACAATTCTCAGGAAGAAATGGAAGAGTTAAGGAGAAATTGAACAAACGAATAGCAATCTGACACCCCCACGAGCCTTGTTCCTTCTCACAAGTGCTTTGAGTCCTGCCGCAGGTTGACACATTTTCCTAAATGAGCAACCTTCATATGATTAACCAATACTGCACCGAAAATGACATAATCTGAGGCACATTTTAACGAAAGTACTTTTACCTTACTCTAGAAGGAAGGGCAGTGGAAACAAGCTACACTTCCAGCAGACTAGAGGCATTGATGTCCGCAATCATCCACAGATTTTGTTACTGCTTTTTCTGTCCTCGTGTATTTGCATCCAGAGAGCTTGTAGCTCGATTCTCCTTGAACACTTAGGGAAAGAGTAGGAGTCCCAGGACCAAAAATTCATTGACGGAAGCAATGATCTGGATAATCTAACTGCTCTGAGCCAGACCTGCTCCCCCCACAAATACAAACAAGCGCACTGGGATGGTCCATTAGTGGAAAAATATTGCCTCAACAATGCTTATCAGAGTGTGTCAGGGAAGGAATAGAGCCCACCTCCTGCAGTGAGAGCCCCTCCATGCTCGGGACTTACTGTTGGCTGTCCCAACTCCAAACCTTGGCACACGTCTCGACCCACAGACCACTGCATCGGTGTTGCCCTTCGACTTGCCGCCCCTATTCTCGCCGACACAAGGTGGTATTTGTGGCAGTGAAGCAGCAGACCGATACGGGTAACATGGTCTTGTGTGCAGTAAATCCCGAGGGAAAGATTGCAAGACATGAGGAGGTAATAACTTTTATATCAGAGGAGCCTACAACACACTGGATCCCAGCAGTAAGGGAGCCACCCCAACTATGCAGATCTGATGGCAGCCAGATGGGGAAGCAGGTGGTTTGGGACATACAAGTGCATCTACCTTGGCTGATAATCCCAATCTCCAATACAACCAGGGAGGAAGGAGGGGCAGCTGCCAGCATCAGGGAGTCCCAAAAGGTCCAGAAAATATGGAGAACATGCCCACATTATATGTTTGTTCCTCATAGCTCAAGACCCTTGGCTCATGCGAAAAGTGCATCGAAATTCCTTAAGGAGCTGGGAAAAGACCATCAGGGTAACTAGGATCCCAGGCAGCTAGTTTTCTGATCCAGCGGCTCATGCGGCGTTCAAAGGGGTAATTCCTGCTGTATTTTGAGGGCACACGCCCCAGCTCTGAGGAGCTGGATGAGATATTCACCTTATATCGGTGATACACACGTAACAAACATGTATCCGGTATATGTCCCCCCCCACAAGATGCCACCTTTATATCAATAATGTATCTCCTTAAATCTTCTGTACCATATTATGAATAAAATATTCCCATAGTAGAAAAAAAAATAAATATGAAAAGAATGGGGTGGTAGGGAAGTGGAATATTCAAACGGCTTCAAGGAAGAAATCCAAATATTTTTCCTTTGAAGCCTTTTTATTCCACTTCTCCGAGGCTATGGGTTCCCACATTTACACCAGAGGTAGGACCCCCCCAAAAAAAAAATTATATTATATATATATAAAACATACAGGTATGTACCACCTCTAAACTGTCATAGGACCCTCATCCTCAGACAAAAGAATAAACTAGCTTCAGGGAAAACTCAAGATTCTCCGCCTGAACTGTATGAGAATTTTTCTCCTACCCCCTATATTATAGTATATATAATTATACAAAGACAAAATACATTGACAAAACATTCACAAAAATATGATACAAAGTAAAACAACATAGGTAACTCTGAGGCTACATCTCAGAATACATCGTCCAGCACCCCCAGCGGTGGGCACGCGTGCCAGAATGCTGCAGGCATTTTCCTCTCTGGATCGCAACACTGAGTCTCGGAGAGGAAGCTGGTCGCCCTATTCCATGGTTTCTATGATGACTATTTCACCTAGCTCTTTGAGGAACTTTAGGAGCACACTTGCCCGAGCTCCAAGGTGTCTCTGACCCTATAGGAATGAGTTATAGCAAGGGGAAGGTCTCATATATGCGAGAGTCTTCTGATCTCCTGTGGCTGGCAATCCTCCACCCTCCAACCCCCTTCCACTACGAGTATGGCAGTAGGTGTCCTGCCAATGTGGCGGCACATGTGTATCCCAGGCAATCTGCCTTTCCGTCCTTCCAAGGTAGGCATAGTGGCTCCATCAGGACCTTTAGACTTCCATCAACCTCTGCATCTTTTGGTTCCGTATGAGCTGGCAACGGGCTGTGGCGAGGCTTCTCTTTATGATGTCATTGACCTCCTCATGCCTGGCATACTTCCCTTCTGCTGTGTGACACACGAGACCATGAAGTCCCGATTGATCACTGTCGCCCTGCCGCAAATACACCTATGTTCGGTGAGGAAGGGGCGGCTAGGCGAAGAGGCAACACCATCCGAATGACCTTGTGGTCTAGTCCGAGTGCCCAGAGGGAATTGGAACGCAAACAGAAATCTCCGAGTGTGGGTGGCCTTCAACTGCCAGGAGACCGACTTTTTCCTTTCCTGGGCGTTGGAGAGCATTGTGTTGGCGATTTTTTTTCCATGATCGTTTGTCCCAGTGGGACTGTTTGTGTTTCTTTGGGAGGCCTGGTCTACAGGAGGAACTGTAAAGGGTGCACCCACCGAATCGCTGGCTTTCAGTAAAAAACATGGGGTCTTTGAAAGCTCCTACCATGACTCTCAAGCGTGTCGGGAACAATCTTCATGACTAATGCACGGACACCAAACACGAAGACAGAAAAGTCAGGTTTAAAGCAACATGCTTTGGCTTTGCGCACCCTTATACCTCCCAGTGTAGACTGGGAGGGTTGCCGATCCCATTGCTTCCTCTATGACAGGTTCAGTGCCTTCTTAAGGGTTGACCCTCATGTGTGCGTCATATTCTCAAGTGTTGGGTTTTTCAAAGGAGGGTCACACCTTAGGAAGTAGTGAGTCTTGGGAATAGTAAGGCACCTTGTTTACCTGGGAGTTTACCTGGAGAGAGTTCCTGGGGTCCAACGCCCCCCGCGGCACCGGTCTGTGACTATGCCCATCCTGTGATCAGAGCCGGATCAACCAGGCTGTTGCCTGCTGGCGGCACGCAAACCAACGTAACGAGCCACAGCCTGTGCTATCATGAACTGACTTTAGTCCTAGTTCCATGCCAGCTTGACAGAACTGCCAGGTCTGTTTGAAATCCCCTTATGTGTGCGGGAGGCAGATTGAACAGTCTCGTCCCCTGACTCTTATTTTATGGTCACCTTGAACGTGCTAGTGACACCCTGCTTTTCATTGGGGGATGGTGCATCGTCAGCCAAGTCACATAGCCTTCGTAGTGAGTGATTTTCGTGTGCAAGTTCGGTACTAGTTCCCTCTGAGTATTTTCCAGTGTATATACTCATGTAATCTCTCCCATCCGTGCGTTCCAGGGAATACAGGTTTTAGGAACCTCAAGAGCGCTCCCAGTAATTGAATGTTTTTTATTCTCCGTTATCGCGCCGTGAACGTTCTCTGTGCATTTTCTAGTCAGCAATTGTGCACCTGCCTTGAAAGTAGAGGAGATACAGAGCATCATGGGCATCAAGATTGCTTTATTCTCTCCACCATTCTCATGGCAGGTCATTCAATTTGTCTTGAGGACTGTGTCGATGGCCTGTGATCCCACGTTGCCACCCAAGAGGGTACTGTTGGATGGAGTGGTATAGAGACATTCTGGAGAAGTCTTCCACAGCATTGATTATTTCCTGGTTTGCAGTGAGATTACACCTTGGAGGGATTTTCGGATGAGTACCCCAAGTCTTCTCCCTGTGTTTCACCAGTTTTAGGTCCCAACCAGGGACTCTCTTTCAGTACCTGCCAGAGTGCCATTATCCAATACCAAACGGTTGAGCTCGCTGCGTAGGCTGGAAGTTAGTTCTGTATTACTGGCCAAGCAGAAGAGAAGTGGAGTCTGAGTAGGACACCCTGCGAACACCTCTGAGAGATAGATTTCATTTGTCTCCAAACAAAAGAATTGAGGGTTTGCTGTAGCCGGGCTGAAATGAACGGAAAAAGACTGGGGAAGTGATCCCGAACTGCTTGGCAAGACAGCATCTCTCTCTTTCCAATTAAAGGCATTCTAAAATCCCAAGTTTGACTTATGGTCCTTGTCTTCTGGTAGTCCTGATGTTACCCTTGCCGCATGAGGCTGCAGCGTCACGCCTTTGAGGGACCACAAAGCCCAGTTGGGTGTGGCTGGATAAAACTGCAGCTTCAAGCGAATGTTTCTTACTGCTGCTTTGGCAACGAGGACGCGAAGAGTGTTTCCAACCGCAATGGTCTGATTCCCCATCCGCTTCTTCAGGCAACACGGTGAGGCTCCAAAAAAGAAAGGTTTAATCTACTGGATTCGCCCAGCCAGGCAGTTGTTGACGAAAGTTTGTTAACTCGGTGGAAGAAGTGATGGCAGATGCACCGAGTGACTGGATTTACCATCTCCATGAGTGCTGAGGAAATGACACAAATCGCCTTATAGACTTCCGATTCGGAAAAAATATTTGTTCAGTGATGGGATCTTCCTGGGGGTTGTTGTTGGGGGCTATGGTCCCCCGGGGTTGGATGCTTGTCTCTTGTGTGGGCTTGGTTCATTTTTGGGGGCTACAGTGTCGTCCTTGTAATTATTTTTATTGCTCCCACTGTGTTCCTTCTTCGTTTTTTTTGCAAACCCTGGCGAAAATTTTCTCGTTTTCGGGGAAACTTTTTTTGGGGTTCCCCCTTTGTGTTCCTGCGATGAGGGGGCAGAGGGACACTTTACCGTTCTTGGGTAGTTTGACACTGCCTTGAAATGACGGGGTTAGCAGTTTCCCCTCGTCTCTCAGGAACTGCAAGAAGACTTTTGCCGAACAGGAGCAGTTGCGCCATGTTTGGGGATGGTGCCGGGCTTCTAATTTGGTGGAACCTCCATTCACCGTTTTGAAAAGGTCTGGAATTTCCCTGCGATATTGGCGAGTGCTTTGGGGATGTGGGTAGGGTCTTTTAGCAGGGGATTTGAATCCCAACGAAGGTTATCAAAATGAGGGGTTTTATATTTATATATTTTCCCGTCCTTCTCTGGCTTTAATGCAACGTCTTTGCCATATAGGACAAGTGAAAATTTGTGTTTACTGGGGACCTGGGTTTACCTGGAGGGTTCCGGGGGGCAACGCCCCCGCGGCCCCCTCTGAGCAGGGCCCCCGGGGGTCAGGCCGATCAACCAGGTGTTGCTGCGGCTGCACGCAAACCAAAACAGCCAACCGGGTGATCCGGGAAATGATTTTTGGTGCTGTCCAGTGCCCGTTGAAGCTGCCGGGGTCTGTTTTTAAACCCCCTTATGTGGGTGGGGGGTTGAAAGCTCGGGCCCCCGACATTTTGTATGTCCTTTTTAAGTGTAGTGAACCCCCGCTTTTCATTGGGGGGATGGTGACGCTCCAAATCTTTTTCTTTGTAGGGGTGATTTTTGGCAAGTTCGGTACTAGTCCTCTGGATTTTTAGGGGTATATAATCATGTTTCCCCCCTCCCGGTTAGGGAATAAGGGTTTTGGGAAACCCCAAGCGCTCCCCTAATTGAGGGGGTTTTTTTCTCCCTTATGCGCGCCGGAAAGTTCTCTGTAATTTTCTAGGTCGGCAATTTCATTTCCTTGAAAGGTGCTGTTGTGTGCAGTATTCCAGCCTGAAGAAAAGGCCCTGAAGAGTGTCATATGGGTTGGCCCCCTATTTTTTGAAGGTTTCATTATCCCCCTGTATTTTTCTGCAGATGCGATTGATACATGTTATGGTCTTAAAGGTGAGATCCCCCGCAGATCACCCCCAGGTCTTTGCGTTGGTGTTTCGCTCTATTTTTGGCCAAAATTTGTTTTGTCTTGATGAAGTTTTAAATTTTCCCCATTTTTCCAATTGGTAATTGAAATTTCCATGTTGAACTTCATATTGTTTTCTGCAGCCCAAAAAAGTTTTGGTTGATGTTGCTGGAGCTTTGCAGTGTCTGCAAGGGAAGACCTGTCATGGATTGGGTGTTCTGCAAAGGAAGACACGGTTGGTGGTGACTCTTGTCTATGTCGGTTTAAGGATGAGGAACAAATGGGGGGCGAGTAATGTGCCTTGTGGAAAAGAGCTTTTACCGGTGCCTCGGACTTTACTCTGTTGACGACTACTCTTGTGTTCTGTTTGTGAGGAAATTTTTAGTCCCTCGACCGACTTTTCCCGTTATTCCTTTTGCCGCATTTTGTGCGCTATTGCCAGGGCCACTTGTGAAGCTTTTTCAAGTCGTATAATTACATCTGCATTTTTTTTGTTTCTAGTGCATTTAGGCCTTGTCGTGTGGTCCAAAGTTGAGACGCGGAGCGACCCGTTTAAAACCCAGTTGCCCTGGGTTGTGTAAAAGATGGGTTTCTAGAGCGTGGTGATCTTGTCTTAGGACCCTTTCAAAGATTTTTTGATTGGGTGTTTGTGCTATTGGTCTGTAGTTCTTTGCTGTTGCTTTACTGCCCCCCTTTTTGGAGGGGGGGCTATGTCTGTTGTTTTTAGTAATGTGGGACGACCCCCCCGTCCTGCTCCCTCTCCATAGGATGGAAAAGGCTCGTGAAGGGGGTTTCTTGCAGTTTTTGGGAATGAACACAGGTTTTTCCATGAGTCTGGCCCGGGGGCGAGTGCAGGGGCTTGTCATTTATCGCCGTTCGAAGTCTTTTTGGCGTAAAGGATCCCATGGGAAAGGGGTTGTGTTAATAAAAATTTTGTGGCTCTCTCATAAAAAATTATTTTGTTCTTGACTCTCAGTCGGGTTAGCGGCTTGCTAAAAACTGGTAATTTTGGGACTTGAGTATTTCCACTTTTTTTCCCCTTTTTCCCCCTCTGTTTAAGGGCCCCAATCTTTTTTTAAGTAGGGGCCCAAAACTGGACTTTGTTCTCGATTTTGATTTGGCTGGGGAAAAAAAAATTTATTTTGGGGGTTTCTTTCGATTTCTTTTAAGGGCCCTTTTATTCCCCCCGGGCGTTTTCCTACTCCTAAAGGATTCTTTTAGCTTAAGTTCAAATGCTTGCTTTTTCCCTGGGCCCAGGGGTCCCCCCCTACGAAATTTCAAATATTGACCTTTTTTAGCCGTATGCAAAAATTTTAAACCAAAATCATTCCGAACCTAACGAAAAATATTTTATTTCTTTGTATTTTTTTAGTATTAAATTTTTGGGTAAACGTATTAAAAATAAAAATTTATTTTGGGTTTGGCTAAAATAAATTTCTCTTCTTATTTAAAAAGGTTAGGTAATTTTCTAAGATTTTTTGGTGCAAAATTAAAAAAATTTACATTAACAAAAAATAAAAAAAATATATTTTTTAAACGTAAAAGAAAATTTAAAAAAACAATTTTAAAAAAGAGTTCTTGAAGTTTTTGTTTATTTCATTTAAAAACTTTACAGGGTTTAAAAATTTAAAAAAAAAAATATATAAAAAGGGTACGTAGGAAACCTTAAAACCTAAAAAAAACATACACTTACAAGTTTTAACAACACATTGTAATTGTTTATTATTATTATTATTAAATATTCGCCGGTAGTCTCCCGGCCCGGGCCTTGTCCAAGTGGTGGCCCGGCCTTGGCTCCCTCTTTAGGGAGTGTCTGAGACCTAAGTCTCCCATGGGAGGAGGCACAAGTACCTCCTCATCTTTGGGACCAACTGTCCCCAGGCCTAGCCACAAGCTAGGCCTCTCTGGTCTGCCATCCCCGCCCCAAGGGGGGAAATGGGAATGACAGTCTTATGAGCTAAAGGCTCGGGCTCAGGCACCTACCCTACCCTAGAAGGGTTAGGCATGGTGTCGATGCATTGTAATTGACATAAAAGAGGTTACCCATATACACTCACAAAATTTTCCATATATCATACTACTATAATATAAACAATATTAACTATATAACTATATAAACTATCTAAAATATAAACTATATAAACCTTTCAGATTTGTATAGTTAACATACTATGACTGATATATGACAAAGGTTCACAACCTTCACAGTAGATAATCAGAGGAATGACCTACATCACAATCTCAGTTAAAAACAAATACATGCACTTCCCAAAATTAACCCCTATACAATAAGAATTACCTAAAAACATACATACGTACCTCACTACAATCCCTCTTTAAGCATTGAAAAAAAAAATGAAAATCCTAAGCCTCACACTTATACTAAATAAATATTAATAAATATTACTAAATATTAATACAGCCTCTTCCACCGGCTGAGCACATTATATAAAGTAAGAGACTAAACCATACTCATTACAAATTTTTAACGAGGCATTACAAATTTATGGAAGTCATTATCGTTCCATCTCTCATCAACTGGATGAGCACATTATATAATGCTAAATAAAGTCAGTACACTCGCTAAAACCCCCAACATAAACCAAAAAACATAATTTAAATAACCTCTCATTGCGATACAATTATCGCACATGAAATATGCCCAATAAAGGCTATAAATGCACACTCTACATAAGCCCAAAAGCTCTTCACGGTCTTAAAACCTAAAATCTTGACACCATTCACATTTAATAATGAAAAAGGGGCATGACCCCCCTGACACATCAAAAAACAAAATTCCCCCATTGTTACTACAAATTTGGGTTGATACCCCTTTTTGCTTTCTGTCCCCCTTGCATGCTAAATAAAACTTATCCCAAACACATTTTACACCTTCTAAAACCCCATACCCCTTTAACTCCACCCCCCCTGGGGAGGCGACCCCCTGTGTCCCCCTGAATTCCCCTTTCCGGGTATGTAAATCCCCAACCCCCCCCCTTACTCCCCCAACCCAAGCCCGTAAAATTGATGAAAAACCCTAACGTTAACTTTAAACCCTTTCCCGAAAAATCCTTCCCACCTCCTCCATACATTTCTATTACAAACACCCGTACGAAAAAACCTTACCGTTTAGTCCCCGCCCCCGCACCTCACAACCCCCATCCCCCTAAACACCCACGTTATATATATTTTAATCACCTTTATATAACCCAAAGCTTTTATAAAAACCAAAACCCCTCCCAATCTAGGTTTATGCACGCAGAACCGACACCCCTGGGCCCCCAACCCCAGAACAACCCTTTTTAAAACCAATATCTAACCCCTCCGCCCCCACAAAAGTATACTGCATAAAACCCCGTCCCCACCTCCCCACTTTTCCACCCCCTTTCCCCCCAAAATTACCCCTTTTTTTTCCCCCCCCTTTAGTACCCCCCCCGAGGGGTTTGTTTGCATGAAAAAAACCCGATCCCTTCCCCCCCTTTAATCCCTTTCCTTGCGTACTTGGGGAACCCAATCCCTCAACGGGTAAAACAATCCTTTCTGCAAGCAGCCTACAAAAAACATCTACTAAAATTTTTCCCGGGGTTTTCTCTAACCAACATCAAAGCCCTCAAAATATTTTCACTTTTCCCTCAATCCACCAACCATAAAATTCCCCAAAAACCCTACATGTATTTTTCCCCGGGGGCCTGCCCTCCACTCACACCTTCGCGAAAAAACCTCCCATTTAAAAAAACACAAATTTAAAATCCCCCTTCCCAGACCATAAAACCCCAAACCCCACCCGGGCAAAACAGGTAACATTACACCTTTTCTCCTCAGCCAATCCCCCTTAAACCCCCACAAAAAAGTTAAAAAATTTTCGTCGCAAAATTTTCCCCACAAACGCCGCCCCTTTTAAAGGGGAACACGGCTGCACGTCCAAACCTTACTTTTCAATAATACATTTATAACAATCACCTTTTGCACGAGGCCCGATGTAAAAAGGTCGAAATGCCCCCGAACGCCCCAACCTTCCATTAATCTTTCGTTTTTTTTCCTCTCGACGGGGCCCAAGTATCTTTTTTAGGGTTTCCCCCAAATTTTTTTAAAAAACACCGTTTTTTTTCCTCAAAACGTTCCCATCTCCCCCCCCTCCACCCAATCCCCAACCCCATGATCATTGCTTCTCTCTTTTTTTCCCTGCATCCCTGTTGCTTTTCCCTTTTCAAACCGGGAACTGTTGTTCGTCTACTTTTCCTTTTTCCCCCCCCTTTTTGACCCCCCCCCCCCCCCCCCAAAAAAAAAAAACCCTTTAAAAGGGGGTTTTCCCCCAAAAAAAATTTTTTCCCCCCAAGCCCCCCTTCCCCCCCCCCCCCCCAAAACCTTTCCCTTCCCCCCTTTTTTTAAAAAAATTTAAAAAATTTTTCCCCCCCCCTTTTTGGAAAAACCCCCCCCCCCCACCCCTTTTTCCCCCCCCCCCAAACCCCCCCCCCCCCTTCCCCCCCCCCCCCCAAAACCCCAATATTTTGCCCCCCCCCCCCCCCCCCCCAAACCCCCCCCGCCCCCCCCCCCCCCCCCCCCAAACCCCCCCAAAAAAAACCCCCCCCCTTTTCCCCCCCCCCCCCCGGGGGCCCCCCCCCCCAAACCCCCCCCCCCTCCCCCCCCCCAAAACCCCCCCCCCCCCCGGGAAAAAAACCCCCCGGGCCCCCCCCCCCCCCAAAAATTAAAAAACCCCCCCCCTTTTACCCCCCCCCCCAACCCCCGTTTCCCCCCCCTTCCCCCCCCCCCCCGGGCCCCCCCCCCCTTTCCCCCCCCCCCCCCCCCCCCCCCAAACCCCCCCCCCCACAACCCCCCCCCCCCAGGCCCCCCCCCCCCCCCCCCCCCCCTCAAACCCCCCCCAAAAAAAACCCCCCCCTTTTTTTTTCCCCCCCCCCCCCCCCCCCCCTTCCCCCCCCCCCCCCCCCCCCCCCAAAAACCCCCCCCCCCCCCCCCCCCCCCCCCTTACCCCCCCCCCCCCCCCCCCCCCCTTTCCCCAAAATTTTCCCCCCTTTTTTTCCCCCCCCCCCCCCCCCGGGGCCCCCCCCCCCCCCAAAAACCCCCCCCCCCAACCCCCCCCCCCCCCCAACCCCCCCCCCCAAAACCCCCCCCTTAACCCTTCCCCCCCAAAACCCCCCCCCCCCCCTTTTTTCCCCCTCCCCCCCCCCCCCCCCCCAAACCCCAAAAAACTTCTTCCCCCCCCCCCCCCCCCCCCCCCCAAAAACCCCCCCCAAACCCCCCCCCCAAAAATTTTCCCCCCCCCCCCCCCCCCCCTTTCCCCCCCCCCCAAAACCCCCCGGGGGGCCCCCCCCCCCCCCCCCCCTTTTTTTTCCGCCCCCCTTTTCCCCCCCCTTTCCCCCAACCCCCCCCCCCCCCCCCCCAAAAAAAAAAAAACCCCCCCCCCCCCCTTGGTTTTTCCCCCCCCAAAAAAACCCCCCCCCCCCCCCCCCAAAAACCCCCCATCCCCCCCCCCCCCCCCCCCGGGAAAAAAAAACCCCCCCCCCCCCCAAAACCCCCCCCCCCCCCCCCCCCGGGGGGAAGGGCCCCCCCCCCCCCCCCCCCCCCCAAAAAACCCCCCCCCCAAACCCCCCCCAAAAGGGGTTTGGGGGGTTTTCCCCCTTTTTCCCCCCAAAACCCCCCCCCCCCCCCCCCCCGGGGGGGCCCCCCCCCCCCCTTTTTCCCCCCCCGGCCCCCCCCCCCCGCCCCCCCCCCCCCCCCCCCCCCGGGGCCCCCCCACCCCCCCCCCCCCCCCCCCAAAATTTTTTTTGGGGGCCCCCCCCCCCCCCCCCCTTTTCCCCCCCCCCCCTTTTTTTAAACCCCCCCCCCCCCCCCTCACCCCCCCCCCCCCCACCCCCCCGGGGGCCCCCCCTTCCCCCCCCAACCTCCACGAACACGCCTTACCCGACATGCTACTTCAACAGTTTTGAAAAATCTCACTACAACCCCGTGAGAAAGATACACTCTATCTAACCTCGCTGCATACCCTCTCCTAACAAATGTATGCTCTGTCTCCCACGCCCTCCCCTCGAATGCGTCCCTTAACCTAATATCCCTCAATAAATCTCGTAGGGCCACCGACACATAACCTGCCCCTTTCGGTTCCACATCAGCCCTCCTAATGACGCAGTTCCAATCACCTCCTACTATTGCCACCTCCGGTAATGCACAGAAAAAAAACACAAGGTTCTCACACACAAACTCCTGCTTCACCTGTACGTTATTCTCTGCAGGCGCATATACACTAATAAAGGCCACACGTTTTCCCATCCACAAACCATCTATGCGCAACACCCTTCCCCCTCCCCCCCCACTTCTCTGCAAAACAAACGGGCTCGCCTCCCTAATTAATATACCCACCCCTCCTCTCAAACGGGCAGATGGCAGGGTTACCACCTGAAACCCCTCCATCTCCAACACCCTACCCTCCTTAAAATTGTGCTCCTGAAGGAGCACAACATCCACTCTAAATTTATTCAGAAACATTCGAAACCATTCTCTCTTTACACTATTACACAAACCATTAACGTTTACTGTCATACACCGGAGGCCTATTAAAGTTTCCATCCTTGCCTCCTCTCTTCACTCTTCCGATGGGCACCAGAACGTGTGGGACCACTTGTCACCAGCACACTTCCCTCTCTCCCCCCCCCTTCTTTCGGTGCCTCCTGTCATGGCCACCACTACCTTCACCTTTTGCCCATATTTGCTTCCCAGTCTGCTGCGCTGGCGTTAGGACATCATCTGAATCCGATGCAGCAGCTCTCTTTCTTGTGACAGGCGCATCCTCCATGGCTTGGTCTGGGGATGCCTCACAATGTACCTCAACCTACACTGTACACAGTAGCAATGATCTCGGTGACACCTCAGTCACGCTGTCACTCCCGTCGTCCTAATAGTTCTGTTGTTGATGCACCACAGCCTTCAACTCGTCTTCTACCACCTTTCCAGGAGCAGCCACCTCCTCAGGCGGTGACAAGGACTTCAGAACCTCGGCTAATTTCTCCTCAATTTAAGAACATAAGAACATAAGAACGAAGGAACACTGCAGAAGGCCATGCGAGGCAGGTCCAAGTCTCCTACCGGCTTAAGCCAATGCACCCAACCTAGTCAGGTCAGGTCACATTGACTTAAGGGAGGAACACGGCAACCGACCTGTTAGCACAAGCTATCAGGTCTAACTCACACCCACCCACATTTACTCATGTATTTATCCAACCTATTTTTAAAGCTACACAACGTTCTGGCCTCTATAACGGTACTTGGGAGTTTGTTCCACTCATCCACAACTCTATTACCAAACCAGTACTTTCCTATATCCTTCCTGAATCTGAATTTTTCCAACTTAAAACCATTGCTGCGAGTCCTGTCTAGGCTAGATATTTTCAGCACACTATTTACATCCCTTTATTTATTCCTGTCTTCCATTTTTTACACCTCAATCATACCCCCCCAATTCTACGTCTTCTAGAGAGTGCAGTTTCGGGGCCCTTAGTCTATCCTCATAGGGAAGGTTCTGATACATGGGATCATCTTTGTCATCCTCCTTTGTACATTTTCCAGAGAATTTTTTATCCATTTTGTAATACGGTGACCAAACTGTGCAGCATAATCTAAATGAGGCCTAACCAAGGATGTATAGAGTTGAAGACAACCTGAGGACTCCTATTATTTATGCTTCTTGATATGAAGCCAAGGATTCTATTAGCTTTATTTGCGAACACTTATGCACTGTTGTCTTGGTTTCAGATTACTGCTAACCAGAACTCCTAAATCTTTTTCGCAATCCGTAATATTAAGTCTACAAAATTTAGTTTATATGTGGCATGGTTATTGTCCTGTCCAACATTTAGAACTTTGCATTTGTCTATATTAAACTGCATCTGCCACTTCTCCGACCCTGCATCAGTCTATTCAAATCTTCCTGGGTGCTCGAATGTCCTCGTCAGAATGAATTCGACGGCCTATTTGGTGTCATCGGGAAACTTGCCGATGTCGCTCTTTATGCCCCTCATCTATGTCGTTTTGTAGATTGTGAACAGCAGGGGGCCCAACACTGACCCTGTGGAAAAACCGCTCGTGACGCTTCCCCCCTCTGATTTCTCCCATTTATGCAAACTCTCTGCGCCTATTTGTCCCAAACCCTGCCTTATCCAGGAAAAATTTTCTCCTCCCATTCCTCAATAGTCTCTGATGTGGGACCCTGTCAAAAGCCTTACTGAAGTCCATATACACAATATCATATTCATTACCATGATCTGCCTCCTCAATACCTTAGTGAAAAAAGTTAAAAAATTCGTAAGGCAGGAACGCCCCTTTGTAAAACATGCTGAGATTCGTGATTAATTTATGCTTTTCAAGATGGCTACGAACTGCCTCGGCAATTATTGATTCCATAAATTTTCCCACTATGGAGGTTAGGCTTATTGGTCTATAGTTCGAAGCTAAGGACCTGTCACCTGTTTTGAAAATAGGTATCACATTTGCCATTTTCCACTTATCTGGCACCATGCCAGTTTGTAGTGATATGTTGAAAAGATTAGCCAAAGGTGTGCTAAGCTCCTCTTTACATTCTTTAGAACCTTGCATACAGTTCATCAGGGCCTGGGGATTTGTTAGTTTTAATTTATCTATTTGCCTAAGGACCATGTCACTTGTGACCCTAATAGTGCACAGTTTTATATCGTCCTGTTCTACATAATTTATCATTACTGGAATATCGCTGGTATCCTCATGGTAAAAACTGAGAGGAAGTATGTGTTTAAAATTCTACACATTTCCTTATCACTGTCAGTGAGCTGACCCGAGGAACTTTTGAGTGGGCCTATCTTGTCCCTGATCTTACTTCTGTATACCTGAAAGAATCTTTTGGGTTAGTCTTCGATTCTTTTGCAACTTTAACCTCATAATCTCTTTTGGTTTTCTAATTCCCTTTTTTATTTCTCTCTTTAACTGAATATATCGATTTCTAATTGCCCCTCTCCTCTTTTGATTTGCCTATATATGCCTCTCTTTTGACCAATCAGATATTTTAATCTATTGTTCATCCATTTAGGATCATTTTTGTTTGATCTGATTTCCCTATTTGGAACATAATTTGACTGAGCAGCTAGAACTATGCCTGGAAAGCATCATATCGGCAACCATCACCACCTACCTGACCCTTAGTCAGGTCATTCCAGTTCAGCACCACCTAAGTAATTTTTCAGTCTATGAAATCAGCCAAGCGAAAGTCGGGGACGGAGACTTGATTGCCATTATTAGGGGAATTCCATGATATATTAAAACTGAGTGATTTGTGATCACTCTCCCCAAGCTCATCATTAACCTCAAGATTTATTAATTAGTGTTTCCCTACTGGCAAGAACGAGTCAAGGAGGTTATTTCCCCTAGTTGGCTCTGTCACAAACTGTTTAATAAAAACAATCCTGGATCGTATCAAGAAAGTCACCCGACTCTAAATTTCCTGTCAAATTGCTCCAGTCAATCTGTCTATAGTTGAAACCCCCATTAGACAACATTTTCGTATGAGACCCTTACGAATTTCGTCCCATAGAATTTCCACTCCCTACAAGATTTGGGGCCCTGAAAAATACCCCCAAAATTTTTTTTTCTGGGCCCCTCGAGAAGCGTAACCAAACAGATTCAGTGGCTGACGTTCTAATTTAATATTTTGTCTAACACAAAAAATTTAAATTGTCTCTGAAATACATCGCTACTCCCCCCCTTTTCCCTTTTTGACCCTGTCGTGTGGAAAAATTTATGCCTGTATGGACATTCAGGGGGCATCTCTCTATTTTTCAGATTGAGCCCGGTCTCTGTTATAGCAAATATCTAGTTTTCCCCACTTGCAATTAATCTTAGCTCATCAATTTATTTCTAAACTCCTGCTATTTTTATAGTAAACCTTAAGGGAGCTAGTCCCTTTCTGCCCCCTGCTGTCCCCCTTTGTTTGCACCTGTTCTATTTTCTTTTTTTATAATTTATCGAAAGCCTTTTATAAAATTTCGTTTTCCCAACCCATGTTGCACCTGCTTGTTTCCCACAACACCTACCTTATCTTCCTCCTGTATTTTTTCTCAACCCATCCACGGAAGGTCTCTTGCCAGGGGAACTGGGCAAGGGCCCCACCCCCCTCCCCCACCTTATGCCCTCACCACATCTCCCGTAGACGCCACCCCCTTCACGTCGTTGACATCACCGCTTCCCCGGTGAGAAGCGGATGTCTCCGCCCCCGGGGGCCGGACCGTTGCCCCTTCCCACACTCACCGCTTGGACATATTCCCCCCAAATCGGGATGTACCTTTGCCCACGTTTGACACCATGCCTGGTCCTGAATTCCTTTAGGTACACGCAAGACGGTATGGGGTCCAAAGTATTTTAGGTTAAAGTGCCCTCCGGCCCGACCTGTGTAGGCACCCACACCCACTTACCATGCTGGGCAAATGACGTTCCTATTCCTCAAAAAATTTTCTGATATCGTCTCATCCGCCTCAAAGGGGACATTAGCAGTTTAACCTTATAATGTTGGATCATCGATATCCTCAACACACAGTGGTGTTCTCAAGACTTACGTCCTAAAAAAGGGTTGCCCAACGACTCGAAAACCGTTGCTGAGAGCAGTTTCACAAAAAAATACGTGCTCCTTTAAATGCTACTCTTTAAAACTTCCACCTGAATGCCATACGGTCTCTGATGTTTTTGGTATAATACCTGGGCTGAACGGGAGCCCCCACAGAAGTTCAACGCCGACAGTGTTAATCCGGGCCCTTAAAATAAATGCCAGTTGACAAATGGTATTTCTCTGGACTGCGAAGAACGCGAAAACACCCCTCACACTACTCAGTCGGGGAAACTGAAGTGCGTTTGCGCCGGGAGGTCTACACGGCCCTAAGCGATGCAGACAATTCAATGGGAAATAATTATAGGAAGGGTAGCCCAGTTCATTGCATTAAGGCCTTTACTGTAATAAAGCCCCATTGTAGAAACAAGAGTAATGATTGTCCTCAAAGGGGGAAAAACCCTTTCTTTTTATGAAGATTGCCAGGGGTTTTTGGCGACATAGTGTGACCCCCCTATTTGGACATTAATTATACAAAAAAAATGGATCTGTATTGAAAATTGCAGTATTTATCTTAATATACAAAACATTCTATAAAAAGACTTACGAAATTAACAAGTGGAAAAAAGGGAAATGTTATACCCATTTTCAAGGGCCCAGGGGCGGGCCCCACTTCCAACTACAGACCCCAAAAAGCCTTACCCCCATAGTGGGGGAAAATTTTTGGGAAACAAAATTGCAGAAGCAATGTTTTGAATTTGAAAGGTATAAATTTATTAATCTTCACAACACGGTTTTACAAACGGGCGTTCCTGTCTAGAATTTTTTAAACTTTTTTCTAAAGGTGTTTTAGGAGGGAATCATGGTAATGAATCGATACTGTGTATATGGGCTTCGCAAGGCTTTTTATTGAGATCCACTCAAAACTATTGAGGAAAATTAAGGCCACGGGAAAAGGGGGAAAAATTTTTTTTTTGCGTAGAGGCATGGAGAAAAGGCAGCGAGAGTTTGCATCAATGGGAGAAATGGGGATGGTCACGGGCACGAGGGTGTTCCACGGGTCAATGTTTAGCTCTTTGTTTTCACAATTTTTTGTAATGATATTGTGAGTTTAAAAATAGTAACATAAGAAATTTGTTTATGAACCAATTGGTTCCATAATTTATTCTAATGAGGGCATAGATCACTCTGGGGTTTGAAAAAGCTGATGCATTGAACGGAGAAGTGGCAGATGGTTTTAATATAGAAAATCAACGTTCATAACACGGACAACAAAAAATGATACCACATGTAAACTAAATAATGTGATCTTAAATATTAGGATTGTGATAAGGATTTGGGAGTTTTGTTCAAGTAATTTTAAAAAAACAACAGTGCTTTTGTGTTTAAATAAAGAAAACAGAATCCTTGGCTTTTTTTTGTGGGCAAAATAAGAAGGTCTGAGGGAAGCATGGGATGTCAAAAAAATTAATGTTCTCGACATTCCTAAAGGAATTATAGTCATTTATATCATAGATGTTGACACCACGCTATAAGAGAGCTCATATCCCCTAATTTTTTTAGGAATTTTTGGGCGTGAAAAAAACCCCGGACATAAGTACCCCGGGCAGTAATATCGGGCATATCTGGGGAGTAAGTTCTGGGCGTGAGTACCAGGGCAGAAATAAAATGAGCAGTAAGTATCTGGGCAGTAAGTTTCATGGGCAGTGAGTACCTGGGCAGTAGTACCTAGACAGTGAGTACCTTTTGCGTTAGTTTAGGGGCAACGAGTACCTAGCCAGTTTAAAAACCTGAGCAAGAGTACCTGGGCATGAGTACCCGGACAGTAAGTACCTGGGAAGTAAAAACCTGGGCAATGAGTGCCTGGGCAATAGTACGTGGGAAATGAGTACCTGGGCAGTAAGTACCTGGACAGGGAGTACTTGTGCATTATGTACCTCGGCAGTGAATACCTGGGGCAGTAAGTTTCATGGGCACTGAGTACCGGGCGGTGAGTACTTGGGTGCTGGGTACCTGGGCACAGAGTATCTGGGCAGTAATACCTGGGCAGAAAGTATTTGTGCAGTTAAGTACTGGGCAATTAGTATTAGTGCAGTTAACTCCTTTCAGTGAGTACCTGGACAGTTGATACTGGTCAGTAAGTACCTGGGCAGTGAATACCTGGGAAGTTAGTACCTGGCAGTAAGTACCTGGACAATGATTTCCTGGGGAGTTAGTACCTTGGTAGTAAGTACCTCGGCAGCGAGTACCTGGGCAGTTATTACCTGGGTAGTTAGTATCTCGGCAGTGAATACCTGGACAGTTAGTACTTGGGTAGCGAGTACCTGGAGAGCAAGTACCTGGGTGGTGAGTACCCTGGCAGTAAGTACCTAGGCAGTGAGTACCTGAGCAGTAAGTACCTGGGAAGTAAGTACCTGGGCAATGAGTACCTGCGCAGTTAGTTCCTGGTCAGTGAGTACCTGGACAGTAAGTTCATTGGCAGTAAGTTCCTGGGTAGTAAGTACTTGTGTTGTAAGTCCCTGGGCAGTTATTACCTGGACAGTTAGTAACTTGGGTGTAAGTACATCGGCAGTGAACACCTTGGTAGTTAGTACCTGGGTAGTTAGCACCTCGGCAGTGAGTACCTGGGCAGTTAGTACCTTGGCAGTGAGTATCTGGACAGTAAATACCTGGGCAGTGAGTACCTGGGCAGTAAGTACCTGGGAGGCAAGTACCTGGGCAATGAGTACCTGTGAAGTTAGTTCCTGAGCAGTGAGTACCTGGTTAATAAATACATGGGAAGTAAGTTTCTGGGCAGTGAGAACCTAGGCAACAAGTGCCTGGGCAGTAAGTACCAGGGCAGTGAGTACCTGGGCAGTAAGTGTCTGTGTATTCAGTACCTGGGCAGTAAGTACCTAGGCAGTAAGTACTTGTGCAGTAAGTACCCGGGCAGTTATTACCTAGGCAGTAAGTAACTTGGCAGTATGTACCTCGGCAGTGAGTACCTGGACATTTATTATCTGGATAGTTAGTACCTCGGCAGTGAGTACCTGGGCAGTTAGTACCTTGGCAGTGAGTACCTGGAGAGTAAATACCTGGTTGGTGAGTATCTGGGCAGAAAGTACTTGGGCAGTGAGTACCTGGGCAGTAAGTACTTGGTCAATTAGTACCTGCGCAGTTAGTTCCTGGGCAGTGATTACTTGAACAGTAAGTTCATGGGCAGTGAGTACCTGGGCAGTGAGTACCTGGGCAGTGAGTACTTGGGCAGTGAGTACCTAGGCAGTAAGTACCTGGGCAATGAGTATTTGTGCAGTTAGTTACTGGACAGTAACTGAGCAGTATGTACCTCGACAGTGAATACCTGGCCAGTATGTACCTCGACAGTGAATACCTGGCCAGTAAGTACCTGGGCAGTGAGTACCTGGGCATTGAGTACCTGGGCAGTAAGTAGCAGGTCAATGTGTACCTGCACAGTTAGTTCCTGGGCAGTGAGTACTTGAAAAGTAAGTTCCTGGGCAGTGAGTACCAGAGCAGTAAATAAACTAGGCAGTAAGTAAACCCGGACAGAAAGTACCTGGCCTGTGAGTACCTGGGCAGTAAGTATTTTGAGCAGTAAGTACTTGGGCAATGAGTATTTGTGCAGTTAGTTCCTGGGCAGTTGAGTACGTGTGCAGTATGTTCCCGGCAGTGAATACCCGGGCAGTTAGTATATGGGCAGTGAGTATCTGGGCAGTAAGTGCCTGGGCGTAAGTACCTGGGCAGTGAACCCTGGGCAGTAAGTACCAGGTCAATGACTATCTTCGCAGTTAGTTCTGGGCAGTGAGTACTTGAACAGTAAGTTAATGGGCAGTAAGTTTTGGGCAGTAAGTACCTAGGCAGTGAGTGCTGGGCAGAAAGCACCTGGGCAGTGATACCTGGGGGGCAGTTTTTAAGCAGTAAGTACCCGGGCAATGAGTATTTGTGCAGTTATTCTGGGCCTCGATACGTCAGTTTATGGCAGGGTTTGGACTAAATTTACTCATCCAATATGGCATTCGTCAGATCAGAATGGGTCAATATGACATTCCTCAGGCCACAATGTTGTTCTTACCAGTAAACTGGACGACTTAAAATCTTCTTATTAGCAAGGGCACTGATAATGGTCTTGTAGATCTCAATGCCACGTAGGAATTATTTCTCATTAAGGGGAATTCATTGTGGTTATTGGGGAAGGACTGGCGTTCGATTGATGGTGGAGAAGCCGAGAGCAGGGAATGTTAACCTGGGGAGATCACCAACACTAGGAATTAATAGCTGAATCTGAAACGTTTCAAAATTTCCAGTCTTCAGATATCATAAATTAAAATACAGAAAAAACAATTTTGTAGGTAATAACTAGTCTCATGTGCAACCACCTTGGTAAAGGAAAATCTTATTCTGGAAATGTTTACCACACAGTGTCTTCATCTGTCCAATTACGAAGAGAGCACAAACAGGAAGATCAGATGTTTGATTGTTCAGTCCCCTTCAGCCTGGAGACAACACTGATTCAGCTATGTGGAGAAGAAAACGTTTTCACAATCAAGTACCCACGTGTTGCAAATGTGACAATTTATAACTTGTCAGTTCTCTTAAACGTAATTTGTAATTGTTTTTTGTAGACTAACTGAAATGTCAGACTAACACTATAAGGAAAGTTCAATGTACACTTTGCAGTCTACTAACTCACATAAGATCAAAACACTCGTGTTGTTACAAGACTACTGAAAAACGTCAGTCAGAAAAATTTTACTGCTGACTTAGAAGCATGGATCAGAGTATTGTGCATAACATGACTGTAATAGTCAGTGTGTCACCAGAGTGAGTAACATCACTGTAATAGTCAGTGTGTCACCAGAGTGAGTAACATCACTGTAATAGTCAGTGTGTCACCAGAGTGAATAACATCACTGTAATAGTCAGTGTGTCACCAGAGTGAGTAATCATCACTGTAATAGTCTAGTGTGTCCACCAGAGTAGTGAATAACATCACTGGTAATGTTCAGTGTGTCACCAGAGTGAATAACATCACTGTAATAGTCAGTGTGTCACCAGAGTGAGTAACATCACTGTAATAGTCAGTGTGTCACCAGAGTGAATAACATCACTGTAATAGTCAGTGTGTCACCAGAGTGAGTAACATCACTGTAATATGTCAGTGTGATCACCACGAGTGAGTAACATCACTGTATTAGTCAGTGTGTCACCATGAGTGATAACATCACTGTAATAGTCAGTGTGTCACCAGAGGTGTGTAATCATCACTGTAATAGGTTTTTTCAGTGTGTCTCCAGAGTGAGTAACATCACTGTAATAGTCAGTGTTGTTGTAACCAGAGTGAGTAAACACCACTGTAATAGTCAGTGTGTCACCAGAGCTGAGTAACATCACTGTAATAGTCAGTGTGTGTCACAGAGTTGATAAAATAAAAAAAAAAAAAAAAAAAAAAAAAAATAAAAAAATCATCACTGTAATAGTCAGTGTGTCACCAGAGTGAGGTACATCACTGGAATAGTCAGTGTGTCACCAGAGTGAGTAACATACTGTATAGATCAGTGGGTCACAGAGTGAGTAACATCATGTATAGTCCTGTGTGTCACCAGAGTGAGTAACATCACTGTAATTGTCAGTGTGTCACCAGAGTGTAATAAACATCACTGTAATGGTTCAGTGTGTCTCCAGGAGTGAGTAACATCACTGTACTAGTCAGGTGTGTCACCAGAGTGGAGTAACATCAATGTAATAGTCAGTGTGTCACCTGATGTGAGTAACATCACTGTAATAGTCATTGTGTCCACCAGAGTGAATAACATCACTGTAATAGTCTAGTGTGTCACAGAGTCGAATAAACATCACTGTAATAGTCAGTGTGTCACCAGAGTGAATAACATCACTGTATAGTCAGTGTGTCACCAGGTGAATAACATCACTGTAATAGTCAGTGTGTCACAGTGTGGGTAACATCACTGTATATAGTCAGTGTGTCACCAAGACGAGTGAGTAACATCACTGTAATTGTCAGTGTGTCACCCGAGTGAATAACAATCACTGTAATAGTCAGTGTGTCACCAGAGTGATAACAGCAATGTATTAGTCAGTGTGTCACCAGAGGGAGTAACATCACTGTAATAGTCAGTGTGTCACCAGAGTGGAGTAAATCACTGTAATAGTCAGTGTGTCACCAGAGTGAATAACATCACTGTAATAGTCAGTGTCGTCACCAGGAGTGAATAACTTCACGGTAATGTCAGTTGTCACAGAGTGAATAACACACAATGTAATAGTCAGTGTTGTCACCAGAGTGAATAACATCACTGTCAATAGTAAGTGTGTCACCATGCGTGAATAACATCACTGATAATTAGTGTCTGACCAGAGTGATACGAAAATGCTATACAATACCGACATGTGATACGTAAGCACACCTATGAACACCAATCTGGTACTTTATTTCGAAACATTTCGCCTACGAGTAGGCATTCCTCAATTAGAGTACAGATAGTTAGCAGAAGGAAGGGTAAAGATGTTATAAAAAACGATGTTAATCAGTCCATCACCTTTGAAGACATAGTATGAGGTGGTCATATCTCAGCCTGGAGAAGAGTTTTGCTTCATAGTCTGGAACAATAGTGAAGTTTTGAGCAACATTTATGGAAACTTTTGTCAAAAAAAAAAAAAAAAAGTGCAACCCATTCGCAAGAATTTTAAATCGTTTGTGCATAAATGGTACACATACCGTCATGACGAAGAATTTAGACACGTTGTACAACATCTGGGTATCTTTATTTGTAGATGTTTCGCCACCAGTGGCCTTTATCAATACAACACATGGAACATAATATGAGGTACTCAGTCCCTCAGCCTTTTTAACTGGTGAAGAAGCAACCCGTATTAGTCATGTTGGAACTGATGCACTTAACCCATCGAACTCACTGGTAAGAACCCCACTTGAGGGCGAGGAGGAAGTGGGGACAGGACCGAAGAATAGCGACGTGAGAGGCTACCATGTCTTGAGTCGGAGAAGAGCCGGGCTAAACTCAACCGCCTAAGCCATGGAGGGGAAACACAGACGAAGACGACATCGAAGGCACGAGAACATAACAAAGCCTGGCTTCATCTTGCGTGGTGGGTGGAAACTCAATCTTGCCGGTGACTGGTGGCTGGCAGTCGGCAGGAAGACTGGGAGATGGAGAAGGGTAGCTGCTACATGGCGATTGGTCGGTGGTGAGACAATATTGGCAATGTTTAACAACTTCCAATTTGCCAGTGCTGGATCCATTTTTGAGAGCCATGAATCTTGACACTGGGATAATGCTGAGATTTCTAGTCTTCTTTAATGTGATTTTCGTCGTATCTTTGTAAAGCTTCAAGGAGTCTTGAGACGAAGCAGACAAAGTCTGGGTTACAGGTGTACTTGACTATTGTTGGCAAGGTTCTTGCGCAGGTCGTTTATAGACATATCTTGATCGTGATGGGGTGTGGTATAGAAAGTTAAGTCTCCGGTCCAGAGGATGAAAGAACGGCGATCATTCATAAGGGATATTGTATCCATCCTTGACGTCATAAGAAGGTGTGTAGTAGGCGAACAAGTTTATGCCCTCTTGGCAGGTGGTCGTGGCGTCTTGGGTTGAGGTTCTGATTGGTCCATGTCAAATGGAGCGGGGAAGGAAACTGTAGGAAGGCATGGAGACAGCTTGATTGGCTGGTCCCAGAGATGACGTGAAGTCTATGAGGCACTCAATGGTTGACGTTGTCAACCAATGCGGTAGTGGTGTTAGCCTGAGCTGCTTGGGAAGGCTCGTGCTGGCGATGCGACATTGACCAAAGCTAGTGTGGACTTGATAATGTCGGCAGATGGTGGAGAGGCTGAGAAGTTGAAATTGAGCATGTCGTTTATAACAGCGTTAAAGGAGCTAGGCATCGCCATGTTATACATGTGAGCATACATTAGACATAATTGTATCTTTGTGGCGCGTCACATGCTGGCAGGAAGTGACAGTGGTGGTGGTGAATGGTAGAGTGGCTTCGAGAAGTTTGGAGGTGTTGGACTGAAGTCTAGCGATGGTTGCATAGAAGATAACTTGTTCTGTTCTGCTTCCTGGGTCTTCTTCAGGACTTCACGGCGACGTGCGGGCTTCGCCACAGGCAAGAATATGGTGGTCATTCTTGCAGTTTAACACATAGGGTGGAATAGTGGCGGTGAAGGCATTTAATCATGGACCCTCAGTCCCACAGGGAGTGCAAAACTTATTTCCGTGATGGGGGCAGTCTATCGTGGTATGTAGATCAAGAGTAGCAATCTCCAACATTGAGAACATGATGAAAACGTCAGCTTCATTGTATGGATTTTGATAAAATAGTAGTAAATGGAAGACCATCAGCCAGAGCAGGGGAAACCCATAGTCACATCTTTGAACTCCCCTTTCAACAGGATGATGCTGTGGTTCTTGGAGATGTGATCGACCTTCTCCCAAGATTTTAGATTTTTGAAAAAAAAGTCTCATATCGAGGGGTTTTGAGAGGTAAACATTTATCAAGGGGTTTTAAAAAAAATACAGATCGTTTGGCAGATTTGCTGGAGATAAAAAACCCCTGAAACCTTTAAAAATAAGAGTTTCATAGGAGATGATTAAGTAGTTTTTCTGCTTCAACATATCGCCCCCAAACTAAAAAAAGGCTTCTTTCATAAAAAATCGGTTATCTTGACAGAACACCATTACCAAGGGGGAAAGGGCAAGGGTTAGTCGGGGGTCTTTCACTGTCGCATTGGGGGGTTTGCATCTTGACCCTTTGGGAAAATTTCATCTTGACCAAGGATAAACGAAAGGCAGGGTTCCCCCAAGGGGGGATCGCTGGGAAACAGAAATAGGAGTCGAGCGTCTGGACCGACAAGACAAAGTCTACAGAGCAAGTCCCTATTGTCTGTGTATGTTGAAAAATGTGACGCACTTTGCTTGTCCAACCCGAGCTTGGGGAGATGGGTAAGGAAAAGGGGTGGGTAGGATAGAAATATTTGGGAAAGGGTGGGGGGGGGGGAGAGGTAGGATATAATAGGGAAGTGGCCCCCAAACCCCTTTTGGGGTAATTTAAAAGGTGTAGGGAAAAGATAAAAATTTTTTAAGGGGGATAAGACAAAACCCTCAAATCACATAGATATAACAATATAAAGTACTGATCGAATTGGATAATTTTACAAATTGCAATTGCCTTTTTTTTTTTTTTTTTTTTTTTTTTTTTTTTTTTTTTTTTTGTTTTTTTTTTTTCTCTTTTTTTTGCGATTGCCCCCGATATTTTTGGACAAAGAAAGGGAAAATTTTTTGGCCAGTTTAAAAATTACGTGACAATGGGTTTTTAAACAGGTGGGGTTTCCCGCCCTAGTAAAAGCATAAATTTTTACATTAGATTGTTATATAAATGTTTCCCCAATTTTGGGGGGGTGATTTTCTCAGTATACATAGAAGGGCCTGGTGGTACCCAATCCTCTTCATCAGGGAGGTTGCTCAAATTTAGGGGCGGGGTAAACATCTTTTTAATAAAACGACGGGGCCCTTTGTGGGGGGTCATTCGTTTTTTCCTGTAGGAGGGGTTTGTATTATAATCCGTGGGATTTACCACTTTTAGGATGTTCTTATCGGATGTTAGTTCTTGCATTGTAAAATTTTTTCTTTTTTTAGGGGTTTTGAGGCTACATTTTTTTGGGGTAATATCGTTGTTGTGTAAATCTGCCATTTTAAAATCTGTCATCCTCCTGGTATCGGTAATGAAGCGAAAGTCTGTTCTGGCCTTTTTGTAACCGCAGCATGTTGGTCTTCGTTGTTAATGACATGGGAACACAAGGGGTATTCGAGAAGGGTCTTTTTATCATTTTATACAGATATTTTTTGACATGTTGAGGGGCTTGTTTGAATCAAAAGAGACTGCAAAGCCGGCTTTGGCTATGTTGATTTTTTTAGTTTCATAAATTTTTGGTGGAGCACCCTGTCTATTTCATATCCCAAAATCTTGTTAGGTTTCTAAGGCCGGGTGAACCTCTGATGGAGATCCCCCTTTACTTTAATTGTTGACAAAAACATCCTACGTGCTAAAAAGGACCTTGTTAGGATTAGTCGTAATTCTCCTTTTCTTTTCCAAATTTTTGATGTTCTACGAAGTTCAATTTCATTTTTTCTATGATCTTCAACTTGTATTTTCCTGTTTACCGGAGTTGGAGACACATGAATAACATCATCTGCAAACGTGTCATATTGAAATTTTAAAAATTTTCGGTTAGGAAGGTAAATTCACAAAAAAATTTTGAACAGAATTGGACGAGACAAGAACCTTTGGGAACCCTGGGGTAAAAAAGGTTCTGTCACCTGCCAAAAAAGGGGGAAGATTTTCTTTGATTTAAGAAAAAATTAACTCAAAAAAAAATCCAGTTAGGGTCTGGTATCAATGATTTGTTTAAGGCCATCAGCCAAAGCTTCAAAAGCTTTATGAAAATCTCTGGTGGAAATTTAAAGGGAAAGATTGCCCCCCTTTTTTAGACTTGACGTGTAAAAAAATAACATTTATTGCTGATTGGTCCCCTCTATGTGTTCTAAAAACCAAATTGGTTTTTTTGTAAAAAAAATGATTAAACTCCATATAGTGTTTCACTGTTGGGAAAAGACTTTCAAGAACTTTTTCCATGACTCAAATAAAGATATGGCTTTTGTTCCCCGGTTGGTGGAGTCTTTATTGGGTTACCCAAAAAAGATCATCCAAACATTTTAAAAACCCCTGGAAAATGTCCTGAGCCAAGTGGCATTTAAAAAAAATTTACCAAAGACTGTTTCAAATTTTTGGTAAACTTTATTTGTTTCTTTTTTTTATCCAGAAGGCCGGGGGGCCCATTTGCTTTTCCAATAACCTATTTTCTTAGTAATGTAATAGGCTAGTAACGGGGGGGTATCTTTTAAAAGTTGAAGTATCGATGGAAGGGTTTTTGTAACTCTAAGTTCTCCTCTCCATTCATTTACCAAAGATAATGGTTATTGTTAAATTGACGACTTTTTGTGGGAGAGAATTTTTTCCCTCATCACCCCTCAAATTAGCCTGGTCCTGTGGGGCGTCAAAATTTAAAATTTTAAAGTCACCCTCTCAGTGAAGGGATGACTGGTAGTTGGGAGCCTTGTCTTTGCCCCCAAAAGTTTTTCGGGTCTTTCTCCAAAAATTTTTCTGGTTTCCCTTTTTTAAATTTATTTGCTTTAAGAACTACAAATTTCCAATGTCCCGTTTTTTGATGATATCATGTTTAAATTTAATTTTTGCCTTAATCGGTGCATGTAGCTCTGGGGGTTGCGCGTTTGAAGATGCCTCTACATTTTGCTTGATTTCGTAAATTGTCCCAATTTCCCTAGTGGTTTTTATTTTTGGTTTTATCTTGTGGGAAACAATGACAAGTTGCATTTAGTTTAATATTCGTTATGCAGGGGCCTGATTGCATCTCAATGCAGTGGAAGGTAATTTTCCAATACAACAATTTCATGCACCCCAAAATGCCCTGAAGGGGTCAAAACCTAGGGGGTTAAATTGGGTTTAGGAGTTACAGGTTTTCTAAAGGAAAGTTTTGTAGTTGATTATAACAGGAAATTTTGGTCAATCCTAAAATTTCCCCCCGGAAATACGACAGTGAAAAAAGCACAGTTCCCGTTTGCAGTACTATACAGGGGTCCCCGGATGAGGCCGATGTACGATTTTAAAAAATGGCCTTTAAAAAGACAAGTTTCTAGTGTCAAATTAAATATTTTTTTTCCTTTTAAGTCACCCATGGAATACCACTCCAAAAATAAAGCAGTTTTCGGGGGAACACGTCATACTTGGTTAATTATTGTTGTGTGACTTTTGTAAAAATTAAAATTGGGGTTGGCATACCTTCCATGAGGGAGGTTGGTGTGTAGAAAAAGGTTAAAACATAATGTACATGGTAGATCAAACCAGGGGAAATATGTGTTAGGGGGCTTGTGAATACTAAAGGGGATGATACAAAACCAGGGGTTAGGTGTTTAGGGTCTAGTGTACATACCATACCCCGGGCCCGGGCTTGAACCCGCGGTCGAGAGTCTCAAAACTCCTGCCCGTCGCGTTAGCCATTTTCCAGCTA
>NC_069452.1:23710068-23760470 GCF_026875155.1 Cherax quadricarinatus
ATTAGAAGAATTCCGTACAGTTGTGACTGAAATAGAAAATAGAGTCAACAACAGACCTCTAACTTATGTTACCGATGATCTGGACAATTTAGAAGTGTTAAGTCCATCTCATTTACTTCATGACAGAAGGCTCGAACCTGTTCCTCCCATGAATGATAAAGAATTCATAGAGGATCCTACTTACTTCGAACCTGAGCAACTCAGACGTAAATTCAAACACCTTACTTAATAAAGTGATTGAACATTGGGACAAAATTTGGCGAGAAGACTATCTCACCTCATTGAGAGAACACTTCTATGGAGTTGGTGTTCCTGAAAATCATAAGTCCTTAAGACCTGGTGACATAGTGATTATTGACAATGATGGTCCGAGGTCCCAATGGCCACTTGGAAAAATTGTGACCATATATCCTGATGCAAATGGAATCATCAGGACAGTTGATATTTTAAGCAAAGGTGTAGTGAATAAGCGGACAATAAATAAACTAGTGCTGTTAGAATTACACAGTGTTGAAAACAAAATTAGTGATTCTCCAGAAACCACACAGACTAAAGCTGTTCAGAAAAGACAAGCAGCAGTGGTGGCGAGTGAGAAAATCAAATTAATGTTAAGTGATGAATAGTTCACCTGCAGCGAACCTCCGCCGCCCCCCAGTGTGGAGAAATTTTCTCCAGGAGGGGATATCAGCCCCCTTCAGCCCTTCAGCCCCTTTCAGCTCTGAGGGGCCCAGCCCTCTCAGAAGGGGCAAGCGTCTTGTTTACTGCTACAGTGAGTAATTGATCACAGATGCCGTACGAGTATGCGACGTGGTCAAGCGACCGTTGCTCCTTGCAGTCCAGTGTTGCAGAGTGTGTTTTAATAAGAGACAGTACATCTCTTACTTTAGCAGGACAATTAAGGAAAATCCTGTTCCCACTTTATTACCATAGTAAAGATAGTGGACATTGTTGTCTATGCTTAAGACAGCAAGAATCAAACATTCTGCTTTGCTTCATCGAGGAAGTGGCAAGGAAGCAAAAGTACTATGTCAGCTTTTTTTTGTGCTGGGGAGTAACGGCGTGGGGTGCTGTGGCATCTTCAGATTACTTTTGACTCTACTGAGAGTAACACTGACGCCAGGATAACCAACAAAGAACGATCTGTGCATTAGTGTGAACAAAGTGTCTCATAAAACACAATAAACACTTAAAAGAAGTGTTATCAGCTTCTTTAGTGATAAGATTGTGAACAATAAAGACAAATTTTGTGGAACATAGTGTACCAGTGTGCGTATTCCTAGACTATGGAAGACGTGGACATCCAAGGACACTTCAGCTTCTATCAAGTCACCGATATCTGTTGAAGGTGTGAAGAACACCATAGCTCACGCTACAAGAGCAAGGTAGGTTACGAATTTCTTGTAGTACGGGGGACTGCGCAGTTCTTGAGTCGCAAGGAGTTTGTAATCAACCTATAGTCGGCAGTTAGGTGCGGACTTTTGAGTCCACACAAGTAAGTTTGTCAGCCATCAGTGAATGAAATATGGTGACATAACACCCCCTAGGGGTAATTTATAATCTTGCAAATTACAAATCTTTACAGCCCATTGAGAGATGACTTCGACAGCTTCTCAAGACCTCGTCTGCAGGGGCGGCTGTGCAGGCGATGAGTTGTCTTTCTAAGTTAAGTACAAACTCTTTAAACTTAACTGGTAATGCCATTTCTCAACACAAGAAATCTGCAACCCACCTTGCTCTTGTAGCGTGAGCTATGGTGTTCTTTACACCCTCGACAGGTATCGGTGACTTGATAGAAGCTGAAGTGTCCTTGGATGTCATAGCATACCTCAGTTTCATGATGATGACTCTAACGACTCTAACGATTCTAATGATTCTAATGAGTCTGTTAATATTACTGCCTCTAGTGATGATGAAGATGATGGCATTGTTAATACACAAGCATCCACGCAAAAGTTCCCTTTCGTTGACGAGCCCCGGGAAAGGATAGTTTTTTTTTCCCAACACATGAAAAATTGGAAAGGCGTTCAGAACGCAGTGTACGACCAAAGAAAAAAATAATAAGGGGGATTCCCAATTTTCCCAAATTTAAAAATGTTAAACATTTTTTCCCAAAAACCGATCCCTTTTTGGGGTTTTGAACTACATAATTTACAATCCTGATGTTATCCCTTTTTAAAACAAAGCAGCTGCAAGGGTTTTCAACATTTTAAAATTTTACGGGATACCTTTACTTTTTGAGAAATCAAAGGGGAAACATTTGGGTTTTTTTGTTAGCATCTTGGAAAAAATTTAAGGATATAAAAATTTAAAAAATATTCATGTGGATGAAGGAAACTTTCTTGCAATGAACTAACAACGTCGAAAGGGACAACTAGTTTGCAACTGGATATTTTCCCCGGGGGAGACAGCATATATAGGTCAATTCCTCTACATAGGATATTAAGCAGAAATATTCCAACAATTTTAGCTGGAGATTTTAATGCTCATCACCCTGCCCTCTTCTAACTGTGGAGCTGGTATTCCACTGGTGACTTAAAAGGAAACAACTCTTTAATATCATGACAGCTAGAAACTGTCATTTCAAGGCCCATTCTTCAAATCGTACATTGGACCTCATCCAGGAACACCAGATATTGTACTGACAAACAGAGACTGTGACATCTTTCACTGTCGTATATCTCCTGGTGGAAATGTAGGATCTGACCATATCCCTGTTATAATACAACTACAAACTTCTCCATTTAGAATACCTGTAACTCCTAAACCCAATCTTAACACCCTAGGATTTGACCCCTTCAGGGCATATCTGGGTGAAGATGAAATTGTGTCTTTGGAAAATCTACCTTCCAGTGCAATTGATGATGCAATCAGGTCCCTGCACAATCGAATAATTGAAGCTACCAATGCAAATTGCCAATTAGCTTCCACGAAGATATACCAACAATATAAACCTACTAGAGAAATTAGAGACACTTTAAGAAATTATCAAGCAGAATGTCGAAGGCATCTTCAAACGCGACAACCACCAGCAGCTACACTGCACCGATTAAGGCACAGAATTAATTAACATATTAGTCAACACAAACGAGACATATGGAAATTCTAGTTCTTCAAGCTAATCAATATAAACGTGAACCAGCAAAATTTTGGAGTAAGATCCGACAACTTTTAGGGGCAAAGCACAAGGCTCCTAACTACCTAGTTCATACCTTCACTGATGAGGATGATGAAGATGTTGAAATTAAACTTGACGATCCACATGGACCGGGCTAAAATTTTGTGGGTGATGTATGGAGAGAAATTCTCATACAATAACAGTCGTCAATTTAATAATAATCATTATCAGTTTAAGTAAATGAATGGAGAGATGAGAATTGGATGATCTACAACATACCTACAATCGATACTTCAACTCTTGAAGATACCCCCCGCGTATAGACTAATTTTTTACATTATAGAGATAAGTCGGTTATTGGAAGAATGAGAAATAGAGCCCTGGCCTTATGGAGTAACTTGAAACAAATAAGTACCTACTAGAAATTGCAAACAGTCCTGGTAAATCTTCTTTAATTGCCATCTTAGCCTCAGGACATCTTTCCAGGTTGTTTTTAAGGACGGCTTGTAGGATGATCTTTCTTGCCAAGCAAATAAAGAATCCACCCAACCTAGGTGACTATATACCTATATCTTTACTTGAAGTCGTGTGGAAACGTTTCCAGAGAGAAAGTCATTACAACAGATTGAAATTACTATTGGAGTTTAATCACTAGTATACTGAAAAAACAAATGTTGGCTTTAGAACACATAGATGGCTACAATCATGCAAGAAATTTATTTTTGTCACTGTAGCAAGTCTAAACACGCAGGGCAATCTTGCTTTTTGCACAAGAGATGTTCATACAAGCTTTTGATAGTTTATGGATGATGGCCCTTATATATAAACTCATTGACCTACCAGACCATAACTGGACTTTTCTCAGAGTTAATTTTATAATTCTTAACTCAAAGAAAAAAATCATTCCAACCTTCCATGCAAGTCGCACAGGAACCTTTTATACCGACGGATGTGTCCCACAAGGTTCTTGTCAGACACTTCTGTTTAACATTTAGGTGCATGACTTCCTCAAACCAGAGTTTAAATGACACCATTGTGGGACACAGTTTGCAGATGACGCTTATTCATGTGTCTCTCAAACTCCAGTAACAGGAAAAAATACAAGTCATTGAGAGAGTCATAGAAAAAATGAAAATTGACTTCATTTTGTCATGTACATCTAATTGAGAAGGAAGAAATGGAGAGATTACGATTACTCCTGACAACCAAGGTCTTGTAGCACGATAGGAGTTTCTGCATCCAACATCGAAGATAAAGGGGGTATTCACCATCAGAGGTACACTGTTGATATTAGAAACCTAACAAAGATCTTTGGATATGAAATAGACAGGCTGCTCCACTCAACATCTCATGTAACTAAAAAAGATCAACACAGCCACAAAGCCGTTTAGCAGACTCTTTCGATTCAACAAGCCCTCAACATTCAAAAAACATCTGTATATAATGATAATAAGACCATACTCGAATACCCTTGATGTCCAATTTCATTAACAACCAAGACCACTGCTACGGTTACAACGGGTCCAGGATTTGTGTCTTCGCTTTTACTTATACAGGAGGATAGACCAGAGTTAAAATGGCAGCAGATTTACATACACAACAAGATATTTGACTGCCATAAATGTACGCCTTTGACACCTAATTAAAGAAAAACTTTATACAACTGCAAGAAAATTATACATGCCAGAGGATAGAGAACATCTATACAAGTGATAAATACACACGATTACACATCATATTACCTCACAGGACTCAAGGAATGACTCTCCCACATAGGGTCCGTCGTTATATTCTAAGCTGATTACCTCGACTCCATGATTTTATGAGCAACTTACCGACGAAGAAGACAAAAGATTGGAAACCACCAGAACCCTTCTCTGTATACTGAAACAATCCATCGCCCCCATTTAGGGAGACATTCTTAACTAATTTCTAATGTAAAATTATGATATTGACTATCGTTGGCACCACTTAAGAAGCTATTGTCCAGAATATAAAACTGGCTTAGAAAATCATTGCCTTTTCTTGTCGTATAAAGATCCGTTGTGCAATTGCGAAAAAAAAAAAAAAAAAAAAAAAAAAAAAAAAAAAAAAGCAATTGCAACTAGTATAACTACTTACCAATTCAGAGTCATGTACTTATATACCTATTATATCTATGTGACTCTGATGGGTTAGTATTATACCCCTTAAAGAATATCTTATCAATTCACATATACTTTTTAAATTACACCAAAGTGGTTGGGCCACTTACCTTTTATATCCTACTCTCACCCCCCCCCTACCCCCTTTTCCAATGTTTCCATCCTTACCCATCCTTCTTCCTTACCCATCTTACCAAAGCTCTCGTCATCAGAAGAAGAAGAAGAAGAGGACTAACAATAGGGAATTTATTGGCGTTATAAGGGGCTTTAACTGCCGGGGTGAGTGGGTTGGTAAAAGGGGGGGGGGGTTCAGGGGATTTCAACGGGCTCACCTCCTTGGGAATGCAGTGATGTGGTTGGGTGTGATTGGAGGTACTAGTGTGTGACCAGATGAGAGGTTGTGCAGATAAGTTTTGCTTAGTCTGAGTGTGTGTGTGTGTGTGGTGTATGGTAAGGAGCAGTTAAATATATACATGTTATTATGCTATAACCTATAAATTATATAACATGTAAATTTCTTTTGGTAGCGTATTGATGTCTCCACTTGCAATGGTATTGCAATTGAATTTTTGATTTTCTTGCGAAGGGTTTTCCATTCACAATTTCCTTGAAGCACTGTGTTATTTTTATTTTTTGTTTTTTTGTAAGGTAACGTGGGTCCAGCATCAGTTTGGGTAGTTAATTACCTATTATTATTATTCTTATTTAAGGTATTGTAATTTTGGTAGTCCTGTACCATTCATGGTTGTAAATAATGCTTCCTCAAGTGACATGTGTCATAATAATCCTAAATTGAGGATAATTAATGTCATGATTATTCAGGTTGGTGATGGGGTTAGTTTTCAATGTGTGTGTGAGTGGGGGGGGGGATGATGGGTCACCTGTGTTGCAGCACAGGTTTCTTAATAAGGCATATTGTAGGTCTGGTGTATTTGTTGCGAATTGTATTATGGGTGATTGTCATTAAGCTTGGAGCATTATTGTGTTGAGGTTGTAATTTTAGGAGTTTTGTTTATAGCCATTTTGTGGCCTTTGTTATTATAACTTTATTCCTTCTTAAATTGTGATATGTTTTAAAAACTTGTATATAGTAGACTGTCAGATGTTGCCTGGATTGTTTTGTGTTTATATATTGTTTTACTGATGTTGTCCTTGTTCATTATTTTATATATGTACCTATTAATATTTGTACATGAAGTTTTAAATAAAATATAAAAAAAAAAAACTTATTGTAGAATGTATACTCCGCTTGGTGACAGGGTGAGGAGGCAAGGGGTTTGTCTCTTCAGTGGTTGTTACGGCCCCTGCCAAACTAGCGGTTAAATAATTAATCTGCCGGCCGGCAGTACCACTGGGTACGTCATCAAACCCATTGTGGGGACAGCTGAGCCGGCCTTAGAGCATTAAGTACCTGAACACCTCACGGTATGCATCTAAGCAGTAGGTACCTGAACATCTAATCGTACACATCTACTGGCTTTAGCAGCATTAAGTACCTGAACACCTCACGGTACGCATGTAAGCATTAAGTACCTGAGCACCTCACGGTACGCATCTAAGCAGTAGGTACCTGAACACCTAATGGTACACATCTACTGGCAGTAGAGTTTTCTACTGGCTTCTACTGATTTTAGAAGAAGCGCTCACCGCTGCTCACTGAGTCTGTTGGCCTCAGTTATTTGACAGATAAGATAAGATTTCGTTCGGATTTTTAACCCCGGAGGGTTAGCCACCCAGGATAACCCCAAGAAAGTCAGTGCGTCATCGAGGACTGTTTAACTTATTTCCATTGGGGTCCTTAATCTTGTCCACAGGATGCGACCCACACCAGTCGACTAACACCCAGGTACCTATTTGCTGTTAGGTGAACAGGACAATAGGTGTAAGGAAACGTGTCGGAATTTCCACCCGCCGGGAATCGAACCCGGGCCCTCCGTGTGTGAAGCGGGAGCTTTAGCCACCAGACCACCGGGCCGCATTCAGTGAGCTTGCAACATAGTGTGTGCTGCATCGGACCACCTTGCGGTGTGTCAACTGGTCTTGAAGGCGGTAGATAATACTCACCAGACCATCTTACGGTGTACTTCTACCGGCCTTAGAGAGTATTTACAGGACTACCAGTGATGTCTGCGGACTCACCGCCTACGCTGGTCAACTGTGGGTCGGAGTCATCGGATGCTGTTTGGTGGGACATTACATGAAGAAAAGGTTGGAGTGTTACACTGAACTGGGCTAGGACCGTAGTGTAACACTTAGGGAAGTATGATGGAGTGGAACACTGAGATATGCTACAGGACCTTAGTGGAACACTGAGAAGAAAAGGGTGTCGTGTGACACTGAAGATGGCCTGGTTGTAGTGTACATTGAATAGTGTCATGTGACTGGCCGCGACAAAGACGCTATGCGGGTAGTGTGGCGCAGAGACAAGGGTGTCAAGTGTGACACGGTTGCGAAAGTGTGTGTATTACACGGAGAAAAGGGTGTCAAGTGACACGGTGGAGAAAGAGCGTCACAACTCGGATAAGTGTCGTGAGAAACGCAGTTGAATGTAATTTATTATTTTAAATGTTACTTAATTTATTATTTTAGCATATAGATATATGACACAGTAGTGTCAAGAGAGTTGTACCCACTGTAGGGTCACGAATTATTATTTATTTTAGTAAATGCTAATTATAATTTATTATTGTAACATGTATATATTATCAGATGTTAGTTAAATACCTCTAGACCAAAGATAGTTGATTTTTATATTAAATTAAAGATTAATTTATTTTAATGTGTGTATTTATGTATCCCGAACTCTTTATTACAAAAGGAGTAAAACTACCATCTTTTAAAAATAACTTTTTTTGTAATAGTGGTGTGTCCTCTTGGAGTGCTTAGATGCCTGATGAGGAAGGTTGCCTGGTTTGCAAGGTGTTTGATGTGGGTAAAGTTTATCTGCAGGGAGCCGTCGGGGGCTCCGGGGTATGTAGACATTATGAATTTTATCTGCAGGGAGCCGTCGGGGGCTCCGGGGTATGTAGACATTATGAAGTTTATCTGCAGGGAGCCGTCGGGGGCTCCGGGGTATGTAGACATTATAAAGTTTATCTGCAGGGAGCCGTCGGGGGCTCCGGGGTATGTAGACATTATGAATTTTGTAAAACCACAGAGTTAAAAGTTGTATGTGATTTTTCTGTATTTTTTCTTTTATCGTTATAAGAACCATTTTATACAGGGGGTTATATTAATATGTATATGTGAGGATATGCTTTATATATTCGAATCTGATGATAGCTTTATCCTTGTCCCCTCAAGGAAGGTTCCTTGATGTTGGTGAGGGGCTCTTGATTTAGGGAATTGGATCTGTGCTCCAGTTCCCCGAATTAAGCCTGAATGCCTTCCACATCCCCCCCCCCCAGGCGCTGTATAATCCTCCGGGTTTAGCGCTTCCCCCTTGATTATAATAATAATAATAATTTATCCTTGTCATACGTCTTTTTTTTATCGTATAATTGAAGGGGTACATTATGAACTATGTACGAGAATATATAAGTATTTTATGGGTTTATATATACCCTTCTATTTGTATGGAAGGTCATATTATATATTGAATGTTAATCGGTAACATTAATTTGTGTTTGTGGTAACCAATGTCTTAGGTATAGTTCTATTATTGGATGTAATATATTTTTAGTTTATTTAGTGATAAGTCATTTTGCGTTTTATTTCTATGTATAATCCAATTTGTTCTGTACGAACACATGTGCACATACACGTATGTGTGTATATGCATGTGTATATATATATACATATATATGATTATAGGACTTACTCCTACATGTTTTATAATGACTCCGACTGTTTGTTTGGAAGTCTGTATCTTTTTTCCATAAACTGGTTGTGTTTATTTCAGTAGAATTTTGTTATATCAATGTGTTAAAATGTATTTTGTTTTGTGTGTACTGACATTGTCTGCCACGGTTTTTTGATTTGCTAATTGTCGGCTTGTGTTTTTTTTCTTTTTATGGTTTGTGTATATGTTGCTTTTAAACAAAATATAAAAAAAAAACTTTCATTGTTCCTTGATAATGTGAGTAGTCACGAAAGCGCTTGGAACTTCTCTATTCTTTCACAGTGGTTGTTTTGCATATTCTGAAATCACCTGTTTACTGTGATCTTATTGCATATATATATATATATATATTATATTTATATATATATTTTTATATATAATTATAATATACACATATATATATTTTTATATACATATATATATATATATATATATATATATATATTTGTAATCATGAATGAGTGGTATTGATCAATAACAGTGCGACTAGCCAAAAAGTCGAACCCATGTTGTACTGGCCTGTCTCGTGATGAGTGAAAGACAGATGATGCTCTAGTCTGCGGGACCACACATTTCTCAAGAATGATGCATCCAGCCAAGCTAGATGTTGTACCCGTCATCCGAGATCATAAGGTGGCGTGGATGCCTCTGAGTTAATTTCATTCTACTCCCTGTTTGGTATACTAGCCCCACGAGCAGTATTTTATATGAGTGTAAGCACGAATGAGTGGTACTGATCAGTAACAAAACTGCGACTAGCCAAGGAGTCAAACCCATGCTGCTTTGGCCCGCCTTATGGTAAATGAAAGAGGCATTCACACCACTGTATGTTCTCAGATGATGGGTGTATCATCTAGCTTTGCTGGATGCATCATTCTTGAGAACTGTGTGGTCCCGTGGACTAAAGCATCATCTATCAAAGAACGGGTAGTGCTAGCCTAAACTGACTTTAAATATATTATCATGTTTGAAGAAACTATTGAGAAATTTAGAGAAAAAAATAGAATACAGACTAGGTAATATTAGTATGGGCAGGATAATAGTTATAACAGTGTTTAACAGACTAGTAGATAATGTTTACATGAGACTTCTCTGAGGTTCTTAAGTTGAGCAACTTTCTCAGAGGAGGTTACCAGGGTAACAAGGCATCAGAAACTAATAATTTTATTTTTTAATGTGTGATGAGGTAAGCCAGTAGAAGTCCTCTCTCAGATGTCCAAAAGTTTCATGATTGAGATCTGCGTCAAGAAACACTTGTCCTGTTTCCTGACAAATCTTTCCTAACCTTATATAAGGCATGACAGATATAGTGATAGGAAGATTTACATGGAGGAGTAAACTTGAACGTAATGACTTAAGTAAATCTGTCTTTTCAGGGGTGTTAATCTTGAGAAGCAAATAATTGCTGGAGCTACAGACAGCAGGTACCTGAGGCAGGTAAGTCCTCATAATTGTTACATCTTTTGGCAGTTTCGTAATTCATAACTCTACGTTAATAACTTTGGTGTGTCCTGTAGCTCGGTTAGTAATGCACTTAGCTAACAGCTAACACAGTGAGGTCTGTGATTCAGTCCCTGGTACGGAGGTGGAAGCATTGGGGAGTGCTCCCTTAACCCGTAAACGGTCCAAGCAGATCTACGTTCACATGTGTACTGCTACAAAAGTAGACCTAAGTTTTTTTTTTATATTTTCAAATCTAACAAAAAAAAAAGGTGATCAAAGTTTTTTTTACACATTTTCAAATCAAGAAAAACAAAAAGATCTACTTTTTTTACATAGTTTCAAATGTTGAAAAAACGTATATATACGTTTGGACCGTTTATGGGTTAAGACTCCTGCTGTTCACCTAGTAGCAAAGTAGGTACCAGGGTATTAGTCAACTGGTTTGTGGGTCGCATCCTGGGACCAAAATTAGCCTAATTTGCCCGAAATGCTCTGCATAACCAGGGATTGTTTATTTAGTACGTCATGGATGTCAGCTATAGTCTGTATAATAAAATAATAATATTTTTATTTCTAAAAGTACATGTACAAGATATACAGACCATAGCTGACATCAATGACATACTACTATATAGAAAGTCCCTTGTTATACTGAGCATTTAGGTCAAATTAGGTCATTTGTGTCCCAGTATGCGACCAACATCAGTAGACTACATCCATGGTACCCATTTTGCTGACAACCGGTGTAAGGAAACACACCCAATGTTTCTACCTTCGGCTGGAATCGAACCCGGACCCTCGTCGTGTGAAGAGAGAGTTTTAGCCACCAGGCTACGGGGCCACCTTGTAAGACTATCATGTACTTATAGAAATAATATTATTACTGTAAAAAAAAAAATTTCAAAAAAGTGATTTAATTGTGCAGATTTCCTGATGGAGATTCCCTGTCGTAAGGACACAGGGAAGGCTTATCACCCCTGTAAAACTTCAGTCGTTTTCCCAAGGGGGGCCCTCCTCAGGAAAATTAATGAAATAGAAAAAGAAATAATAACAATGTAAACACTTATTATATAGAATCAAAAATGTAAAACAAAAAAAACGAAGGGGTTCCAAATTTTGAAAAAAAAATGAAAAATAAAATGAAAAAAATTACTTTTGAATCAACGCTAATATGGGGTAAAAACGTGGTAAGGGGGTCAGGTTTTGGTGACAGCGTTTGTTGAAATCGTAACCGTTGCTGATGTGGGGGGGTAGCAGGTGTGGGGGCCACCCCCGGCTCGTTTTTTCAAGAGGTAGCCATAGAAATTCCTTCTATAAAAAGAAAACGGGTTCTTCCCACGTAGATGGGGGGTTAGGTCTTGTTTTGGCTTACAAACGGTAAATAGGTTAAACATGGACTCTCAGACTTAGTCCGTTCCTTCTAATCTTCTCTTTGGGTTGGCGGGTGACTTGTCATTCCAACTGTAAAGAGAGAAAATTTCCCCACTGTTTAAAAAATCACTCCCATGATAAGTACAATACCAAAAAGATGTGGTGATTTTTAAAAACTTTTAACAAATAAAGATGAAAGGACTAAGTTAATTATTGGTCAAAAGTGAGGCTTTCAATAAATAAGTCCACAAAAATAATCATAGCCGGCAATGAAACTATTGTTACTATACACTCCCTTGTACCCCTATCTATTGAACTTTTCCCTCACATCACCATCCAAGACTTAAGTCAAGGATATAGAAGAATAAGCGAGGAAAAACTTCAAAACATGGGGGAAGTCACGTAAGGCAAAAAATCTTCTACGACTGCACAACTTAACCTCAAGAAAAAATTTGGGATAACCTTGTATACAAAATATGAAATTTAAAAAGCCTGGATCCCAAATGTCCACCTCAAAGGGCCCTGTTGGTTCCTTAAAAATTTTGGGTATATCAAATTTTTGGGGCCCGTTTCAAAAATAAATTCTTTTCCAAAAATAAAAATTTAAAGCTTGGGATCCCCCACAAAAGGGGCCCAAATTTTCCTTTTCTTTGTTGGATATCCGTTTCTGCGGGAAGGATTTTCGGGGTAGGAACATACAGGGATGGAGTACCATCATGGTATTGTAGTGCATGCCCCTAACCTATTGGAGGCCATTTCTTAAAAAAAATTTTTATTAATATCTGGTCTTAAGCTAGGGTCTTTCAAAATAGTTCTTTTAATTCTTAAACTTTTCCCAGAGCTCGGGAAAGTTCAAGTGGTTCCTTCACAGATTTTTTTAAGGAAGTGGATAAGGCCTTTTAAGATCAGAAATTTTTTTGGGATAACCGTGTTTTAAAATTTACAGAACCAAAAATGCACGCATAGCTTCTTGTTTTTGGGGAATTTTAAATTCTAATAAACTTTGACATACTTGGGGGGGCTGCAGGGTTATTAGAAATATCAGTCCAAGATACTAATCTTTTAAATACCCCCAAAGGGAAAAGTTTTCTTCGGCTGGCGTGAGGCCATGTGAGCGAACCTACAAAAAAACTGATGTTAATTTTTGGGATATTTTCGCCCACGGGATGTATTACGTAAATGTTATCAAAATAAAATTAAATTTTTTGGCATTTTCCCAAGCCCTTTTTCTCATCAGTCTCAATAGGTAGCACAGGAATTCCAAAACCCCAAAAGGGGGGGGCAAGTTAAATACTGCATCGCCCTTTGGGTGGGTGGGAAAAGGGGTTTTCGCTTAGAAAAAGGGAAATTAACATTACTTAATGATATGCCTGGAATACAATCTCTGAAAAAAAGGGAAAGCGCATAAATTTGTGTAGATCCTACTATTAAGGGCATGGCTCGCATCCCACCGTTTTATAGCATTAAGGCCTCTAAAGCAATAGCAATCTAATAAATTTATCCTCCTTCTTAACCATGACTATTTGGAGCAATATGCAATACTGAAGGTTCAATGATCTTTATTTTTAAAAATTTTTCTCCCTCTCACAAATGCTTTCCCAAGTGAAGGGGAACGGGGTATAATTTTCGTTGTAGGTTTGTCCGTCACAAATAAATCTTATGGACCCCGTGGAGGAACCCCCTGGAATTAGTAAAGACACTGAAAATTTACTACACATTGAAGTAGTTCAGTCTCTTAGGTCTCCAAAGATTCAAAATTTTAATTTTGGGTTGTCCCGGGGGAAAGATCACCAAAATGATTCTTCATCTAGTCTAATTTAGGGTGTCAATTACACACCCCTTACATTCTTCAGTTTCTTTTAAATTTTCATGTGGAAAAACTAAGAAAAAGGGTTTTTTAAGGCAGTTAACCCAAATTTTCTTGGGTAATTTTTTTAAAGGATTTTGAATATAAAGCTTAGGTTCCCCTTGCTTCATGAGGTGAAAAATTTCCCACTTTTTTTTAATATTTTATGTGGACCTTTCCATGTACTAATAATTTATTGGATTAGGCAAAAACTGAACCCACATTTCCTCCCATTAGCCCCATAAGTCATGAAGGAGGACAAGGGGCCTCTGGCCTGTCTCCCATGGAGAAGTTCAAAGGTGAAAACCCCAAAGAGTCACTGGAACTTCCTCATCAAAAAAAGCACAGGGTGGGTAACGATGCCACCCCTTTTAGGTTTAAGGGAGCAAATTTTCCTTTAAAAATGGATTGAGAATCGAATCTGGGCTCAATCCCCCCATTACAGCTGAGATGAATGGTTGGTAAAGAGAGGTTCACCCCCAGAAGGGGTAGAGATTTTTATTAAGCAGATGTGAATTGTGTCCCCCGATCTGACAAAATTTCTCTAGGGAGGGCCCCACCTGGAAAAGGGACAAAAGAGCTTCAGCCCCCTCTGTATTTTTTTGTCTTTGGGGGAAAAACGGCTTCGGGGAAACTCGAAGCTAATCAAAAATGTTAATATATTCTATGCCTCCATATAAAAAGTGAGATAAAGGACCAACTAAGTCAATACTACTTTTTCAAAGGGTACCGTAAAGATATGCTTTTTTGACCATAGGAACCGCCTGGTATCGGGGATGCAGTTGGAAAACCCTTTACCATTTACAATAGGAGTGAATCGGGGACATTTTTTCCCCAAAAAAGGTTTTCCCCAAATTTTTTAAATTTAATTTTTTTACGATGCAGAAATTCCCCGGCCACGGGCAGGTCATAGCCATTTTAAGAACAGTCTCTCTGCATTGACTTGGAACAACAAGAGGGAATAGTCTATCCATTAAATTTTAATTTGAATACTGACTTGTACAATACCTTTTACATATTCAAATTTATATAAAAATTTTTCCTTTGGAAAATTTGTTTTTGTTTGCGCATTTTGGCATTCTAAAAGAAAGGGTAATTCTTTAAAAAAAATTGACAACAGAGTCCTTCGATATATTAAAGGCTTGAATCGGGGAAAATAAAAGGGGATAGACAGAGGAGAAGCCTGGGCTTTGGTCTCAGCCCTAGTAAAGACATTTATGATGGGAGGTATTTCTTCCTTTCATCTAAAAAGTGAACGGTGACCCTACTACCTCGTTTTGGAGAGTAGCACACTGGTTTTTAACCCCACGAATCTCTCAAAACCAATTGTCTCTCTAAACTTTTCGGGGGGCTTCTCGAATTATGGGAAGAGGATCTGAAAAGTTAAATCCATTTTTGGGTGAGAAAAAAAACCTAAAAAGGGAAGGATGGAAACCTTTTTTTACATTACCTTTTATATGGACAAGAAGTGATGGGTAGTACGGCTTCAGCCCAAACCCGTGAACCATTTGACCTAATGTAACAACGAAGGGAAAGGAAAAGTGCCGTGCGCCCAAGAAAGTCAAAAGTATGAAAGGGGAATGAGTTTCTTAATTTTGGGGAAAGGGCTTATCAGAATGACTAACAGTGCACCAGTGTCCCTAAAACTGTAGAACATTTAAATCCATCAAATGTTTTCCCGAACAGAAGGTGCTTGGTCATTACAGTCTTTAAAACATCTTCCAACTTTTTTGGGCCTTCTTTAAAAGGGCAATGGGACTTTATGCCCCTTAAAACCCACAAATGACAAAAAAGGAATAAAAAAGTCACTTTTCTTTCCACTAGAGGGTTTGATTTCTTAAGGGCTGATTTAAACCCTTGCCCTTAGGGGGGGATCCCTTTTGGTTTTATAGGAAATTGTGAGCCCCACATACAATCGCGCCTCGCAACTTTATCAGCTTAATCAGGGTTTGTTCTCTAATGAAAAGTTCTTATTGGTGGGAAGAGCGTCAGAACGGTGAGAACCATGAAGTCCTAAAAAGATTCATAACTGTGATCAATTCTGAAACCCCTATCCCAAAAGTCAACAAACAAAAGTGTTTCCTGTAACGCTGAAAGTTTGGCCAAGTGTAAGGTGGATACCTGAAATTTTCTTGAAGAATTGTGGTTTTTTTATATGCTTTAAGGGTTGCCTTTTCATAGGTTATAATTACATATAATTTTCCGCGACAAATTTTCATAGATATTCAAAGCTGTACCAAAAATAAATTCCCAACCTGGCAGCCCAGGTGTCAGAGGCATTCACAGGGGGAGCAGTATTTTCAAAATTGTAATTATGAAGTTTGTCGTCCCCTCTGTGAAGGGAGGTAAATTAGGGGGGGGTATGTAGCTGCTGTTTCAATTACTCCTTCCTCTAATTGTTGTTGTGTAAAAGTTTAAATTTTTTTTCTCTAATTTAAAGGCGGATTTTTTGAGTCTCGATCCTTTTCCTCTCTATTAATTCATGTTCCTATCCTTTGCTCTTTTCCCCAAGTTTCTTAATTTAACTTGTTCCCCATGTATTTTAGCTTGTTCCTCAGTTTTTCTACCTTTCCCCCGACAGTCTATCACCTCTTTTTTGGGGCCCTTTTCGCTCTCTTTCTAACTGTCTTGGCTTTCTCTTTTTATTCTCTCCCTCCTTTTTCTCCTTCTTTCAAGGGTTTTCTTTTCCTTTCTCTCTTTTCTTTCGATCTCTCTTTCCTTTTTCCCTTTTTATTCTTTAAATTCTAGCATTATCCCAAATGGTTTCCTCCATGCTTGCAAGAATAAATTAAATATCAGGGGGAAAAAGAAACGGGAATTAAAAAAACTGAGGTTCAAATTTTTGGCCCCAGTCAAACTGTAAAAAAACCAGGGCTCGATCCCTACTTAAAAAAACAAAATGTATTAATTAAAACGAAGGTTTATGCTGCTCCGACAAACAGTAAGTAGAATTGGGTCCCTTGACCCTCCAAACTTCTCACCAACAAATCGATGTCCTACGACAGTTCCCCTTTATATAATAAAAAGCTAAGAAACAAATTGTCACTGGAAAATTTCGGGGCCCCAGAGTTAACCTCCAAAGGTTCAAGCTCAAAAAGGTGGCAGAATTAAAAATTATATACTGCCGACTTGACCCCCAAAAAATTGATACTTAACAATCACCAAAAACTTTTAAAACCTGTACCGTAGTCCCCCACCATAGAGTATTTCTCATGGCTGGTGGTAAAAGTCTGTGGTTGGGGCATTTAATTCCAATGGAATTCGAGATGGAATTTAAACTTGTTTTATCGAGTTTTTCCCGGGAAGGTCGCCACTTGTGAAGGCTTTACTCAGCCCTGAACAACTTCAGTCAGTATTTCCAAGGTGGGGTCCCCTCGGAAAATTAATAATAGAAAAGAAATAATAACGACAAAGATAAAAACCCTTTTTTTATTGAATCAAAATGTAAAAAAATAAAAAATGAATGGGTATCCTAATTGAAGGAAAAATGAAAAATGAAATGAAAAAAATAAAATTTTAAAATAATGCTAATAAGTTTATCGTGGTAATGAGGTGTCAGTGGGTGACACGCGGTTGGAAAGGTAGCCTTGCTGATGTGGGGGGGAGCAGTGTTTTATGACCACCACTGGGTCGTTCTTCAGAGAGTGTAGCATGGTAAAACCTTCTAGACAAGCGGGGTTTGTTACCCCCTGCTATGATGGGGGTTAGGTCTGTGTTGGCTTACATAACTAAATAGGTTTTAAAAATGGGGCGTCCAGGAGTTAGTCCGTCTTTCATTCTTCTCGTTGGTTGGGAGGGGACTCTCTCTGTTATTCCAAGCTGTAAAAAGAGACAATTTCCCACTTTTAAAAATCACTCTCATATAAGTACAATACCAAAAGATGTGGTATTTTTAAAACATTAACAGATAAAGACTGAAAGGGCTAATTAAAATTTTTGGTCAATAGTAACTTTCAACCCAAAAAGTCCACAAAAATTGATCAGGCGTGTACTTTCTAGTGTTGGGAGCTGTGACGATGATTTACTGTTTGACCGGGGCCCACCTTTCCCCCTTTGGGGGGGAAAAGGGAGGGGAAGGGATAGCGGGAGCTAGACTGACCCTACCTTAAAAACACCCGCAAACAAACTAACCCCCATTCGGGAGGGGGAAAAAAGGGGGGAGGGGGGGGAAAAGTGGGGGCTGGATTACCCTACCCTTAACAAGTACCGGCAATGAAACTATGTTACTATACACTCCCCCCGCTATCCCATCTATGAACTTTTCCCTCAAACACATTTTGATGGTTTTAACTAAGCTTGTTAAATGTCCCCTTTACCAAAATACCTGATACTGCAGTGTCTGAAAGTAGTTACATAAATGATGTACAATACTGACAACATGCAAATTAACTCATGTGCAACATTTGCCCCCTTTATTTTTACTCGTGGGCCCTTTTTTTTTTAGCCTCTTCCCCGGGTTCCCGCCTCCATGACAAAGTCTCGTCCGCTACACGTCCCAGTCGCCCCTAAAAAGCGCCAAGAATGACTGTGCTTCCATTTTTTTACACATACAAACAAAAGGGGACGCTCTGTAGACTTTGGGGCTTTATGGTCCAGCTTTTTGACCCTACCTTCCTATCTCCCCAGCGATCCCCGATAGGGAGAACCACTTCCCTTTTGTCTTTATCTTGGATCAAGTAATTCTCCCAAAAGGGTGAATATCCCCCCAAGCGCGTGAATGACTCCCCAAAATAACCCCCTTTCATTTTCCCTTGGTAATGGTGGTTCATGCAAGATCAACAAAGATTTTTTACTGAAAAGAAGCCTTTTTTGTGTTTGGGACGACGTTTTGAAACAAAAAATACTTACCTCATCTCCTATGACTACTCTCCATACCCTGGCTTTCAGGGTTTTGTTATCTCCGCAAATCGTGCCAAAAAATCTGTCTTTTTTGAAACCCTTGAAAAAACTGTCACCCCTCAACCCCCGATGACTTGAAGACTTTTATTTAAACTAAATCCTTGGAGAAGGTCTCACATCCCAGATACCCAAAAGCATCATCCATTTAAAGTCACGTTTACAATGTGACAGGGGGGCCGAGCCTTGGGTGATGGGGCTTGCCCTTTCTCTATTTTACCAAATCTAATCACAATGAAGCTAACGTTTTTAAACTGTTTTCAAAGTTGGAGATGCTACTCGACTACATACCACATAGACTGCCCCATTAAGGAAATTAAGTTTTGCTCTCCCTGTGGGACTGAGGGCAACGGCTACATGACCTTCGCCGCCACTATTCCACCTAAGTGTTTAAACTGCAAGAATAACCACCATATTCTTTCTGTCCGAAGCCCCACTCGTCGTGAAGTCTCGAAGAAGACCCAGGAAGCAGAACAGAAGTTATCTTCTAATTCTCCTACCTATGCAACCATCGCTAGACTTCAGTCCAACACCTCCAAACTTCTCGAAGCCACTCTACCATCCACCACCACCACTGTCACTCCTCCAGCATGTGACCCCACGAAGATACATTATTGTCTAATGTATGCTCACTTGTATTACATGGCGATGCCTGGCTCCTTTAACGCTGTTATAAACGACATGCTCAATATCAACTTCCCAGCCTCTCCACCATCTGCCGACATTATCAAGTCCACACAAGCTTTGGTCAATGTCGCAACTTCAGCACAGCCTTCCCAAGCAGCTCAGCTACCACCACCACCGCATTGGTTGACCAACGTCAACCAATGAGGTGCCTTCATTGACTTCACTCATCACTGGGACCAGCCAATCAGCTGTCTCCATGCCTCCTACAGTTTTCCCAGCCTCAGTTGACATGGACCAATCAGAGACCTCACCCAAGACGCCACGACCACCTGCCAAGAGGGCATAAACTTCGCCTACTACACCTTCTTATGAATCAAGGATGGATACTATTCCTTATGAAGATCGCCGTTCTTTCATCCACTGGACCGGAGGCTTACCCTTCTATACCACACCCCATCGCTATCAAGATATGTCTATAAACGACCTGCGCAAGAACCTTGCCAACAATAGTCAAGTACACCTGTAATCCAGACTTTGTCTGCTTCGTCTCAAGACTCCTTGAAGCTTTACAAAGCATACTGGACGAAAATGCACATGAAGACAAGAAAACTCAGCATTATCCCAGTGTCAAGATTCATGGCTCTCAAAAATGGATCCAGCACTGGCAAATTGGAAGTTTTTTTTTATATTTTATTTAAAACATCATTAATTACAAGGTAGTATAAAATATTAAATACCACACCAATACAGGATCTGGACAAGATTACTTATAATTATATCACAAGTGCAAGAGAAAAAGTTTTGAAACACGCAAAATAAATACACACCATTCACTGACACACATTATACAAAATGATAATATATCTGACACACACAAAACTGTTGGAGGGGGGACCCCCCCCCATGAAAACTCATCTATAAATACACCCACATCATTTGCACACTTATTGATCACATCAGTGATCAAACATAAATTTTTGTAACTTTATATATACATGCAACTGTTTATGAGATTTAACTTAAGAACAAAGTCTGGTGATTATCCGTCAACATTACTCTATAACAAAAATAAGCATTACACAAAATTACATAAGCATATAAAGCATCAACAACTGCAAGATTTTTACAGCATACGTTGCATCAGCAACCAAACTTAATAACATTACAAAAGTGATGGAAAACAAATTATGTAAAAACAAATATAAAAGTCATCTAAAAGGAAATAAATTCCCTACAAAATTACAATAAAAACTGCGAAAATACATACCAGAAAAATTATCTTTGCAAAAACTGGTAGACCAACATGGACAGTGACTTCTAAAACTCCCTTTTAATCACAAGGCCCTAATTTATACAAATCTTGGGCTTATCAAAACCTTTCACACAAAACTTACATGTCAACACAGCACCACACAGTACATACCTTCCCGACCCTCACATTCTTTCGCAAAAACTTTACCTCATACACTCCCCCTCCGAAAAACTAATGTCAACCCGCTTATAAAGGAAACCAGTCCTTTACTTATAATTAGCTCGCCAACTGCATGAGGCCATTGACCGTAATTTTGCAGTAGGTCTCCGGAAAACGTGCCCTCCACTGTCCCCCATAAATAAGTTTGTTTCTGCAAACCGTTCTATATATGCCCGCCACAATTGCCAATCTTAATTCTCCCCCTCCCGTGTCCCTCATCCCCCAGGAAATATACAGAAAATCCACCACTACATACTTAATCGCCCTTTTCACTTCTCTGGAGGCCCCGCGTACTTCTAATGTTAAGGCTCGCAGGGTCTCTACATTACCCCCACCCATCAACCTAAAAACCTTCGCTAACCACACCCTTACCTTCCTCAACTCTTCACAGAAATAAACCACATGAAAAGCTGTTTCCTGTTCTCCAGAGTGATCGCAGGTCTGTTCCCTCACCAATCCCATTGAACGCAAAACAGCTTTCGATGCTATTATCCCCATCATAAATCTATATACAAACTCCCGTACTCTCGGCATTAACTTAAGCTTTCGAAAGTCATTACATATCATCCCCCAATCATACAAGGGATAAACCGATACCCCCTGTATGATTTCCGGCCTCCTGCTCATCGTCACCAAACGCCCCACCCTAAGTTTTTCCACCTCCCAATTCAATAACAATAACCTTCAGCATATCCTCGCATTCAATTAATTCTTTTTCCGCTCCACCATCTCTGCACATCCTCCATCACTTTCCCCACTCTAACCCCTCTTTCCCCCCCTCCCTAACGAACCTCTGTTTCACATATAAGGCCTTTAGTCTCGGCCCCAACGCTAAAAGGCCTACTCCTCCACTGCGTATATTCGACATCACCACCTCTTTGCTTAGCCATGCCCTCCCGAAACCCCAAACATAACGTAATGCCCTCCTCTGAATCTCATGTACGTCTTGGGTCCACAGTGGATACACCACAGCCATACTCCACACTTTACTATAAACTAATGAATTTACGATTATCGCCCACTGTTGTAAGGTGACGTCCCTCGCTCGTAAACCCCTTAACATTTTTACTGCCCTCTCCACCACCACCTCCGAATTCACCTGCCTAGCCTCCCGCGCATCTGTCATGTATATAACTCAACAAATTTTTAGCCTAGCCACTACTTCCCACCCAAACTCCAATGCCAAGCCCTCCCCACCCAGGAATCCACCTCCAGGAAACTTGATTTTGCTCTGTTCACCCGCATTCCAGATGCCCTCCCGAAAAGCTCCAACACACTTTCCATGTACGCAATCCCTCCACTCCGGCTATCAGAACAGTGGTATCGTCCACATACCCCACCACATCTATACACCCATCCTTCTCCCCATTTAAAATCCCCCTCCCCTCAACGAGCCCATAAAATGGATGCTGCATACAAACAAACAATATTTGAGACAGGGGACACCCCTGTCTCAAACCCATCTCCATCCTTACAGGCCTTCCCAACCTGTCATTAATTTGTACCCACACCATTGCAGATGAATACATTGTATCAACCCACCTCACCACTCCTCACTGAGTCTGTCCTAACTGTCCCTCCCATCGCATACAATTCATGACCCTCACCAGACAATACTTAATGTGCTCCAATTGAATTCTATAAAAATCATTTGAAATCCCATCTATACCCGGTGCCTTGCCAGTACTCATATTGAACACAGCCTCCTCAACTTCCCCCATGCTAATCTCACCTCCCATCCCCATGCCCTCCTCTCCACATGACCCTAAACCTCCCCCCCACACCTCGTCAATAGCATCGCCCTCCTCCCCCTTCTCCCACTTCTTTTGGAACCAGAAATCAGCATAATTGCTCATGCCTTCTGTAGTATTCAGTACCTGTCCCTCATGATAACCACCCATATCCTCACTTACGTCCAAGTTTAAAATAGTTGAATCCTTCTGCCTTACCCTAAAACCTCGCAAAACACTTCCCGAAGGTTTATCCCCTCACAGCACAGCCTCCATTCCCTCCCTTACACGTACCGCATCAAATCTACCATTATGTAACTACGCCAACCTGTCCTTGAGTTGCACCATGTTTCCGTACTGCCGCCCCCCCTTCCTCATAACACCCATTTAGCTGATATTCAAAATAATTTTGGTACCCATACCTCCACCCTGCCTCTTCCCTTCCTTTCCTTTTATAGAAACCTGCTATACCCGGCTTAGCATGCCTTTCCCACCATTCTAAGACACACGACTCCACCTCTCTAGAATCCCAAAAAGTTTGCCACCATTCCCCAAAAGCCATACTCACCTCCTCACTCCTCACGAGTCTTTCATTTAATTTCCAAAAACCCGATTGTATTCTAACCATACCCTCTCAATCAAGATCTGCCATAACTGCCCTATGATCAGAAAACCCCACATCAAAAGTCCTGACTCCCAACACACGTACAGCTTCCAGTCTGACAAACGTATACTCAACCTGCCAACCACCCCTCCCCACAACATCCAAAACCCCCACGTCTCCAAACACATTGCATGACATGCCCAACATACACCCCGCCCCTTTCGGTTCCACATCCCCACCCCGAATAACACAATTCCAATCTCCCCCTATGACAGTGACTAAAGGTAAATCCCTTAAATAGTACATCAAAAATTCCCTCACAAAGTTCTCCTTGGCTCGTGCGTTGCCATCTGCCGGCATATACACTCCTATAACACAAACCCTCGTTGCACCCCATTCTCCCGCCATCTGCACGACCCGTCCCCCCCTCATCCCACCCCAAAATACGCAATGGACTGGTTTCCTTTACAGCCACAGCAACTCTGTCTTTCAACCTCAATGAGCCACTCACATACAACTTATATCCTTTCAAAGACAACTCACAACCGAACTTATAATTGTGCTCCTGAATGAAACATATATCTACATTAAATCTCTTTAAAAACCATTCCACCCATACTCTTTTAACCTCGGCTCTCAGGCCATTAACATTGATCGTTACAACCTTGAATTATGACAGTAAAGGCGGCTTGCCCCGCCACTTTTGAAGGTTGCTCGAAAGACGTGGCTGTTGACTATAGCCAAGTTTGTCACTTGGTCTATCCAGCCCTCCGATCCCCTCCTTTTCCTTCGACCCTTGCAGCACCACAGAACCGGTGCCACCATTCCCTGGGAGATCTAGCACGGTCTTCCAAGGCTTCTTTCCAGATCTCTGCCCTGGAGTTAGACATCTTCCATATCAGACGTCCCAGCTGCTCGCTTACGTGTGCCACCTCCACACGTTGCCTAAGCATCCATGTCCTCCTGGTGCACCTCAACCACCACCGTGTGCTGCTTACTCTCGTTGCACAAGGTGTTCTCACACTCCTGTGCAACTGCTACCCCCTCCAATACTCTCCCGTCCTTCTTCCCTTCCTGATTGTCTTCAACCACCCCCAAGAAGTCTTTCAAGACATCGTCCAACAGACCATCTTGTGGTAAGTCACTTCTGTCAACAGGCGCATCCATAGATGTCGCTCAGACGCAATTCCCACAGGTAACGTGGCGCACGCTCCCAACTCCAACTCCGCTCTGTCTACTTCTTCACTCCAACTTCCAGACGCCTGTCTTGCAGCTTCACGTGTCCAAGGTGCCAAGGAGCCCAGCTGTCATTCCACAGTTGTTGGCGCCTGTTCCCTCCATCCCTGCCTTTGATGACATTGGGCCGCCATATGGTCATAAGACCCGCACAGCCTACATGTCCGACGCTGTCCTGCATAATACACATAAACCTGTGTTCTGAACTCTTCCATTAGAACGTACGATGGTATAGGTTGTCTCAAAGTCATCTTCAATGTGAAAGATCCCTCTGGCAGCTCCATATAAGGCCCATCCTTCCACACTCCCAACTCTGCCGAATGGATCTTGCCATACCTTTGGAATACCTCCACAACATCATATTCCAAGGCCTCAAAGGGGACATTTCTCACCTTTACCCACGTTACATAGCTTGATACGTCATGTAGGCAGACCTCCACTGCAGAATTAACGGTCATCCTCTTTTCTTGAAACGTGTCTACTACGCTGGAGTAAAACCCAGCACTCTTGAACTTGATGAAGATCCTGTACACTCCATTCACTGCTACACCATACAACTCATCGTTCAGTATGCCGTACACATCGCGGATGATACTTGGCAGAAGCACCTGCATTGTAGAACTACTCAGGGTACCACGTACCAGCTCCACACAGACAGTATTTACCCTGCGTTCATGTCTGTCCGCCATTTTGATTGCTCTAAACAGGAAAACTGCGCAGAAAACCAGATGATTCGGGAGCTACTGCGCAGCTTGTCCACACGGCCTGGGAGCGATGAGGACAATGAATTGGAAGTTGTTAAACATTGCCAATATTGTCTCACCACCTACCAATCGCCATGTAGCAGCTACCCTTCTTCATCTCCCAGCCTTCCTGCCGACTGCCAGCCACCGGTCACCGGCAAGATTGAGTTTCCACCCACCACGCAAGATGAAGCCAGCCTCTGTTATGTTCTCGTGCCTTCTACGTCGTCTTCGTCTCTGTTTCCAAGGCTTAGCGGTTGAGTTTAGTCCCGGCTCTTCTCTCTTCGACTCAAGACATTCCTCTCACCGGTTATTCTTCGTTCTGTCCCCACTTCCTCCTCGCCCTCACTGGGTTCTTACCAGTGAGTTCGTTGGTTAAGTGCTTCAGTTCCAACAAGACTACGGTGCTCTTCACCAGTTCCAAGGCTGAGGGACTGATTACCTCATCATTATGTCCTTTTGTTGTATTGATAAAGCCACTGGTTGGCGAAACATCTACAAATAAAGATACACAGATGTTGTACACGTGTCTAATTCTTCGTCTTGACGGTACTGTGTACCATTTATGCACAACGATTATATTCTTCTACTAGTGGGTTGCACGTCATTTTCTTTTTTTTTTTTTTTGACATTAAAAGTTTCCATAATACTGCTTCAACTTCACATTGTTCTAGACTATGAAGCAAAACTCTTCTCCAGGCTGAGGAACTGACCACTTCAAGACTATGTCTTCAAAGGTGATGGACTGATTACATCGTTTTTACATCTTTACTCCTTCTGCTAACTATTCTGTACTCTACTGAGGAAGTGTTACAAAAAACGCGATTCTAAAAGCTTAGAGATCTCCAGTGAATACTAGAAAGGACTGCCCTTCTAGCATCCAGCCTGTTACTGGGTTTTCGTAACAAGTAGTCAGTATCCTTGTCTAATTATCCATTAGAATTCAGTATGATTCAATAGTGCTTCAGGATTACAACTGGTAGGCTACTAACTAGAGAAATTAAAATTTAATAAATTGATTAAGTCTAGAGGTATATTATCAAATTAAATTAATTAAAGTAATCAAAATATTCACTTCTCTCGTTTACAGTATAATTGTGCTGAAAGCACATATCACATTTATAATTCTTAAGTACCGTCTGGTACTTTAACATTTAATAAGATATTACATATATGTACAAGTAAGTTTGTGTGTACATGTGTAAGTGCTCTAAGTAGTTCGCTATGTCTCACGACTCGACTAGACTTAAACAAGTGACTGACAAAGTCCTCACAAACTAACTTCTTGACCAACTGGCAATCAGAACAGTCTGCTTGAACAATAAAAAGAATGCTAAGCCCAATGGCAATATAACAAGCAACTGCGACACAGAATCAGGAACAAGAAGATAATATAACGACACTAAGTAGGGACCATCTGCAGATCCTCCACAAAAGTCACAAAACTCCCATACTACTGAATCTAAGTTCAACATAAGAAAATCCCCGACTGTGATAATACACAGATACCAGTACAAGTTAGGTCAGAAGCTACAGCTCAGGACCTGAGTTACTCAGAGTGTCTATGAAACACACAACCTCAGTACAACGTCGAAAATCACTAAGTCTACACAATGTTCTGTGAAGAGAGTTCTACTGAACTAACAAGAATAATGAGACAGACAATCTGTCCGACCACCAAGAGAGTCTAGACCAGACTGAATACTTCAGGCGAGGTGAGGACACCCCCCTCGATCAAGTGATAGCTCCATGGACAGCTGCAGCTCAGAAACAGAAGCCGGCAGTCTAATGAGCAAAGAGTGATAATTACAGTAGTTAGACAATCAAGACTTGAACTGAGCACATAATATGTTACATCCTACCTAACCAAAGGAAGCTAAGTCAAATAACCTTATAAAGCAATATCTTCACGATTTAGCTATTATCGCAAATATAAGCAGTATAAAATTATATGAAAAGATAATAATTATATATAATAATAATCATTGCAACCCATTCAGGGGTTGCAACACCCCCCCCCCAACACGACAAACGGTCGCACTAGGAGTTGCATTAATATATTTCACATTACTGATTACTCAGGTTACATTACTAACAATATAATATAAACATTAATCAGAGTCACTCTGTTTCACTATAAGTTATGCCCCTAGTACTAGGGCAGTACACAGTATCGTATCTCCGCATACTCGTGGTTATGTACATAAGTGCAGAGACAGGATAGCGAAGACAAGCCTGACATGTTGACGCTCGATCATAGTAGTGGAGATAGCAATAGTCTTGTGCTATAGACAGGAGACAGCATTCCACTCTTAAGTAGTGTGGTGGAATGCGAGGCAGTATGGACATCTGTGCAGTGAGGGGGGGGTCTGCGGCAGGACAGTGTTGTGCCACAAGCAGTAACATCGCCCACACAACACTACCCTCTCATCACTCAGCTTCTGTCTCCTCCTTACACATATCCCCACTACTGTGAATATATAAATATAATAATTCGACATGAGTATATATAGTTAATATGGGCTGGAGGGATTAAGTTACTCTACTTAATTTGACATAGCAAGTAACAAAAGGTATTTGGGCATTAAAAGCACGTTAATTTAAAATTGGGAAGTGCCCAAATACACATCAAAATGTTCCAAGGACACCACAAGAGCTAGAGCCTCTTTCTCAATAGTGGCATAATTTTTCTGGTGTCGTATAAGCTTAGACGAATAGTAACATATAGGATGGAGAATATCAGTGGATGTTGACTGTTGGAGCAGCACAACACCCACTGCATAACAACTCACATCTATATGTAAAAAAAAAGGAAGATTGAAATTAGGACTCTTCACAAGAACAGAGGAAAGCAGATGCTTCAACCTTTTGAACAAATCTGAACAATCACTAGTCCAGATGAAATGAACTTTGCTACTAGAGAACATAGTGAGAGGTGCAGGTGGAGGTGTGTGTGCTGGCTTGCCTGTCACTTGACACACGTGGCAATGTCGCACATGATCAGCTACTGTTTCCTTCATTTTAGGCCAAGTAAAATGTTTTGCCAGTTTACCGAGTGTCTTCTTGACACCCAAATGTCCTCCAATGGGACTATTGTGAGCAAAATCAATGTCTTGTTCACGAAATGTAACTGGTAACACTACAAGATGCTTGACTGTGGTGGAAACACTATCAGCTGACAACTTACATGTATTTTTCTCCATCAGTATACCATTACTATAATAGTAACAATTATCGAGATCTTTTGCTTCACTCTCAGTAACTGCTATATCTCTCAGTCTTTCCAGTGACTGATCAACAAACTGATCCTTCATTAAATCATCATGAGTTAGAAATTTAACGTCAGTTGTGTCCTGACTAGGTTGATGACCGGGGAGAGTTGGTGTTAATGACCCTGGGCATAGAGCATCACTATACAACATATCCAAGCCCAAATCATTGACATCCACTAACTCAACAGGAGACAAGGATGGTTGTTGAATCTTTGACATAGCTCTAGTAATTGCACTGAGAGGAAATGAAATAGGCTTCTCTCTACAAGCTTCAATGGCATAATTATCATCAGTGTTATTATCAATCACAAGTGGTTCCTTACATATACCAGCATGAAGGATATCGTTCCCTATCAACAAGTCCATTGACCTGATGGGAAATACACCACTGGACATACCCACTGAAATATAACCAGTATAATAGCTTGTTTCAATGTAAACTTTATGAAGAGGTACTTTTATAACAGCCCCACCATAGGCTTCTAACAATAAATCTATCTTGCAATAGGTATCATCAGTTATGGGCAGTACATCTTCTCTTAATAATGTGAGATAACTGCCAGTGTCTCTGAAAGAAATTATCTCAATTAGATGTGATTCGTCAAATCCTACTTTACCTCTCGAAAAGTAAGGACTCATCGCTGAACGAATCTTTTCGTAAGATACACTTTCTGACGCTAGTCATCTGTCATGAGTAATATTATCTAAAACGGTAGGATCAGAGGTATTACTAGGATTTTGGTGCCTTTGTTGCTCGGAAGAGGATACAACTTTAGTGGGAGCGCCAGCCGCATGACTGTCTCTCGTATCTCTTTGTAACTTATAGCAATAATCTCTAGCAAGTCCTTTTCTGTTACAAAAGGTACATTTAACTTTCTTCTTCTCGATATCAGATTTCTGTCTAGCCACAGAGACAGATTCAGGATTGTGAGTTGTCCTGGTAAAGGTACGAGAAGTTACAGTAGCAGGTACATCAGGCCAGCAATGATCAACTGATTTAGGTTGCCAACTTTTAGGAGAATTTTTAGTTACCTTGTTTCTCTGTATTTTAGTATGTACAAGTTTGTGAGAAATCTCGTAATTGTCTGCTAATGCTGCAGTTTCCAGAATATCCGAGGTAGTATGATTGATCAGATATTCTTGTATGTCCGCAAACATACAGTTGTTAAACTCTTCGTGTAGTAACAACTGAACAAGGCTGTCATAGTTGTTGCACTTGGCAGACCTACACCACATCTCAAATGCAATTTTTTCTCATGAGCAAACTCTACACAAGTTTGATCTTGTCGTCGTTGTAACATACGAAATGCGCTTTGATAACTTACAGGTAACAAGTTATATGTCTCTAGAATAGTTTGCTTGACAGCGTCATAACTAATGTACTTGGCAAATGGTAAAGTAGCAGTACAAGTTAGAGCTCTTCCTGTCAAAGCTGTGTGCAACAAGGTAGCCCAGTGCTTATGTGGCCAGTTCATAGCACGTGCCTGGTTCTCAAACACATCAAAATAGGTGTCTAAGTCACTTTCAAAAAACTTAGGAACCATGGATGCACCTTTCTGCACATTAAATATGTCCTGTGATCTATCAGTCTGTTGTCTTCCAAGACGAACATTTTCTCTTTGGAAATCTTTTTCTTTCAATTTCCTCTGTGCCTCTATTTGTGCAGTCTGCAACATAATGAGGCGTTCCAACCTCTCAAACCGTTCCTGAGAGATAGGACAAGTGGGTAATGGAGGAGTAAGGAATCTAATGTGGTCTGGACGGTCCTTATGTTGGGCACCTCGTCCAGGCATCTCTAGAGAGTCTAGATCTTGTCTAGGATAAGTAGATACAGGTGTAGCATACACTGTACTAGTATTAGGCTGAGTCATACTAACAGCTATACTCTGTACTATTGTGTCAGTGAGGGAAGGAGTGAGCGAGAACTGAGCTACATTAGGCTCAGACACTAGGCTTACTTCTGCCTTAGTGGCTCTTTCTTCTACTTCATCAAATAGTAATACTTCCTAATTGTGACACTAGGCTTTCTGAATCTGAATCACATTCAGACGTCTCTGTATGTGCAGGAAACAATATATCTTTAATTAATGTTGTGACAGTTTCTGCAGAGAAATTCCTGTTATACATCACACCGAGATATTTGGCTACTCGCCAACACATCTGAAGTTGTAATGTACTTAACTCAGACAAAGTCCGAGTATCAATTTTCTGTTTCACTTTGGCATACATCAATAAAATAAGAGTACTACGAGAGAGTGATTATGGGAAAGTATAATCCTAATAGGAATTTTAGCGTTGGTGGTCTTAGAACTAGAGCTCATAAATAGTATTTCCATCTCCTTGGATCAAGAGACTCAGTCAAGTACATTCATCCACCTAGTATGTTGTACAAGACTAAACTTAAAGTCTTCAGATTAGGAAAGTACTCAAAGTGTTTGATCATAGAGTTACTAGTATGTCAAACTGGACAATTTCTCCAACACCTTGGATCGAGAGCATCCCGGACAGGCCCCCATTTGTTACAAAAAACGCGATTCTAAAAGCTTAGAGATCTCCAGTGAATACTAGAAAGGACTGCCCTTCTAGCATCTAGCCTGTTACTGGGTTTTCGTAACAAGTAGTCAGTATCCTTGTCCAATTATCCATTAGAATTCAGTATGATTCAATAGTGCTTCAGGATTACAACTGGTAGGGTACTAACTAGAGAAATTAAAATTTAATAAATTTATTAAGTCTAGAGGTATATTATCAAATTAAATTAATCACAGTAATCAAAATATTCACTTCTCTCGTTTACAGTATTATTGTGCTGAAAGCACATATCACATTTATAATTCTTAAGTACCGTCTGGTACTTTAACATTTAGTAAGATATTACAAATATGTACAAGTTTGTGTGTATGTGTGTAAGTGCTCTAAGTAGTTTGCTATGTCTCACGACTCGACTAGACTTAAACAAGTGACTGACAAAGTCCTCACAAACTAACTTCTTGACCAACTGGCAATCATAACAGTCTGCTTGAACAATAAAAAGAATGCTAAGCCCAATGGCAATATAACAAGCAACTGCGACACAGAATCAAGAACAAGGAGATAATATAACGACACTAAGTAGGGACCATCTGCAGATCCTCCACAAAAGTCACACATCTCCTATACTACTGATGTAAGTTCCGCATAAGAAAATCCCCGACTGTGATAATTTACAGATACCAGTACAAGTTAGGTCAGAAGCTATAGCTCAGGACCTGAGTTACTCAGAGTGTCTATGAAACACACAACCTCAGTACAACGTCGAAAATCACTAAGTCTATACAATGTTCTGTGAAGAGAGTTCTACAGAACTAACAAGATTAATGAGACAGACAATCTGTCCGACCACCAAGAGAGTCTAGACCAGACTGAATACTTCAGGCGAGGTGAGGACATCCCCCCTCGATCACATCATAGCTCCGTGGACAGCTGCAGCTCAGAAACAGAAGCTGGCAGTCTAACGAGCAAAGAGCGATAATTACATTAGTTAGACAATCAAGACTTGAACTGAGCACACAATATGTTACATCCTACCTAACCAAAGGAAGCTAAGTCAAATAACCTTATAAAGCAATATATTCACGATTTAGCTATTATCGCAAATATAAGCAGTATAATATTATATGAAAAGATAATAATTATATATATACATAATAATCATTGCAACCCATTCAGGGGTTGCAACAGAATAAAGGTTCCAAATTGTTGTTCATGTGTCTTACTTATCAACATGTCGGTATTGTATATCATTTTCGTATTCACTCTGGTCAGACACTATTACAGTGATGTTATTCACTCTGGTGACACACTGACTATTACAGTGATGTTATTCACTCTGGTGACACACTGACTATTACAGTGATGTTATTCACTCTGGTGACACACTGACTATTACAGTGATGTTATTCACTCTGGTGACACACTGACTATTACAGTGATGTTATTCACAATACTCTGATCCATGCTTCTAAGTCTGCAGTAATAATTTTCTGACAGACTTTTTTCAGTATTCTTGTAACACGAGTGTTTTGATCTTATACGAGTTAGTAGACTGCAAAGTGTACATTTAACTTTCCTTATAGTGTTAACCTGACATTTCAGTTAGTCTATGAAAAACAATTACAAATTACGTTTAAGAGAACTGACAAATTGATAAATTTGTCACATGTGCAACACTTGGGTATCTTGATTGTGAAAACGTTTCTCTACACAGCAGCTGAATCAGTGTTGTTTCCAGGTTGAGGGACTGAACACTTCAAACATCTGTTCTTCACTGTTGCTCTTCGTATTGGACTGATGAAGACACTGTTTGGTGAAACATTTCCAGAACAAAGATTTCCCAAGTGTTGCACATGAGTCTAGTTTATTACCTTACAAAAATGTTTTTTTATTTTATTTAAATATCTGAAGACTGAAATTTTGAAACGTTTCAGATTCAGCTATTAATTCCTAGTGTTGTGATCTCCCCAGGTTAACATTCCTGCTCTCGGCTTCTCCCCCATCAATCGAACACCAGTCCTTCCCCATGACCACAATGAATTCCTGAATGAGAAAATATTCCTGCGTGGCATTGAGATCTACAAGACCATTATCAGTGCCCTTGCTAATATGAAGATTTAAGGTCGACAGATTCACTGTAAGAACAACATTGTGGCCTGACGAATGTCATATTGACCCATGCTGATCTGACGAATGTCATATTGACCCATGCTGATCTGACGAATGTCATATTGACCCATGCTGATCTGACGAATGTCATATTGACCCCATGCTGATCTGACGAATGTCATATTGACCCATGCTGACCTGACGAATGTCATATTGACCCATGCTGATCTGACGAATGTCATATTGACCCATGCTGATCTGACGAATGTCATATTGACCCATGCTGATCTGACGAATGTCATATTGACCCATGCTGACCTGACGAATGTCATATTGACCCATGCTGATCTGACGAATGTCATATTGACCCATGCTGACCTGACGAATGTCATATTGACCCATGCTGATCTGACGAATGTCATATTGACCCATGCTGACCTGACGAATGTCATATTGACCCATGCTGATCTGACGAATGTCATATTGACCCATGCTGATCTGAGGAATGTCATATTGACCCATGCTGATCTGACGAATGTCATATTGACCCATGCTGATCTGACGAATGCCATATTGACCCATGCTGACCTGACGAATGTTATATTGACCCATGCTGATCTGACGAATGTCATATTGACCCATGCTGATCTGACGAATGTCATATTGACCCATGCTGATCTGAGGAATGTCATATTGACCCATGCTGATCTGACGAATGTCATATTGACCCATGCTGATCTGACGAATGCCATATTGACCCATGCTGACCTGACGAATGTCATATTGACCCATGCTGATCTGAGGAATGTCATATTGACCCATGCTGATCTGACGAATGTCATATTGACCCCTGCTGATCTGACCGAATGTCATATTGACCCATGCTGACCTGACGAATGTCAATATTGACCCATGCTGACCTGACGAATGTCATATTGACCCATGCTGATCTGACGAATGTCATATTGACCCATGCTGATCTGACGAATGTCATATTGACCCATGCTGATCTGACGAAATGTCATATTGACCCATGCTGATCTGACGAATGTCATATTGACCCATGCTGATCTGACGAATGTCATATTGACCCATGCTGATCTGACGAATGTCATATTGACCCATGCTGACCTGACGAATGTCATATTGACCCATGCTGACCTGACGAATGTCATATTGACCCATGCTGATCTGAAAATGTCATATTGACCCATGCTGATTGACGAATGTCATATTGACCCATGCTGATCTGACGAATGTCATATTGACCCATGCTGACCTGACGAATGCCATATTGACCCATGCTGACCTGACGAATGTCATATTGACCCATGCTGATCTGACGAATGTCATATTGACCCATGCTGATCTGACGAATGTCATATTGACCCATGCTGATCTGACGAATGCCATATTGACCCATGCTGATCTGACGAATGCCATATTGACCCATGCTGATCTGACGAATGCCATATTGGGATGAGGACAGATAGACAATGACATCATGTGACACCTGTGTTGTTAGGTAGCTGGTGTTTCGTCTGGTTGAGTATCATGCATGTTAATGTTTTTAAAAGTTGTAGTTTCCAGTATTATGAGAAGTGACCAGTCTCTCATTTCTCCCCATTGATGCAAACTCTCTGCTGCCTCTTTGTCTACCATGCCTCTACGCAGGAAAAAAAGTTCTCCTCCTATTCCATGTGCCTTAATTTTCCTCCATAGCTTCTGATGTGGATCTCAATCAAAAGCCTTGCTGAAGTCCATATACACAGTAGCGTATTCATTACCATGATCTACCTCCTCAAACACCTTAGTGAAAAAAGTTAGTAAATTCGTAAGACAGGAACGCCCCTTTGTAAAACCGTGTTGTGATAGATTAATCAATTTATACCTTTCAAGATGTCTACGAATTGCTTCTGCAATTATTGATTCCGTAAATTTTCCCACTATTGAGGTAAGGCTTATTGGTCTGTAGTTGGAAGCTAAGGATCTGTCTCCTGCTTTGCAAATAGGTATAATATTTACCATTTTCCACTTGTCTACGATTTCGTAAGTCGTTATAAAATGTCTTGTATATTAATGATAAATACTGCAATCTTCCATCACAGATCCAGTGTCTTGTATAATTAATGTCCTTAATAAGTGGGTCACACTATAGTCAGTCATAACCCTGGTAAATCCCTTCATAAAACAGTAAGGGTTTCCAACCCTTGACTGGACATATCATTACTCTTGTTTCTACAATGGTGCTTTGATTACAGTATAGGGCTCTTAATGCAATGAACTGGGGTTACCCTTCTCTATAATCATTTCCCAGTTGTTGTTTTATCTCTGTAGGCCTGGTCACAGACCGGGCCGCGGGGGCGTTGACCCCCGGAACTCTCTCCAGGTAAACTCCAGGTAACTGGTCTTCCTATGGATGTTAAGAATCCAGAGTTTTAATATCCAGAGGAAAATTGTAAGTTACTATTAACATTACAGAATACTGTATTACTTTTATTACAAATTAACTATTTTCTGTAATGTTGTGTAAACTATTTCAGAATTTATATCATTTAAATAATTTTATTGTTACAATTGTTACAGTGATAAAAAATATATCTAGTTATTATTACTGGTTTTGTAATATGTTTTTGTAAATTAATTTCCCTGGTTAATCAATACTAAATATTGTAGAATGCTTATTAAACCTCTATTATTTTTACTTGGTAATTTTATTATGTAACTCTGACCAACTGAGCAGTTGTTAAAAGAACAATAGTTCATAATTGTTCCAGGGAATGGACTCAAACATTCTCTTCGATAGATAAATGAACACAAAAGCAGAATAATGCAATCCTTAATTAACAACGTTTCGCCCACACAGTGGACTTTATCAAGTCACAAACAGATGTAACTAGTTAAAGCGTATATGAATATATATAGTGTGGAGAATGTTGGGTAGGTTGTGTTTGAGAAGGACCTGCACGAGACGGGCAGGATAATGACGCATCTTGGCGAAAAGTTCAACTGTGTTTCACGAGACGGGCAGGATAATGACGCTTCTTGGCGAAAAGTTCAACTGTGTTTCACGAGACGGGCAGGATAATGACGCTTCTTGGCGAAAAGTTCAACTGTGTTTCACGAGACGGGCAGGATAATGACGCTTCTTGGCGAAAAGTTCAACTATATTGTAGAAGCTATTGTTCTGGTTAAAATTGTTAGATAAACAGATGGTTGACGATTCCAAGATTCTCCAGCAGAAGGAATGAGAATAACAAGAACAATAATGAATTCATGAGAGTGTGGGATGAGTGGATGGGCATCGAAGGAGAGACACTGATGTGAGCAGTGTATCTAAATCCTACCCATCTTCCAGATACAACAAATATCAATAAATGTTATATTTGTTATAGTTGTGTCCTCCACAAATTGTGTGTAATAATTCAGGAGTGACTATAAACTTCATACAAATAATTCCTCACAAATAATTCCTCACAAATAATTCCTCACAAATAATTCCTCACAAATAACAGGTGTTGGTTATTTTCTGAACCGGATGTGATCAGTGAACATCTGAAGTAAATTAAACAAATAAATATGACTTGACTGAAAGAAGTGATTTGTTGGGTTAACATAAATTTAAAATAATTCATTAATGTGTATTTGTGTAATTGTTAAACATAATTGTGAAACTGCTAAACCCAGACGGGCTAGGATTTTAATTACAATAAATAATTAATTTGCTAAGACGAAAAATTTGGCTAAGACAGATTAACAGAAATTTTAATAATTATAAGTGTGTCACTGCATAATTTGTGTAAACTAGTGTTTATTGTTTGAGGTGTGATTTATATATGAACCATGGATGTCTCGAACCAAATTAATGTTAATGGTAAAGCCATGGATATTAGAGTAATAAAATCATCATTGAATGCTAAGAAAGATCATGTATCTGGAGCATAAAATAAATGACTGGAATTAATGAACAACGAAATTGTGAACACTATTAATTTAGAAATACATTTACTTATTTGAAAATAGATAATAATAATAATAATAATAATAATAATAATAATAATAATAATAATAATAATAATAATGAATAATAATAATAATAATAATAATAATAATGATAATAATAATAATATTGATAATAATATATGATAATAATAATAATAATAATAATAATAATAATAATAATGATAATAATGATAATAATAATAATAATAATAATAATAATAATAATAATAATAATGATAATAATGATAATAATAATAATAATAATAATAATAATAATAATAATAATAATAATAATAATAATAATAATAATAATAATAATAATGAAAATAATAATAAAAATAATAAAAAAATAATATAAAATAATAATAATAATAATAATAAAAAAAGATAATAATAATAATAATAATAATAAAAATAAAAAATAATAAAATAATGAAAATAATAATAATAAATAAAATAATATAATAAAATAATAATAAAAATAAAATAAAATTAATAAAAAATAATAATAAAAAAAATAAAAAAAAAAATAAAAAAAAAATAATAATAAGAAAAAAAAATTTTAAAATAATAATAAAAATAAAAATAAAAAAATAATAATTTAATAATAATAATAATAATAAAAATAATAAAATAATGATAAAATAATAATAATAAAAATTAATATAATAATAAAATAATAATAATAATAATAAATAATAAAAAATAATAATAATGATTAAAATAATAATATTATAAAAATAATAAAAATAATAATAAAAAAAAGATAAGTAATAAATAATAATAATAAAAAAAAAAATAATAATAATAATAATAAAATAATAAATAATATAAAAGATATAAAATAATATTAAAATAATAATAATAATAATAATAATAAAAAAAATAATAATAATAATAATATTAATAATGATAATAAAAAAATAATAAAAAAATAATAATAATAATAATGAATAAAAAAAATAATAATAATAATAATAAAAAATAATAATAAATAAAAAAATAATAAAATAATAATAAAAATAAAAATAATAATAATAATAATAAAATGATAATAATAATAATTTTATAAAAATTAAATGTTTAAATTAATAATAATAAAAATAATAAAAAAAATAAAAATAAAATTTAATAATAATATTAAAATAATAAAAAAATATAATAAAAATAATAAAATAAATAATAATAATATGATAAATAATGAAAAATAATAATTAAAATAAAATAATAAAAATAATAATAATAAAAATAATAATAAGGATTATAATAATAAAAATTTTAAATAATAATAATATAATAATATAATGATAATAATAAAATAATAATAATAAATAATAAAAATAATAATAATTAATAATAATAATATTGATAATAATAAAAAATATAATAATAATAAAAAATAATAAAAATAATAATAAAAATAATAATAAAATGTTTATAATAATAATATTGATAATAAAAAAATATTAAAATAATCAAAAAATGATAAATAATAAAAAAAACATAATAAAAAAAATAAAATGAATAAAAATAATAAAAATAAAAATAAAAATAAAATAATATTGATAATAAAAAATAATAATAATAATAATAAATAATAATAAAAATAATAAAATAAAATAATAAATTTGATACTAAAAAATAATAAAAATAATAATAATAATAGTGGAAAATTTTTTAAATTTCCCCGAACCTATGGACCTAATAGGTTTTTAATGGTCGAAGGGGCAAAAATTTTTTTGAAAATAGGATAGAACCGGGATTTCCCTTTTGCGCATTGCGGATGTCGGATTAGAGTAAACCGGGGCATGGGAGAGGGGGGGGTTTTTTTGAATGTATGAGAAGGCGGGGAAAGCATGGAACCAGGAAATTTGGCGTTCACGGGGGCCTAAGGAAAAATATAGGCCTCATTTCATAATAAGAATGTCGTAACTGTTCCTGTGGAGATGAGGGAACTGTTTTAGGGGACCACCGTAATAGTGGAAAAAAAGATGAAAAAGGGGTAGGACCGGGTGACTGGCGGCGTCGGCAGGGCGTGCCCCGGGGGAAAATTACCCTTGGTTTAATCATCACTCATCGCCAGATCTTAAGGAGTGGCCCCCAAAGTGAAATAATTATGAACTTTAAAACCTCTTGTAAATCGAAATTAATCTGATAATAACACAATTTAAAGGGAATCGGTGAAGCGATATGAACTGCCATTCTCAGAGTGTGTGTGCACATTTTTTACCTCGTGTTCCTGTCCCGGGGGATAGTAAAGGGCTTTAGGATCACACTTCTAAACCCGGGGACAAACCGGGGAAACCTCGTCCTTCGGGAATAAGAACCGTGTCGCTGTACGGGACTCGAAATGAAATGGGTTTGGAGAAAATAAGGATATCAACACCCACAGTTAAGTAAACCCTTTTAGTTAAACGACTGATGCTGGCCCTTAGGTATGTTTTAAAATTTGGGAAAAGGGTTATGGTGATCCAGCTACATCAAAATGACCACCCCAGAATACTGTAAGTGGAGAGATTTTTTTTTTTTTTTTTATTTAAAACCAATACGTTTTTAAAAAAAAATAAAAAACATATGGAACCTAATCAAATTAACGACAAACGGGTTTTACCAAGCTCGCAAATTTTACAACAAAAACTTACACAAGGGAAAATAACAAAAAACAAAAAATTTCAGTACAGGCAGAATTTGACAAAAAAAACCTTTCAATATATAAATTGACAAAAAAAACACTGACAAGGTTTAATACACTTTAACATAAAAATATACAAAGAAGTTATATCAGTTTTTAAAACCCATCCTTCACATTAACAAAAAACCAAAAACCAACATCATAACTGACTAGAAATTACATATTATCCCTAACAATAAGCTAAACAATCCCAACATACAAAAAAACAAAAAAGAATACGCTTAAACACAATAACAAGCTCTAACTTTCAAAACACCCATAACAATTTCAGACAAAAGGACTAGCACTAAACTGTCTGATTGGCATTACCCAAAAGACTAAACTGTCTGATATGCGTATACCCAACAACAAAATTAAAATCAAAACTTGCTGAACACCAAACAGGTATCAGGGTACAGACATAATTATAAACCCTTTAAAAAAAATCAATCAGCATATATAAAGTATAAAAAAACTCGACCCAGACTAAGGCTCAATACAATAAAAGAGAATATTTTATAAATATACACATACCACCCAAAAACACCCCACCCCATCCACCACACACCCACACGACACACAAAAATTTCACAAAATCACATTAACAATGCCTGTATCACAAGCAAAACATTATAAGTTTTAAACCACGTGCAAAAACCCAGCACGTAACATAAAAACAAACTAAAACACACTCATGTCGCAAATAACTTATTTCTCAGAATCATGTTTTCAAACGATACACATCATAATTAACAAAAAAATCTACTATATTATACCCACATTCTGAAAATTTTATATCACCCTAACGAGAAAACCTTGAACTCCAACCCCCACTTGGATGCCATAATCCCAAAGAAAAAACCCGAAACCATTCCAAAACCCCCCCTTCAAACCCCCCACGACCCCCCCCCCCCCGGGAGGGGGCCCCCTGTTGCCCCCTGACTCCCTCCAACCTAGAAAACCCCTTCACTCACTCTATCCAATCACAGATTTACAGAAAACCCTAACGTAGCATCTTACCCCCCTGAGAAAGACTGATCCCACCCCCTCCCTCAAATCCTGTTTCGACACCTCGACATAGAACGTTTCCCGCAAAACCTTTTTTCTCTCCTCACACCCCTCTCCCCCTCATCACCCACGACATATAATAAACTACCATGAAAATCTAAAGCTTTAGACACCCCCCTCAAAAACCCCCCTATCTATCTTAGAGCACGCAAAAAAACCCCACCCCACGACCCCCCACCCTCTTACCAACCTACTTTTAACCCCCAAACCCAACCTCCTCAGCCCTCACAAAAGTAAAAAACATGGAACCTGTCCACCCCTCCCCAGATACCACACCCCCCCCCCCACCTTTCTGTTTCGTAATATCTCACCCAAAGAAGGATCCCAGCAGAAAACGAAAAATCACCTCACGCCCCGAGTTTTTTAAATTCAATTTTTTCTAAACTAACCAAATACTCTTCCCAAACTGGGGGAAAAAACCCCCAACTGGGGCAAACGCCCTACAAAAAGTAACCTACACAAAAAACCCCCATACGAAAACCTTTTTCATTCCCTAACCCAAAATCATAGCCCTAAAAAATATTTCACATTCCCTCAACTCCCCTTCCTCATACCACAACCCAGCCTGTCGTGTATCCTTCCCAAACCCCCGGGCCCCCCCAACCCTCACGCAACCTTCCCATTAAAAAAACACACATTTTCCCTCTGTCTCAAACCAACACCCCAACCCACCCTGACTTACAGTAACATTTTCAACCTCCCTCCGTAACCATCACAACAAACCCCATAAAAATTTGTAACCCTCTTAGTACCCCGCAATCGCTGTCCCTGTAATTGGGAAAAACACTGCAACATACCAAAACCCTTACTAACAATAAAAGTTCCGACACCTCGCGATCGAGTTGTCGGGGTCTCAGAACACCTAGACGCCCCCGATCCTTTTCCAATAACCTATCCGAATTTTCCTCCCGCGCCGCACCATGTCATCCTATAAAATACCACAAATCTTTAAAGACACCGCCCTTTCTTTAAAAAATTACTTCCCCCCCCCCCAACCCCCCACCCAAAAAGCCCCAAACCCCCATGCAAAACCACTTCACACTATTTACCTGCATACCCGTGCACTTCCAATAATGCCCCACCTCGCCCAACACCTCATGACATCCCTGCACGAAGAGAACAGGGTGTCTTTCCAATCCAAATTAAACCCCGGCCGGGCCCTCCCCCCCCCACACCCTCACAGGCGTACATAAGCTACGGTCAACCATTCTAAAAAAGGGGGTCCGGAAACACCAAACAATTTTTTGGGACATGGGCACCCTTTTAAAGGCCCTCCCATTGCAATTTCCCTCCCCATACACCCAAAATTTCGTATCCTCATTTCCGCCCCCTTTGTCAACGATTTCCACTCGACTTTTTCCCCCAAAACCCGTCTCCTAATATAACCTCAAAGCCCCTTTTTCCCTCTATCATATGCTCCCGCCAGTCTAGAGCCAACAAACCGCCCCCCCCCCCCCCACCCTTATTTTCCAAAAAAACTTTCTGTACCCCAGCCTTCAATCTCACCTTCCGGGAAACCCCGAACGAGATTTTGACACCACCCTCTCCACACCATTTGAACCTATTCCTAAAATTTTTGCAAACACCTTATACCCCTGCACACTAGGAATGGCCGTACTTCCCAAGGTGGGCTGCCCCTTGACCCGGGCCCCAACACAAACTACTGCTGTTCCTGCTTCTCCCCCCCAACTTACCCTTCCCTTCATACTATTAAATAACCAACATAAATCCTTTTTATCAACGCCCAATTTTGTAAATAAAATTTCAACCGGAGCCCACTACCGGGAGTTTTCCCCACCTCTTTCCCCTTAACGCATTCTCTTTTTCCTCTGCCGTAACTTTTTCCCCACCTAAACCCTTTCGATCACTATTTCCAAAATTACACGTCACATACGTACACACCTTTGTCCTCCCCCCGTCACCCACCCCCCCAGTTCCAGTAATTCTCGTACCAAGCCTCCGCATACGCACACCCCCCTTCGGGTCGTACTCCTGCCCACCTAAAAATTCCCCAACCACCCATTACCTCTAAACGGGTATAGCCTCAGCGCCTGCCTTGTTTTTGATGCCGAAAAACACACGCTGAGGGCTTGCGCCCCAAAGCACTTCCTCCACCCTCCCGCACCCTTCACTTGAAACCTTTCTTTTTGCAACACCCTAAACCTCCCCCTTTTTTTCAGCATTTCACCCTAGGAAAAATTTATTCCCACCCCCCCCCCCTCCCATAGAAACCCCTTTTAACCTATCCCTAAATTTTTGCCAGCCCAAAATTTTTAAAATTATTAAACTTTTTCCCTTTCTCTCACTAAAACTTTCAATTTTTTTCCTTTTGCACATACCCCATGTCAAAATGTCATCCACTCCCGGTTCTTCCACATAAGCCCCTCCATAGGCTAAAAACCCCTCAACCCCTCCCACACCAAACACACTTAAATTTAATTTCCAAAACTTCAATAGCCCCAGCGTCCCCCCCCCAACCCCCACCCCCATGCCCTAGACTGCATTGTACCTCAACAGTACGAAAGATTTCACTCCACTCCGAGAAAGTACCCTCATCTATCTCGAAAGAAACCTCCAAAAAACTATATTCAGTCTCCCAACCGCCCCCCAAAGGCATCACGTAACCTAACATCCCTTAATAAATCCCTAAGAGCCACAGACATATATCCAGCCCCTCTTGGGTCCACATCAGCCACCCTGATTACACTATTCCAGTCCCCACCAACTATCGCCACCTCTGGCAGTGCACTTAGGAAAAACACAAGATCCTCACACACAAAATCATTCTTTACCTTTATGTTATTTTCTGCCGGCGCATACACACTCACAAAAGACACACGCTTACCCATCCACCACCCATCCACACGCAACACCCTCCCTCCCCCTCCTCCCTCGCTTCTCTGCAAAACAAACGGGCTCGTCTCCCTTATTAAAATTCCCACACCACCTTTTAGACGGGGAGATGGCAGGGTAACTACCCGAAATCCTGCCACCTCCAACACCCTACCCTCTTTGAAATTGTGCTCCTGCAGGAACACAACATCCACTCTAGATTTATTCAGAAAATTACGAAACCAATCTCTCTTCATACCGCTACATAACCCATTAACATTTACAGACATACACCTAAGGCCTATTAAAGTTTCCACCCCTGCTTCCTCTCATCACTCTTTACAACTCCAGAGCTTGAATTTACGTTCAACACCTTCAGAGTGCTCTCTTTCCCTCCCCCCTTCTTCCGGTGCCTCCTATCACGGCAATAAGACTTGCGCAGAACTGGGCGTTATCGTTCCTTTAAGTAGCTCGATGCCTACAGTATTTATCCTTCGTCTCAGACTAACCGCTATCTTGACGATCACAGTGCACCTAAGTTGTCAGCCGAGGTGTGACAGCACCACGTCACACCACTGCAGCCAGGTAACTGACAAGGGCGCTCGCCTACAAACAACAGAGGGGTGCAGAGCACTACCGCACACTACCGTGGTCAGGCAGCGAAATGTGCGTGGAGAGATTATGTACAAATGTTTTTCCTTGATGGATATATCCATGTGTAACCCCCCCCCCTTCATTCAGTTACACTAATATAATCTATACAGTCCACAATTAATTAGTAGCGCCGTACTTGTGGGTGCTACCAATTTATACTGGTCTCGGATAGATATGGATAAGATTGAGAGGGTCGAGGGGGCCACCAGCAGTGACCAGAGGTGGTTGATCGACACCATGCCTAACCCTTCTAGGGTAGGGTAGATGCCTGAGCCCGAGCCTTTAGCTCATAAGACTGTCATTCCCATTTGCCCCCTTGGGGCGGGGATGGCAGACCAGAGAGGCCTAGCTTGTGGCTAGGCCTGGGGACAGTTGGTCCCAAAGATGAGGAGGTGCTTGTGCCTCCTCCCATGGGAGACTTAGGTCTCAGACACTCCCTAAAGAGGGAGCCAAGGCCGGGCCACCACTTGGACAAGGCCCGGGCCGGGAGAATACCGGCTAATCTTTAACTAACTAACTAACAGAGGTGATTGTCTGCATCGCTATTGGGCCGTGCAGACCCCCTTGCCTGACGCTCCTCAGTAACCTGACAGCAGTGGTACGAGAGGTGTTGGCATTTTCGCTGCTGGATGATGTAAGAGTGCGGACGTGCCTTTGCACCTCCTCTACTGTTCCCCAGACGAGCTAATTAGTCAACGACATGGCGCCAGGTGTTCGCAGGAGAGTGAATACTGTGGGCATTGAACTTATTAGTGGGGCTTTAACACCTACGTCAGTCGATGTGTTATTGCCCAAAATTATACAGAGACATACGGCATCAGAGACGAGGATTTTATGGAGTGCACTGAACGGTGTATATAGAATTTTTCGTGAAAGTGCCTAACTGCTCAAGTATACGAGCTTTGGTTGATCGTTACCAAGAATCTTCTGCATTACTGTAACACCGCAGTGAGGTCAAGTTGATTGATGTTTCCACGACATTATTCGTGGGTTAAGCTCCGCACCGTGCCTTTTGAGGCTGATGAGGTAGGATATTCGAAATTTTTTCCGGAACGTTATGGAACTGTACATCTGGCCCAACTTGGCAAATGGGTAAAGGTGGCATTTACACAGGATTCCTGAGGGTTCTTTTAATCTCAAATGACGCTTAGGCATCCTATACCATCGTATTATATCTCGAAGAGTTAGAACCCAGGAATGGGGTAGCGTATGCGGGGCAGAGGCGTACGTGCAGACTGTGTGGCGAATTTGACCATAGGCGGGCAAGACTGTGGCCAAGCGGAGTATGCCTCCTGGGCCGGCAAGGGGCGAGCACCGCGCATAGCCACCAATGCCTAAGGAAGAACGGGGCTAAGGAGGAGGGCTTGGTTCGCATGAGGATGAAGAGTAGTGGCTCCTCCAGTGGAAATCGAAGAAGTGTGATCCATGACTTCCCTGGCCCCATCAACAGTGGCTCCTGGGCCGGCAAGGGGCGGAGCACCTGCGCATGAGCACCCAAGCCTAAAGAAGAACGGGTGCAAGGAGGAGGGCGTGGTCCGCATGTGTTGGAGTGAAGTGGTGGTGCTTCCTCCTGGGGAATCGGAAGAAGTGGTGATCCATGAATCACCTGGCCCATCAACAGTACAGTTGTCAGTGAGGAGGTACAGGAGGGCGCAGCAGTGAAGGCTATTGAGGAGGAGTTGGAGACGGTGATACAGGCTATGTTACAGTCTACGGAGGTGGAGAGTTCAGCGAACAAGACCCTGGGATCAGGGTAGAAGGTGTGTGTGGGGAAGGGGAGGATCAGGTGGCACCTGTGGTGGACAGTGCGAGTGCCAGGAGGGGCATGGAGGCGGATTAAGGGTGGTAGAGGTGGAAGTCCATTGTGCTGGCTCCCAGGACTCAGCATATGGAAACTGAGGGAGCTACAAGGAAAAGGGCAGCAGCGTCAGATTCGGACGATGTTCTGACACGGCGCAAAGGCCGGGGAAAAAGACATGGGGTTCTGGTACCCAGAGTGACTCTGCGAGAGGGCCACAACAGAAGGGGGGGGGATGGTTGGGAAGGAGGGGGGAAAACTGTGGCAAAGGCACAGTCCAGGGGAACAGTCTGAAAGGGAAGAATCTTGACATGAGGCGGGGGAAGGAAACCTTAAGCTGGCCTCAGGTGTGTAACAATAAATATTAATGGTCTGTGTGATGGTGTTAAACGGGAGTGCTTCAGGATGTTTTTGAATAGGTATAAGGTTGACGTAGCTTTTGTGCAGGAGCACAATTTTAAGCTTGGTCGTGAATTAGTGGTCCCTGGGTATCAGGCTTATGTGTTGCCGTCTGAGCGTTTAAAAGGAGGAGTGGGTGTGTTGATCAGGGAGGCGGGCCCTTTGTATTGCATAGGAAAGAGGGGGGGGAGGGGGGAGAGTTATTACGTGTGGAAGGATGGTGGATGGGAGAGAGAGTGGCGTTTGTGTGTGTGTTATGCCCCAGCAGAAAGTGACGTGAAAGTGAAGATGGATTTGTGCGGGAGGAGCTCGTGTATTACCTACGCACGTTACGTCTGTCGCGATTGTGGGGGGGGATTGGAATTGTGTAATTAAGAAGACAGACGTGGAACCCAGAGGAGCGGGATATTTTTCCTCAGTCTTGGGGGGCCTGCTTAGAGATCTTCAGTTACGTGATGCTTTCGGGGGAGGTCTGTGGGAGGTGGAACATACGTTATAAGAAGGGGATATGCGGCTCGTTTGGACAGGTTATATTTATCTCGGAGGGTTTGGTAGAGTCTTTTAAAACTATAGAGATGGTGTCTTCCGATCATAGGGCGGTATTAGTGGAGGTGGGATGGGATGCTTTGGCTCGTAGAGGGGAAGTTATTGGAAAACTGAACACGATGGTTTTGGGGGATAGGGAGGGGTGGAAGCGTTTGCAATATTTTGGGAACAGCTCTGTGCCGACAGAAGAACTGAGGAAGACGTGGTAGGATGGTGGGATAGTGTGGCTAAGTTACGAATACGTCATTTTTATGTGAGGGAGGGGCAAACGCATTAATCAATTGCGGTATGGTTTGTCAATTACTTAGAATCTAGATTACGGAATTGTTACGAGGGGGGGGCGGTGGCCGGGGTGTACCCGGTGGAGGATATACACATGTTGAAGGACATGAATACGGGATTTTGCAAGAAGAACGTTTTCGCAGCTGTACGGGTACAGGCGGGGTTAGACGAAGTACTCTGGGGCGGACAAGCCATCAGCTTGTGTGCTGCGAGGACAGAAGGTACGACAGCGAACGACTACAATACCAGGTTTGCAAGTCATATCTTCTGTGGGGGGTTTTAGAGAGGGTCAGGTATTAAGGGACACCAAGGGATGAGTGCATATGCAGATAGATGGTTTGAGGAATACGGGAAAAGTAGTGGGGTGGAGGGTGAGGTTTTTGGGAAGGTATGTGGTATGTGCGGAAAACGGGGGGAGTGTCGGGAGGCATGGGTGGGGTCATTGGGAGGGGAAATATGGAGAGCCTTTGGAATGAGGAAGGGAAAGGCACGGGTCGATGGTTTACCTAGCGAATTTATGAAAGCATGGGGTCTGCTTAGGGGTTTCCTAGTAAGGTTAAAAATCCATGAAAGACGGGGAAAGATGGGAGAATCTCGGAAACGGCGGTGGTGGTTTTGGGTCCCAAAGGGTAAAAAGCATTTCCCCTTCGGGATTATCGAGCATTTTTGCTTTGTGTGATTAAAAATTTTTTGCGAAAAATTTTGGGAATCGGTTAAATGTGTTGTGGGGAGGGTGTGTTTGAGTCTCAGTTGGTTTACTGGTAGGTCAATGAGGTGGGCCCCGGGATTATCAAGGGGTTCCTGGAGGAAGGGAAAGGGAAAAGGGGAGGTTGGTGGCTTTGTTTGGGCAAGGGGCTTTGATGGGTGGAAAGAAAGGCTTTGAGGGAATTTCCTACGACGGGGGTTTTGGCGAAGAAATAGTGGGGGGGTGGTTCCTGTACCAATCGAATTAAAGGGTGAAAATCAATGGGGTGTGGGGGGGGTGTCAACATGGAGAGGGGTCTTCGGCAGGGATGTCCTTTATAAAAAATATTGTTGCATTGTTCAGGCCCCTTTTATAGGGGGTGGGGGATCGTCTAAGGCGGGGGGGGGGGTGGTGGTGAACCCGGGGCTGGTTTGGGGGGCAGTTAGATCCCATTTTTTGGAAAAAGTGAGGAGCCCGGGTTGGGATTTTTGGGGGGAAGTTGTACAATTTTGGGGGAGTTTGGGAAAAGGTAAATCTGGAAAAGTCAATGATAGGGGGCGGGGAGAGTGGACGAGAGTTAGAGGGGGGATGTGTGTTGTGAGCGGAGGACCGGGAGTTAAAAATCTGGGGTGTAGTTGGGCTCCCTGATGGAAAGGGTTACATTCAATAGGATGGGGGAAAGGTGCAGCGAGGTTTGGGGAATGCTGCGACCTCCCCATTTAACCTTGGGCAGGGGGTAATTGTCATCAATGTTTATTTGTAAATTTGGTTTGTTTCGGCTGTGATCCCTTAAACGGGGAGGCGATCCGGTTTCTTTGAATGGTGTTCATTTTTGTGGGGTTTAGGGTGCAAATGGTTGCGAAGGGGGGTATGACATTGCGGTATGTAGGGGGGGTTGGGTTTGTTTGGGTTGAGAAAAACGCGTGAAATGTGGTTTTAAGAGGGAAAAGTGATGAGTGGGTATGGGGGAGGGTAGCTAGATAAGGGGGGAAAGCCTGAGGGGAAAAAGGTATGGAGGGGGGAAAAAAGAAGAATGCGAGACAGTGTTACGCCCTTAAAATTTGCCCGGGAACCCGGAAAAATAAAGGGGGGAATTTGTTAAATTTTGAGAGAATGTAGTGGCGCGGTTTAAGGGGTCTACCCCATGTATGCAGGGATGAAAATGGGGGAAAAGGGTTTAGTAAAATTAAAGGGTACGACCCAGGGCGCGTGAGGTTTTGACCGTTTCCGCATGGGGGTTTTGCCCAAGGGAGCGATGCTCCCCAGACAGGGGGTTATTTAGGGGGGGGGGTGGCAGATGCAGTGGGGAAGAGACTGCGTATCATGTGTCATTTTTGTGAAAGGTTTTGGAGTGCATAGGGTAGGTGGTAAAGGTAGTGGTGAGGGTGGGGGGCCCGGTTTTGGGGGTTTGCGAGGTTGAGTCTTTTATGAGGGTGGGAGGAGAGTGTGGTAAGGGGTTTTTTGCATTTTGTCTGTGGACTTCATTATTTTTTTTGGGAATTTTAGGGGAAGGTGGGTGGGGATGTGTGGAAGGACTTGGCGGCGACGTTTTATCAATTTGGTTGCAACAGGACATTTTGGGAAAAAAAGGGGGGAAGGTATTTTTTGAAGGTTATGGGACTAAACAATTTTTTTTTTAAATTTTTTTAAAATTTTAGTTTAACTAAAATTTAAAAAAAAATAGGAATTTAAAATTAATGGACAAGGTTGTACTTAATGTCCAAGATATTACAAAAAACTTTATAAAAAAATAAAATAAAAAAAAATTTACATGTAATCTTTTAACTGAATTTTCCAAAAATTCAATTTTAAATTGTTTTGAATTGAAAAGGTTTTCCTTTAAAATAAAAAAACAAAAGTTATTGTTAAATCCCCCCTTTAATTAATAAAAAAAACCTAAATTCTTTTAGAAATTTTTAAAATTTATCCTACATTAGTGAAAAGTTCCCAACTTTCAAATAAACAAAAGAAAATTAGCAAATAACAAATTATAGTTATTTTAATTTTTTGGAAAAAGGATGTCATTGTTGAAGTTTTAATAAGCAAAATTACTGAATTTTATGAAAAAAGGGTTATAAGACTTAATTTAAATTTAAAAAAAAAACATATGCTATTAAAGTATTACAAAGTTGACCATGCAAAAATAATACAAAAAAAAATTTATTTTTTAAATCATAACCCCAAAAACCCCCCCAAAACCCCCCGTCAAAAATTTTACAAAAATTCAATTATTCATATGCACGATCACAATGAAAAAACAGGTAAAAGTATCTTCCTCAAAAAAAACATAACCTAAATACAAACAAAAAACTGGTTTCCAAAAATTATTTTCAAGAAACAGTTAAAACATTACAAATCATATTTATACATAAAAATCACAATTATACTACACTGAAAATTTTTTTTATTTCCCTAAAAGACTCTTACATCCCCAAATTGGATGCCCAAACCCGGAAAAAAGGTAAAACCATTAAACTTTAAAAAC
>NC_069452.1:23760970-23784091 GCF_026875155.1 Cherax quadricarinatus
TTCTTTTTTACCTTACAAAAAATGTTTTCTTTTTTTATTTAAATCTGAAACTGAAATTTTGAAACGTTTCAGATTCAGCTATTAATTCCTAGTGTTGTGATCTCCCCAGGTTAACATTCCTGCTCTCGGCTTCTCCCCCATCAATCGAACGCCAGTCCTTCCCAATGACCACAATGAATTCCTGAATGAGAAAATATTCCTACGTGGCATTGAGATCTACAAGACCATTATCAGTGCCCTTGCTAATAAGAAGATTTAAGGTCGTCAGTTTACTGTAAGAACAACATTGTGGCCTGAGGAATGTCATATTGACCCATGCTGATCTGACGAATGCCATATTGGGATGAGGACAGATAGACAATGGCATCATGTGACTCCTGTGTTGTTAGGTAGCTGGTGTTTCGTCTGGTTGAGTATCATGCATGTTAATGTTTTTAAAAGTTGTAGTTTCCAGTATTATGTTTTGTGGTGTCGGTGTCAGCGATTAGCAAGGCTTCCAGACATCGGCGTCTGAGGTCCCATTTCATCAAACTTCCCGTGAAGTCTCTCTGGAGATGTTCGTTCAGGCGTACCAAAAGATCTCTGCCTGTTTCCCCAACATATTCCTTGCAACAGTATCCACAGGGGATAGTGTAAACGAGAGCAGTGGAAGTTACAGATGTGGGGCTACATTTCAAAGTCTTTCTAACCTTTCTGTAGAAATGATCAAGGTCACAAGACCGAAACTTTTTCTAATATGTCTAATTACTTGGTTACTTGTCTATGAGAGCCAGTTTATGGGTATTTATTACCATAAAACAATAATTACCATAAAACCATAATTAATATAGATTATAAACTCTTCTTTTACTTCATTGTGAACTATTAACGAAGCATTTATAGTTACTCATAAATATATTTGCTAGATGGGTCATTAAAACTTACCAGCCAGGTACTTATTACCCAGGTACTGACTGCACACGTACTCACTGTCCAGGTACTTATTAACCAGGTACTGACTGCACACGTACTCACTGTCCAGGTACTTATTACCCAGGCACTAACTGCACACGTACTCACTGTCCAGTACTTTTTTACCCAGGTACTGACTGCCACGTTACTCACTGTCGAGGTACTTATTACCCAGGTACTGACTGCACACGTACTCACTGTCCAGGTACTTATTACCAGGTACTTACTGCACACGTACTCACTGTCCAGGTACTTATTACCCAGGTACTGACTGCACACGTACTCACTGTCCAGGTACTTATTACCCAGGTACTAACTGCACACGTACTCACTGTCCAGGTACTTATTACCCAGGTACTGACTGCACACGTACTCACTGTCCAGGTACTTATTACCCAGGTACTAACTGCACACGTACTCACTGTCCAGGTACTTTATTACCCAGGTACTAACTGCACACGTACTCACTGTCCAGATACTTATTACCCAGGTACTAACTGCACACGTACTCACTGTCCAGGTACTTATTACCCAGGTACTAACTGCACACATACTCACTGTCCAGGTACTTATTACCCAGGTACTAACTGCACATGCACTCACTGTCCAGGTACTTATTACCCAGGTACTAACTGCACACGTACTCACTGTCCAGGTACTTATTACCCAGGTACTAACTGCACACGTACTGTCCAGGTACTTATTACCCAGGTACTAACTGCACACGTACTCACTGTCCAGGTACTTATTACCCAGGTACTAACTGCACACGTACTCACTGTCCAGGTACTTATTACCCAGGTACTAACTGCACACTACTTTACTGTCCAGTACTTATTACCCAGGTACTAACTGCACACGTACTCACTGTCCAGGTACTTATTACCCAGGTACTGACTGCACACGTACTCACTGTCCAGGTACTTATTACCCAGGTACTAACTGCACACGTACTCACTGTCCCCGGTACTTATTACCCAGGTAATAACTGCACACGTACTCACTGTCCAGGTACTTATTACCCAGGTACTAACTGCACACATACTCACTGTCCAGGTACTTATTACCCAGGTACTAACTGCACATGTACTCACTGTCCAGGTACTTATTACCCAGGTACTAACTGCACACGTACTCACTGTCCAGGTACTTATTACCCAGGTACTAACTGCACATGTACTCACTGTCCAGGTACTTATTACCCAGGTACTAACTGCACATGTACTCACTGTCCAGGTACTTATTAACCAGGTACTAACTGCACATGTACTCACTGTCCAGGTACTTATTACCCAGGTACTAACTGCACACGTACTCACTGTCCAGGTACTTATTACCCAGGTACTAACTGCACACGTACTCACTGTCCAGGTACTTATTACCCAGGTACTAACTGCACACATACTCACTGTCCAGGTACTTATTACCCAGGTACTAACTGCACACGTACTCACTGTCCAGGTACTTATTACCCAGGTACTAACTGCACATGTACTCACTGTCCAGGTACTTATTACCCAGGTACTAACTGCACATGTACTCACTGTCCAGGTACTTATTACCCAGGTACTAACTGCACATGTACTCACTGTCCAGGTACTTATTACCCAGGTACTAATTGCACACGTACTCACTGTCCAGGTACTTATTACCTAGGTACTAACTGCACACGTACTCACTGTCCGGTACTTATTACCCAGGTACTAACTGCACACATACTCACTGTCCAGGTACTTATTACCCAGGTACTAACTGCACACGTACTCACTGTCCAGGTACTTATTACCCAGGTACTAACTGCACACGTACTCACTGTCCAGGTACTTATTACCCAGGTACTAACTGCACACGTACTCACTGTCCAGGTACTTATTACCCAGGTACTAACTGCACACGTACTCACTGTCCAGGTACTTATTACCCAGGTACTAACTGCACACGTACTCACTGTCCAGGTACTTATTACCCAGGTACTGACTGCACACGCACTCACTGTCCAGGTACTTATTACTCAGGTACTAACTGCACACGTACTCACTGTCCAGGTACTTATTACCCAGGTACTAACTGCACACGCACTCACTGTCCAGGTACTTATTACCCAGGTACTAACTGCACACGTACTCACTGTCCAGGTACTTATTACCCAGGTACTAACTGCACACGTACTCACTGTCCAGGTACTTATTACCCAGGTACTAACTGCACACGTACTCACTGTCCAGGTACTTATTACACAGGTACTAACTGCACACGTACTCACTGTCCAGGTACTTATTACCCAGGTACTAACTGCACATGTACTCACTGTCCAGGTACTTATTACCCAGGTACTAACTGCATACGTACTCGCTGTCCAGGTACTTATTTACCCAGGTACTAACTGCACATGTACTCACTGTCAGGGATTATTTCCCAGGTATAACTGCACACGTACTCATGTACAGGTACTTATTACCCAGGTACTAACTGCACACGTACTACTGTCCAGTTACTTATTACCCAGGTACTAAATTTCACACGTACTCACTGTCCAGGTACTTTTACCCAGGTACTTAACGCACACGTACTCACTGTCCAGGTACTTATTACCCAGGTACTAACTGCACACGTACTCACTGTCCAGGTACTTATTACCCAGGTACTAACTGCACACGTACTCACTGTACAGGCTTATTCCCAGGTACTAATGCACACGTACTGTCCAGTACTATTACCCAGGTACTAACTGCACCATACTTTACTGTCCAGGTACTTATTACCCAGGTCTAACTGCACACGTACCACTGTCCAGGTATTTAAATTTCCCAGGTACTAACTGCCCATACTCACTGTCAAGGACTTATTTTCCAGGTATAACTGCACACGTACTCACTGTCCAGGTACTTATTACCCAGGTACTAACTGCACACGTACTCACTGTCCAGGTACTTATTACCCAGGTACTAAGTGCACACGTACTCACTGTCCAGGTACTTATTACCCAGGTACTAACTGCACACGTACTCACTATCCAGGTACTTATTACCCAGGTACTAACTGCACACGTACTCACTGTCCCGGGACTTATTTACCCAGATAAATAACTGCACACTACTCACTATCCAGGTACTTTTTACCCAGGTACTAACTGCACACGTATCCTGTCCAGGTACTTATTACCCAGGTACTAACTGCACATGTACTCACTGTCCAGATACTTATTACCAAGGTACTAACTGCACACATACTCACTGTCCAGATACTTATTTCCCAGGTACTAATTGCACACGTACTCACTGTACAGGTACTTATTACCCAGGTACTCACTGCACAAGTACTCACTGTCCAGGTACTTATTACCCAGGTACTAACTGCACACGTACTCACTGTCCAGGTACTTATTACCCAGGTACTAACTGCACATGTACTCACTGTCCAGGTACTTATTACCGGTACTAAACTGCACACGTACTCACTGTCCAGGTCCTTATTACCCAGGTACTAACTGCACATGTACTCACTGTCCAGGTACTTATTACCCAGGTACTAACTGCACACGTAGTCACTGTCCAGGTACTTATTCCCAGGTACTAAATGCACACGTAAATCACGTCCAGGTACTTATTACCCAGGTACTAACTGCACACGTACTCACTGTCCAGGTACTTATTACCCAGGTACTAACTGCACACGTACTCACTGTTCAGGTATTTTACACAGGTACTAACTGCACACGTACTCACTGTTCAGGTACTTATTACCCAGGTACTAACTGCACACGTACTCACTGTCCAGGTACTTATTACCCAGGTACTAACTGCAACGTAAATCACTGCCAGGGTACTTATTACCCAGGTACTAACTGCACACGTACTCACTGTCCAGGTACATATTACCCAGGTACTAACTGCATACGTACTCACTGTTCAGGTACTTTTTACCCAGGTACTAACTGCACATGTACTCACTGTCCAGGTACTTATTACCCAGGTACTAACTGCACACGTACTCACTGTCCAGGTACTTATTACCCAGGTACTAACTGCACACGTACTCACTGTCCAGGTACTTATTACCCAGGTACTAACTGCACACGTATTCACTGTCCAGGTACTTATTACCCAGGTACTAACTGCACACGTACTCCTGTCCAGGTTTCTTATTACTCGGTACTAACCCGCACACGTACGCACTGTCCAGGTACTTTTTTACCCAGGTACTAACTGCACACATACTCACTGGGCCCGGTACTTATTACCCAGGTACTAACTGCACACTACTCACTGTCCAGGTAATTATACCAGGTACTAACTGCACACGTATCACTGTCCAGGTACTTATTACCCAGGTACTGACTGTCCAGATTCTGTACAGGTACTTATTACCCAGGTACTAACTGCACACGTACTCACTGTCCAGGTACTTATTACCCAGGTACTAACTGCACACGTACTCACTGTCCAGGTACTTATTACCCAGGTACTAACTGCACACGTACTCACTGTCCAGGTACTTATTACCCAGGTACTAACTACGCACGTACTCACTGTCCAGGTACTTATTACCCAGGTACTGACTGCACACGTACTCACTGTCCAGGTACTTATTACCCAGGTACTAACTGCACACGTACTCACTATCCAGGTACTTATTACCTAGGTACGAACTGCACAAGTACTCACTGTCCAGGTACTTATTACCCAGGTACTAACTGCACACGTACTCACTATCCAGGTACTTATTACCCAGGTACTAACTGCACACGTACTCACTGTCCAGGTACTTATTACCCAGGTACTAACTGCACACGTACTCACTGTCCAGATACTTATTACCCAGGTGCTAACTGCACACGTACTCACTGTCCAGGTACTTATTACCCAGGTACTAATTGCACACGTACTCACTGTACAGGTACTTATTACCCAGGTACTAACTGCACAAGTACTCACTGTCCAGGTACTTATTACCCAGGTACTAACTGCACACGTACTCACTGTCCAGGTACTTATTACCCAGGTACTGACTGCACACGTACTCACTGTCCAGATACTTATTACCCAGGTACTGACTGCACATGCACTCACTGTCCAGGTACTTATTACCCAGGTACTGACTGCACACGTACTCACTGTCCAGGTACTTACTACCCAGGTACTGACTGCACACGTACTCACTGTCCAGGTACTTATTACCCAGGTACTAACTGCACACGTACTCACTGTCCAGGTACTTATTACCAAGGTATGAAGTGCACACGTACTCACTGTCCAGATACTTATTACCCAGGTACTAACTGCGCACGTACTCACTGTCCAGGTACTTATTTCTCAGGTAGTAACTGCACACGTACTCACTGTCCAGGTACTTATTACCCAGGTACTAACTGCACACATACTCACTGTCCAGGTACTTATTACCCAGGTACTAACTGCACACGTACTCACTGTCCAGGTACTTATTTCCCCGGGACTAACGCCCCACTACTCACTGTCCAGGTACTTATTACCCAGGTACTAACTGCACACGTACTCACTCTCCAGGTACTTATTACCCAGGCACTGACTGCACATGTACTCACTGTCCAGGTACTTATTACCCAGGTACTAACTGCACACGTACTCACTGTCCAGGTACAAATTACCCAGGTACTAACTGCACACGTACTCACTGTCCAGGTACTCACTGTCCAGGTACTTATTACCCAGGTACTAACTGCACACATACTCACTGTCCGGAACTTATTACCCAGGTACTAACTGCACACGTGCTCACTGTCTAGGTACTTATTACCCAGGTACTAACTGCACATGTACTCACTCTCCAGGTACTTATTACCCAGGTACTAACTGCACACGTACTCACTGTCCAGGTACTTATTACCCAGGTACTAACTGCATACGCACTCACTGTCCAGGTACTTATTACAGGTATTTAAATGCACACGTACTGTCCAGGTACTTATTACCCAGGTACTAACTGCACACGTACTCACTGTCCAGGTACTTATTACCCAGGTACTAACTTCACACGTACTCACTGTCCAGGTACTTATTACTCAGGTACTAAATGCACACATACTCACTGTCCAGGTACTTATTACCCAGGTACTATCTGCACACGTACTCACTGTCCAGGTACTTATTACCCAGGTACTAACTACACACGTACTCACTGTCCAGGTACTTATTACCCAGGTACTAACTGCAAACGTACTCACTGTCCAGGTACTTATTACCCAGATACTAACTGCACACGTACTCACTGTCTAGGTACTTATTACCCAGGTACTAACTGCACACGTACTCACTGTCCAGGTACTTATTACCCAGGTACTAACTGCACACGTACTCACTGTCCAGGTACTTATTTCCCAGGTACTGACAGCAAACGTAAGTAGTATAAGTTGGTCGATCTAGAAACACTGCCGGATAATGACCATGGAAAATGAGATAATGATGGGGTCTGTATGACCTTAGGGCTAACAGGGTAATTGTTTAATATGATTAATCATGCCCCAAGGGGATAGAGAGACTTATTCCTATACATTAATAAGTAGGTACATAAAGTAGAACAAAGGAATCAGGTGTGCAGGTGGGCAGATTCCGGGATAATGAGTGTGGAAAAGAATGTGATAATGGGTGGTCTGCATAACCTCAGGTGCTGTCAGGGGGTGCAAGATTTAATATGTTTAATCATCCCCCCAGGGGAAGGGAGGATTTATTTCTGTGAAATTTTCTAATTTAAAAAGGGTAGGTAATTTCACTTTGACCCCCCAAAAACTCAATCCCCCTGATAAAATGGGGGGGGAAAAAAAGGATTCAGGTGAGCAGGGGGGGCAGTTTTCCCGGATAATGATGGGGAAAAAAGAATGTGATGGGGGGTGGCCCTTCATAAGCTCAGGGGCTGTCGGGGGTACAAGTTTTAAATTTTTTAATCACCCCCCAAGGGGAAGAGAGGAGAGATTTATTTCTTTTGTAATTATAAGTTAAAAGGTAGGTAAGGGCACTTCTGACCCCCCAAAAACCAATCACCCCTGATAATGGGGAAAAAGGCAGTAAAAAGGATTCAGGTGACGGGGTTAAAGTTACCATCCCCGAGGGAGCCCCCCCCCCTTTCCCCGGGGGCTGCGACTCTCCCCGCAAATTTGCTACTTCACAACAACTGCTGGTTTTAAAAAAGGGGGTTTAATGGAGGGGTTTTGCGGGCCCCCCCGGGGGAACCGGGATTCCGGGATAATGACCATGGAAAAATAAGGGAGATAATGGGGGGGCCCTGTATGACCTTAGGGTGCCCGGGTAGGGGGGGTTTAATATTTTTAAAATCACCCCCCAAAGGGGGTAGAGAGTCTTTTTTACTAAGTGGGAAAACAAAAAGTAGAGAAATTGATCATTTTGGGACCCCCCAAACTCTATTACTCTAAAAGAGGGGAGAGAGGCAGTACAAAGGATTCAGGTAAATGGGGTCTCTGATGGAGGTTGGGGCCCAGCCTGCTTTTTTGGGAGGTCATGGGGTTGTGATTACACCCCAGTGCCCCGCTCTCCGGCTAATGGGGGGCATCTGGTGAAAAAAGGTTAATAACCTAATTTTTAAAAGGGGTGAAAAAAAAAAGTCTCTCTTAGCAAATTTTTTTTATTATTTAAAACATTACATTTTTTTTATTCCTCCTCCCCCTCGAACGCAGCTTCAAAGAGCATAAAAACAACAAAGGCAAGTGGGGGGGGGGGGGGGGGAAAAGATCCCTCTCTCGGGGTCGATGCTTGACCCGGGGGGAAAAAATTCTTAGGGGTTTTTTTCTCTTCCCGCCAAAGTTTGGGAAACTGTCTCTCATCTCTGGGTTCCTTTTTTTTGTACCCCCTTCTTCAGTCTGCAAATTGGGCTTTTTCGTTTTCCCCACTTTTGTCACCCTTTTTTAACTTTAAAAAAATTTAAAAACTTTTTTTCTCTGGCATCGGATGACCATGGGATACAGAGTAAAGGGCATCTAATAAAAGCGCTTATCATCAAATAGCAAAGACCTCTTTTTCCTAGGGGTGATAGGGGTTTCATGCCCTTTTAAATTTCTAATTGACAAATTGGAAGGTTTGTTTAGAACCGTTTTCCCAGAAACACTTCAAAAAGTTATTATGATTAAATTAATTGTTGTTCAGACTGAGGAACCCTTTTGAAAGGGGATTTGGTTTTTTTTAAAATCTGCTAGCAGGATGCTTACATTTTGGGTTTGGGGGCAGACTATTTCGGGAAAAAAGGCGGTCCCCCCCCTCATTTTTAAGTAAGCTAGGACCCCTTCCCTTGAGTCTTTTGTAAGGGGATACCCCTTGGGGAAATTAGTGGGGCCCTATCCTTTTTCCTAATGTTTCCCCTTACCGATTCATCAAAAGGTTTTTGTCCCCTCTAAACAGGCGTTGACCAATCGGTTCTGAATAGATTTTTTTTTATTTTTGTCTTGGTAGTTTTTTTAAGAATCAATCCCAAAAAGGGGGAAACAGCTTAAATTTGGAAATTTTCTAGTATCTGGAAACCCAATGAATTTAAAGGGAAAGTGGTTTTTTGGTTTGGCGTCCCGTGGGTAACCAATACTTTGTTTTCTGAAAGCTTTATGGCTTTCTTAAATAGTGGGTTAAATCACCGCTCGCAAAAATTTCTCCCTGCGGTTTTTAGAGGGTTTGGGTTTTTTTGGCTATTTTGTTTGGGTTAAAAATGTCTTGCCGAATACAGAATTTGGGCAACAATTTAAAAAAATCCTGACAGTCTTTACTAGTCTACTATTGCGTTTCCTCCGTTCGTTTCAAAAAAAGGCCCCCCAAATATTTTCCTTGTGAAATTCATATATGCTATAATTTTCTCAATTTTTAGACCCCCTCTCCAAGAAAAAACTGCAATAAAAAGGGAAAGATATTAGGTTTTTCGTTTTGGGGGGAAGGTTCCCCCCCTAATTTTAATATTTTTACGGGGTTAAATTTTTTTATTTACTGATAGCCAAAGCTGTTTGCTGAAATCAGTAGGGCATCTAAAAAGTTAACTGTTTGGGGATAGAGGGCATAGTGGAAAATCATCCGTTTTTGTAGCGGGGCTAATTCTTGGGGCCCAAATTGAGGTGTCTTAAGAAACCAGTAACCCCTTTTTTAGAGTCCTTGGGATTTCTTGGAGAAGACCGCCATTTGCGAGAAAACCCCCCATTTCTGGGGGGTTTGGGGTTTTCCCAAATTTTTCGTTTTGGGCACGCCTCAGTCATGCAAGAAAACCCTTTAAAAAGAATTAAAATCCCAGTAAGCAAAAAATTTTCTTAATAAGGGTTTTTTCATCAAAATTGGGATTAATGAAATGGTTTTTGGCCTGAGCAAACGTTTCCCAAAAAGCAGTAGTGAAGCCGCCCTTTTTTATTTGGGCTGTATGATGTTATAAAGCTCCTGTCAGTTTTTAATTCAAAATTTTTCCCCCCACTGGTTTTTTTAAAAAAAGCATATAGGGAAAGCCGGGGGGGAGAAAATAGGGGAGCAAAAACCCAGATTTAGATGTTGTTTTAATAATCTCCTATGCAAGGTGAAATGGCGCCAGAAAATCCCAATCACAGCTGAGAAAATTCCCAGGAGATAGTCTCCCAGAGTTTTTACAAGCTTTTTTTTCTCCCCAAAACCCGATGAGCATAAACGAAATTTTTCTGGCAATATGCTTTTTAGACAGAGAACTGTGAAAGCTCTTTTTGGGGGTAAAATCTTCTCTTCGGCCTTTCTGGGGGGGCTGCAATATTCATAAGGAAACACTTGTTTGCCGGGGAATAAGCCTCCCCCAAATTTCGGGGGGGAGAGCCCCTTTTCTCGCCTCTGGAATTTCAAGGGTGATTTTTTAAGCTATGGCGCCGACCAAAAATAGCCAAAAACCCGCGGGGACAAGAAGGTAAAATCCCGGAAACGTTGTGCCCTATTTCTTTCCCTTTTGGAAATTTTTTTTCCCTGTTTTAATTTAAAAAATTTTATTGGGGGGGTTTTTAAAACTTAGTTCTTTAAAATTTTCAAAGGGCCCTATCATTTGAAAAGGGATAATAATAAAAAGGGAAATATTTACCTGAATTTTTGCCCTTTAAATTTCAAAATTTTGCAGAGGGGCTTTCCCAAATAATTAGCCTTAGGCATTTGATGGTCATGGGTTTCCTCACCCTTTTGGGTTTTTTTAGAGTAAGGGCCTGGGTGCCCGAATTGCACTTTTCTGAAGGCAAAATTTTTATGCTGCTCCCTGGTCATATGGGAAATGGGTAACAGGAGTGTTTTATCTTTATCCCAAACCCCTAAAGACGAAAGGGGCTATTTATACATATATCAATACACTGGGGACCCCCCGATGGACATATCTATCTATTTTTTGTGTTATTTCTGGCTATCACTAAAATAGCCATAAGCATTGCTAGTGTCTAGCTGTTATTTTTCCCCCCCTGGTTACGATTATCGAGATTGGCTTCTAAATCCACAAAGGCAGTATGAGGGGCAAGTAGCCCTTTTGGTATTTTTGAATTTTTTAAACGCTTCCCGCTGGGGGAAAAACAAAATTTTTTTGGTTTTGTCGCATGAATTGAAAAAGATTTTTAAAATTGCAAATTCAAAAATCACTTAAACAATTAAAGAAAAAAGTGTTATTGCGTGAATGTTTTCTGGAAAAATTCCTCAATTTTTTCGGGAAGTGCTTGTTAAAGCTACTATTTTCCAAAAATAACAGGGCATACCAGGAATATTTATTCACCCCCGACAAAGTAGCGATAGGTCCCTTCATGAAATTTAACAATAAAAAAAATTTGATTTTTTTGTTGTCGACTCGAGTTTGGGGATGTCACCCCACGGGACGGGGAAGTCACTGCGGTAATTGAAAATTTTCTGAAGGCTATCACTCTAAAAATTCGCTTTTTTATACCAGCCCCACCAAGTCTACACAAAAAAGGCCCCGCCAACTTTGAATAAAACAGTTTTTTTTTTACTCCTCTCTTTTTAAAATATTGATTTTTCCCCTCAAAAAGATTGGGATTTCTATATAGTCTTGGTACCCACGCCTCCTTTTTTGCATTTCAAAATAAAAAACCCTTTATAAATCTAAGAACCCCTATCCTCGCCCGAGAAATTTCATTTCAAATGCGTGCAAAGGGGTACTCCCTCCATGACCGAAAGACCGAATATTCATCCGTGTAACTTTTGCGCGGGAAAAGTTAATAATGCTCACGATTTCCCTCCTCCCCAGTACGACTGTCGCGCAAAATAAGGCTCGTTGGGGCATAAATCCTAAGAGCTTTTTCATAAAGTGTCGTCCTATAGAACATGAAAAACGAAATATATGCCGCAAAAATATTGTGCAAGGACTGAAGAAATAATAGGGGGTCGTTTTTGAGAGGGGGGAATTAAATATTTATTCGACAGAATGACCTTGAAAACATTCCGGCGCGTATGTAGCGGTTCCTTAAATGGAATCGTTCCCTTTTCCACTCTTTCCTCAGAACAAAAATTTTTTTTACTGAAGTAAACCCTTGTTTAGCAAAGAGGGGAACCCAAGAAAGGTAGAAATGCCCTTTGGGAAGGGGAGCTTACTTGTGGGGGCGGGTCTCCATCCACTGGGACCGAAAATGGGCCAACTTGCCTTGGGGGAGGTTTACGGTCGAAATTCGGGGGCACCATGTCTGCTAATAAATTAGAGAAAGTTATTTATTATTATTTTTGTTTTAGGTCATACTAGATAATTATAACTCAGCAATTTTTTAAAAAAAAAATGTTACTTTTTAAAGTATAAAACTGGGAGAAAAAGCATCAGGGAATTATGGGTTTTCTAAAAATGATTTTTTTCTTTTTAGTGAATACTTTAAAAAACATCTTAAAAAATTTTGACTGTTAATAAAAATAATTGATTAAAAAAGGCGCTCCCCTTTTTCTTCCGGCCCCCCCCCCGGTCATCGCTTGGAGATTGCCCCCCCCCAACTTTTGGGAAAAAAAATTATTATTAGCTAAAAGACTATTTCATTATCTGAAAATAGCAGTTTTAAAAAAACATCAATTCAGAGCAAAAACCCCGGGAAAATCTCCCTCACGATCCTGCGTGAGCTTGACATTCGTACAACACGAACCCCGCAGAAAAAACGGGAAATGTGTGGTGGCTGCACCCTGAGGGTATAATCCCCGCATAGGTCATCTGCGAGCGGGGGTGAGGGACATAGCTGTAAAAACACCTCACTTCTCATATTATAATTTTTTAAAATTAAGATATATTTTTAATCTCCCATAATAGAGAAGTTTTTACCTGCTCTATCTAAGCTGGTAACTTTTTTGAGTGGGGTGAAGAGCCCCTTTCGCCCTAGAAAAAAGGTGAGCGTTTTTTATAAGCACGCTTTTAGGAAGCGTGCTCATAAATATTTAATTTTTCCCCAAAGTAGAGGTACTTTTTTTTTCACATCATCCTCTCTATTTTCACGAGAATCTTTTAAAAAAAAAAAATCCCTGCAATCTATATTTAAAAATATAATCTAAAAAAGATTTTTTATTGTAAAAAAGAAGAGGAAAAAATCGGGAAAGAACTTTTTTTCCCCGAACAAAAAAAAATAAAATTTGGAGGGCAATAGGGAGGATTACTAAATTGCCATTCAGGGAAATTTTCCCCCATTTGTATAAAGCCGGGCGAGGAAAGATTAATTAATTTAATAGTTTTTTGTCCATCCCCAAAACTAAATATTCTTAAAAATAATAAAATAATAAAATAATTATTTTTCCCCCAAATAAAAAAAATTTATAGGCCACCGGGAAAGGGGCGGACCCCTGCTTCTCTTTGCTGTGACCTCCTTTCTACCCACCACCCCTGGCGTAGGGAAGGTTAGTGAAACTGCTAATTTCCGACACCTTCACGTCGGTGGGGCTTTTTTTTTTTTCTATGGTTTTTCTGGGGGGAGAAGGGAATGCGCCATTGTTTCTTCATCTCCGGATAAACCCCCCCCCTCCCCTCGCTTTAACTAAAAAGAAATGTTTATAAAAGATATTCTTCCCAAAAAAAGGCTCTTTTGAGTGGGAAGTGGAAAAAGGCTGTACCTTTACAGGGGAAGAGTTATTTTTTCAGAGAGCCTGCAAAATACTTGTCGCTTTTTTTTTAGCGGAGCAGCAAGAGCATCTAGTGGAGCGTTTATTAAAAAATATCCCGGTTCTTTCGCAAAATAATCTTTTTCCAGTCGGGATGAAAAAACCTTCCCTTTGAAACAAATCACCCTCTTAGTGAAAAAAACATTTTAGTAAAAGGTCTCTTTAAACCCCGGATTCCCAAAAAACCCCCTTGAGACAGACAATGCCTCTGTATAAATTGATGACCTTTTTAATGAAGCTTAAAGGGTGATATTAAGCAAATTTTTTTTACTAGAGGAAGAACGAGCAATTCCGTAATTCTATACTAAAAATTTTTTTTCCCAAGGAAAAACGCTCGCACGATCCGCTTAATTTGTCAAAAAATTTTTATTAAACAAGAGATCTGTTCAGTTGGAAGTCTGGGCACAAATTATGGAAAAAACTACCCCGAAATTTTTTTGAGAAAAATTTCGTCACGTCATGCGGAAAAAATTGGGCTATCTTCGGGTTTGGGGTTAACCCGCCCCAAAGGGGAAATTCAATTACAAGCTTCATTACCGGAGGGGGCAACTTGAAACTGAAAAACCGGGTAAAAACAAAAAGGGCCCCTTAAATTCACATAAAAAAAAAAATTCCTAAAAAATTTATATAAACCTCAATACCCCGGGGGGGGTTTTACGGGGAATGTTAACAAACTTTTTTAGAGGGGCTGGGGAGAAAAACCCTCTTTATTTATAAAGACGTAGTGGATTTCTCTCTTCTCAGAGGGCCTATATTTGCATAAATTGCACCTCTGCTTTTTCCCAGAGGAAAAATCATAGCCGCCCCCCTCGCTTATACTCCCTGGACTTGGCGGACATGACTTTATTACTCCCACAATGGTGGCATTAAAAAAAATTTTGTTAGCATAGATTTTTTTCAAGGAAATGAAGGGGGGTAGGACTAGCCCGAAAAAACTCAAAAAAGCGTCTTGTCAGCCTTCGAAATATTATAAAAGCCCCCCCTTTCCGTAAATTTTCGAAAATACACACAAAAAAGGGGCCCCGAGTTTTATAATCGCCCTTTTCTAAATTACCTAAAAAAAAAAAAATATTAATTATACATACCTTCTCGGACAAAGGGCTGCAATAGCGGAACGGGCTATTCGAAAAGCTTAAGCATAAATTACGCTTATGATTTTTAAAAATTTCTTTAAAATATATAGGGGTTTTACCACCTAGTAAAACTTACAACTCAACTCCTCACCCCCCCAAAGAAAGGTCAAAAAAAACCAAGTCATTCTCTGGTCTTCCTCGAGACTTCGTCAGCATTTGGGGCTAATGTATTTTAAATCCCGCCTATCAGCCTCGACTAGTCCAGACGATCCTGGGCGCATGTGGGGATAACAGCCCCCGGGGGGATTTTCACAAGAGTTTTTGGGCCTCAAAACACCGAAGAAAATTTTAAAACCCAAATCGTTGATAATTTCGAAATAACCCCCCAATTTCCTTATCGACCTAGCGGAAAAAAAAAAAACTGGGGAAATTTTTACGCCCCGGAAAAATAGAAACTCCTTCCTGAATTTTTTCCCATTAAAATATTAACGAGAAGAAAAACGAGGGCAGTAGAAAATTTCTGGGGGCGGGGGGGTTTATCCCCGAATGCAGTACTGGGTGACGAGAAGGACTGCAAAATGTCAACAGGGGTAAGCCCCTAGCGGGGAACCAGAGAGTTATTAATTTTTTAAACAAACTTCCACTAAAACTCGCAAACTATTATTAAGGAATTAAAAAAAAAAGAAATTTTTTGCATATCTGAATATTTTCTAATTTTCTTAGAAAAACCCAAAAGAGAACCCACATTTTGACAATTAAAGAAGTTTAGAGGAGACATTTACCGTTGCCCTAAAAGAACCCCCATTATAAAAAAAAAATATTTTTCTTTCAACGTGGGGGACCATCTTAACTACACTCTTTCCCTTTTCATCTCGCTGATTATAGTTTTATAAAATAAAAAAAAATCGAAATGGTGTAAAGGAAATTTTTTCTCATCCCCCGGCAACCGCCGAAAAATATTTTTAAAAAAGGAACAAATACTTTCCCACTCCTAAGCGCGAATCTCCTTTTCCCCCCCTTTGCAGAAGCACTCAACCACCACTATGCGCGTAGGGAAGGGAAACTTCCCGCCTCTCGAGAGGAAATGAAACCAGCCCAAAACAAGGAAGAAGGTCGCTCCTGCCCCGCATGCAACTCGCCCCATTTGGGGAATTACCGCTTCGAGCTACCCCCCTCCCACGAGCGGGCACCCACCCGGCTCTTTTTTGAGACTGGTGAGTCCCCCCTAAAAAAAAAAAAAAAAAAACTCGCTGCTGTAATGCCGCCCGCGGGTGGCGGCAGTGGCGGGAAATGGGGGCAGTGGGGGCGGCTGCGGCGGCGCGGGGGCGGGCGCCCCGCCCAAAATTCCGCGAGGAGTCTAAGAGTAAAAAAAAAAAAAAAAACCCAAACGAAAATAATAGCCAAAATAAAATAAACCCCCCCGGAAATACTTTATCTTTAATATCAAAAAAAACAAAAGTCTTTTTCCCCCCGCCGAGGGCTTTTTCCCCAAAATTTAAATGAAATAATTGATCTTATTCCACGGAAAGAAGAATTTCCATACGCGAAAACTATGCTGAATTATTCAAAAAAAATTTTTTTCATTCGGTGGTTAAGAAGGTATTTTTTTCCCCCCTACCATAATTTAAACATCTTTAAAAAAATAAATCTTTTTACAAGCAGTCGACGTACATCGATAAAAAACTTTTTTTCCCCCTTTGGGGAATTTTTGGGGGAACTTATTAAATTTGGCCAAGATTTATAAAAAATCACAAGCGAAAAACAATTATTAGGCGGTTTTTTTTGTTAAAAAGCCGCGGGGAAAAAAAACCGCTCTGGCTCCCCTTTAAAATTTTAAACTTTCATAAAGTCAGAGAAAGCTTGCCCCTTTGAAATACCGGGGCGGATAGAGACAAGAATTCCCTTTTCGAAGTGCTATTCATAAAAAAAAAAAAATGGACCGCCACAGTTTTTATCCGAGGAATTAATCCCCTTAATGAAGAAGGAGAAAAGGGCCCCATTTGTCGATATTTTTACATCAATTAACGTCAAAAAAGAAAGTTTTTTTCAGCAAATGTGTTACAAAGCCGTTGATACAAAGTTTAAGGCAAACCTGAATCCTTCAAAAACAATTGCCCCATGACCCAATTTTCAAGACTTTTTATGAAATTGAAAAATTATAGACAATTTTAAACAAAAGAACTGACGGGTGAAATCAGACCTTGAAAAATTTTACGCATGATTTCCGGATATATAGAACTTTGAAGGGGGCCCAAAACTTGTATAAGCCCCTTTGGCAATTCGACCTAGAGGGTCCCCCCAAACCCCCCACCAAACCCCCCCGCAGGGGTGGGAGGGAAGCGCCGGTATTTAAACCCTGCCGCCGACGGCCATAAACATTAGTTCATCCCCCACGAGGACCTTTAAAGGAACCCCCCCTGTTTACAGAAGGAATAAAATTTCCAGTAATTGTGGGGGAATAACGGGGGAAAAATTCCTGGAATTGGGGGTTGATCGTGATCCCACAAACCCACTTCTGCTCCCCCCTCGAGCCGGCCCTTTTACTCGGGAAAAAAATTTCCTTTTTCCAAAATTGACGAAAATCGCTAATCCCGGGGAACCCTCCAAGCTGCAGACGGGCACACCCGGGGGAAAAAAAGTCCCAAAATCACCCCCACCAGCACCCCCACCCTTGTGACAGGGCCCAAAGGGTTTTTTAAGACCCCCCCTTTCAGCACTAATAGTCGTTCTCGCGGGGCCTTTTTTGAAAAAAATGAAATTTGGGAACAGCAATTAGAGCTAGTCTCACACTCATTATGACCGGGGTTTTAGCAAGGAACGCAACAGAATCGACGAATTTGTTTAAAATTTGTCTTTTTTCCCTGGGACGGGGGGTGTGCCCAAAGGCAACATCAAACGGGTAATTTTTAACCCCCTACTTTGGGATGAGCAAAAAAGGCCCCATGAATGGCCATTTAATATCTCCCTTCATTAACTTTTTTCAAACTATTACGAAAGGGAAAATTCAGACATGCTTTCTCGTACCGTCAGTGAGCCCCTACTTGCGTACCAAAATCATCTAGATAGGTGGAATTGAACGGGCGCCTCCCCCGAAGCTCTAAACGGAAATACTACAGCGTCGTGGAAACAAGGCACTGGCAGATCAGCGGGGGCAGCAGTGCCGGGGGCGGCAGCGGGAACAGCAGCAGCTCAGCAGCGGGAGTGGCGGTGGGCAACGGTGCGACGCGGGAACCGTGGGGTTGGAACTAACGAGACAGTGCATGCGTGAAATGGACATGCCTGATGGATCGGGTAAAATTTACGCGGGGGAAAAGCAAACGACCGCACGTGATTGATATTTTATTTCCAAATGCTGTAACTAATAAAAATAAAAAAGTAACTCTTCAAACTAAGTTTTTTTAAGCCTTTAAAAAAAATATATAATGGGCTATATTTTGTATTTGCCTCATACTGTCTCTTCCCCCAACATGGCAGGGGGTCCCGGGAAAATATATTATTTGAGCGTTTAGAAAAATTGACATTTTCGACAAACAGCTTTTGGCCTTTCAAAAATTTAATTTCTGCAAAGCCTTTAAATCCCTCCTTGAACTACAAATAGCCTTGCTTATGGGTTTTGTACCCAAAAAATTCAATGTTTTAACAAGAACATTTTTAATGCGGTATTGACATATACAAAAAAAATTACGAAACAGGAATAAGTAAGAAAAATAGCCACAATTTTTACCAAAAAAAAGATGTGTTATCGACAATGCAAACCATATTATTGAAGAAATTAATCGACAGCTAACACAGATTTAAAAAAAACCTTTAAGATAATTTTCGGGACATTTCCCGAAAGGGAAAAAAAACTCAAAATTTTGATTCGGAATTGGGGGGTTTTGTTTCGCGAGATCGCGAACCCTTTTCGGGGGAAAAAAATGCTGCCATTCATTTAAAGCCAATTTAAAACCCGGGAAAAGTCGGGGGCTTGGGGTTGCAGCGCTGAAAAATTTTATTTTTTCGTATGACGCGCCCGAGGGGACCTCCTTCCCCAACGATTTGCCCCCCTTCAAACCTGATCCCACTGCCGGGAGTTTATTATGTTTTAATATTAGTGAAATTTGGAACCGCAAATATACGTAGTCGTTAGTCAAAATTTTGGATGCTTTCGCCTTTCAGAAGTTTTTCAAAAGGGGCCTCCTATGATTACAAATCCTTGCGAAAATAAATTAGATAAAATACTATCAAAATGACAGATCAGTTTGGGGTAATCTTTTTTGAAAGCGTCATTTCCCCTACCGTAGTTTACATGTAAGACCCAAAAATAAATAAACCAACTCTGCGTAAAAATGGGTTTTGTTTCTCTAACCCCAAACGGGTGTACCCCTTTTAATGCCCTCGAGCAGAATTTCGGGTTTTTTCCCTAAAACCCCCCTTTTGGGGGTGGCTGGAATATACAAACTTTTCACGCGCCATACAGAGTCCGGGTGGGGGGTTTTTTTCGGGTTTAGCGGGCCTAGCTAAAAGGGCTTTCCTTTTTTTTCAGAGTGGCGCGCCCAAATGCAGAGTTTGGGAAAAAAATGCCGATATTACGTCTGGAAAAACAGCATGAAAAAGCTCTTTAAAAATCATTCATCTAACCAGTAAAATGCACGTTTTTGCCCCTTGCTCGCGCTAAAAAAACTTTTACACTTTTTTGCCCTTTTGTAGTGAAATTAAAAAAAATATTGCAAACTCTGATTTTTATTTACTATAACAAATTTCTTCTTCTCATTAAAAAAATAAATAAACAATATCGCACCACTTTAAACCCTCCCCATCTGGAGTGGGTAAGAGGAAAATGTATTGACAAAGTTTCCCATAAGGCTCTATCAGCACAAAAATCTTCCCCAGATGACCCTTTTCCCCCTGCTTTAAGCCCCCCCCATGGGAAAAATCTAGCCTGGCAAAATAAACACTACCGATCCCGGAAGAATTTTTTTTTTTTTTTTTTTTTTTTTTCTGAGGTCGGAGGGCGAGCAAACCCCTCGGGGGGCCCCCACCCATCCTTACCGGTTCTTTTAAACCCCGCAGTGTTTTGGGGTCAACATGCTCAAAAGTCCAGCCCGGGAAGGGGGGACTCCCCCAGGGTAAAACTTGTACCCAGTCCCCCTGAATCCTTTGTACTGCCTCCCCATCTATCAATGATTGAGTTTGGGGAGTCAGAAGTGATCATTACCTACCTTCTTATACTTAGTAATTACACAGAAATAAGTCTCTCTCTCTCTATCCCCTTGGGGGATGATTAAACATATTAAATCTTGTACCCCTGACAGCACCTGAGCTTATGCAGACCACCCATTATCACATTCTTTTCCACACTCATTATCCTGGGAATCTGTCCACCTGCTCACCTGAATCCTTTTTTGCCTCCCCCATCTATCAGAGTGATTGAGTTTGGGGAGTCAGAAGTGATCATTACCTACCTTCTTATACTTAGTAATTACACAGAAATAAATCTCTCTATCCCCTGGGGGGATGATTAAACATATTAAATCTTGTACCCCCTGACAGCACCTGAGCTTATGCAGACCACCCATTATCACATTCTTTTCCACACTCATTATCCCGGAATCTGCCCACCTGCACACCTGATTCCTTTGTTCTACTTTATGTACCTACTTATCAATGTATAGGAATTAGTCTCTCTATCCCCTTGGGGCATGATTAATCATATTAAACAATTACCCTGTTAGCCCTAAGGTCATACAGACCCCATCATTATCTCATTTTCCATGGTCATTATCCGGCAGTGTTTCTAGATCGACCAACTTATACTACTAACGTACTCACTGTCCAGGTACTTATTACTCAGGTACTAACTGCACATGTACTCACTGTCCAGGTACTTATTACCCAGGTACTAACTGCACACATACTGTCCAGGTACTTATTAAAAAGGTACTAACTGCACACGTACTCACTGTCCAGGTACTTATTACCCAGGTACTGACTGTCCAGATTCTGTACAGGTACTTATTACCCAGGTACTAACTGCAAACGTACTCACTGTCCAGGTACTAATTACCCAGGTACTAACTGCACACGTACTCACTGTCCAGGTACTTATTACCCAGGTACTAACTGCACACGTACTCACTGTCCAGGTACTTATTACCCAGGTACTAACTGCACACGTACTCACTGTCCAGGTATTTATTTCCCAGGTACTAACTGCACACGTACTCACTGTCCAGGTACTTATTACCCAGGTACTAACTGCACACATACTCACTGTCCAGGTACTTATTACCCAGGTACTGACTGCACACGTACTCACTGTCCAGGTACTTATTACCCAGGTACTAACTGCACACGTACTCACTGTCCAGGTACTTATTACCCAGGTACTAACTGCACACATACTCACTGTCCAGGTACTTATTACCCAGGTACTGACTGCACACGTACTCACTGTTCAGGTACTTATTACCCAGGTACTAACTGCACACGTACTCACTGTCCAGGTACTTATTACCCAGGTACTGACTGCACACGTACTCACTGTACAGGTACTTATTACCCAGGTACTAACTGCACACGTACTCACTGTCCAGGTACTTATTATCCAGGTACTAACTGCACACGTACTCACTGTCCAGGTACTTATTACCCAGGTACTGAAATGCACCTACTACTGTCCAGATACTTATTACCCAGGTACTAACTGCACACATTCTCACGTCCAGGCTTATTACCGAGGACTAACTGCACACGTACTCACTGTCCAGGTACTTATTACCCAGGTACTGACTGCACACGCACTCACTGTTCAGGTACTTATTACCCAAGTACTAACTGCACACGTACTCACTGTCCAGGGACTATTACCAGGTACTAACTGCACACGTATCTGTCCAGGTACTTAATTACCCAGGTACTAACTGCACACGTACTCACTGTCAGGTACTTATTACCCAGGTCTAACGCACACTACTCACTGTCCAGGTACTTATTACCCAGGTACAACTGCACACTACTCACTGTCCAGGGACTTAATTTCCCAGGGACAACTGCACACGTACTCACTTCCCCGGTACTTATTACCCAGGCCCAAATGCACATACCACGTCCGATTTTTTACCCAGGGACTAACTGACACGACCACTGTCCAGGTACTTTTTACCCAGGGACTAACTGCACCGTACTCACTGTCCAGGTACTTATTACCCAGGTACTAAATGCACACGTACTCCGTCCCGGACTTATACCCAGTACTACTGCACCTACTCACTGCCAGGTACTTATTACCCCGGGACTAACTCACACACTCACTTCCAGGTACTTTTTTACCCCGGGATACGCACACTACTCACTGTCCAGGGGACTTATTTCCCAGTACCACCCCTCCACTGTCCCGGGACTTATAAACCCAGTATAAGCACAGTACTCACTGTCCAGGACTTATTTCCCCGGGACAAATGCACACGACCACTTTCCCTATAAAAACCCAGTAAACTGCACACTACTACGTCCAGGTACTATTACCCAGGGACAATTTCAACAAAACTGTCAGGTACTTATTTCCCAGGTACAACGCACCGTACTCACTCCAGGGACTTTTTACCCAGGTACAACTGCCACGTACTCACTGTCCAGGTACTTTTTACCCAGGACTAAGCACACTACTCACTGTCCAGGACTTTTTACCCATACTAACTGCCACACACACGCCAGGAATTTTTACCCCGGACTAACTGCACACTAAACCTTCCCGGTATTTTTTACCCAGGTACTAATTTTCCCCTACCCCCCGTCCGGGACTTATTACCCAGGACTAACTGCACACGACTCACGTCCCGGGACTTTTTTACCCGGGACAACGCACACGAACTCACGTCCAGGGACTTTTACCCATACTAAATGCACACGTACCACTTTCCGGACTTTTTACCAGGACTACTGCACACGTACTCACTTCCCCGGTAATTTTTACCCCGGGACTAACTGCACCGTACTCACTGTCCAGGTACTAAATTTCCCATACAAAGCCCCACGTC
>NC_069452.1:23784591-23794591 GCF_026875155.1 Cherax quadricarinatus
ACTAACGATTATCAATTTATAATTTTTAAATGACAAAGCCAGCCTTTTCTTATTTAGTTAGTTAGTTAAAGATTAGCCGGTATTCTCCCGCCGGGGCTTGTCCAAGTGGTGCCCGCCTTGGCTCCCTAAGGAGTGTCTAACCTTGTCTCCCATGGAGGCACAAGACTTTCCCATCTTTGAGACCAACGTCAAGGCTCCACACTACCTCCTCTCCCCTACCCATCCCACCCCCACAATGGGGCAAAGGGACTATGTTCCTTTACTAAAGCCCTGCCTCACAACCAAACCACCCTACAAAGGGTTACCAATGGCTGCGAGCCTATCTTATGATTATGTTCTTGTATAAAGCATACATCGACATTATATCTCCTCAAAAACCATTCCATCCATACTCATTTTACTTAATTTCTCAATCCATTTACATTTACAGTTACTGCCTTGAATTATTTTAAAAGTGGTGGTTTACCCTTTCTTCTTGGCACACACCCTCCTATACCATCCTGCTGCATTGCGTCTTTCTTGACAGCTTGCTTATTCACCCCCCCCTATCCCTTCGTTATCCCTAGAACCATTAAACCCTTCATTACCCCTTCCCTCTTTCCCCTTATGACATACATCCTTTCTCCAAGATTTTACTCCTGTTCTTTGTCCTGGAGTAAGAACATCGTCCATCTCAGGACATTCCTGCAGTTCTCTTACGAGAACTCCTCTCCCCACACACCTCGTCACCCGTCTTTTCTGCCCTATGGACCTCTGCCACAACGTTGTGCACATTAACATTAGTGCACACAGTATTCCTAACACCTGATCTTGCTGCACTGTCGCCTGCACCAGGTTACACCCTTCATCCTCCTGTCCCTCCTCAACGTCATGCAAAAAGGAACTTAGTACTTCCTCCAGCAAGCCATCCTGTTGGCCCGTACCCTCCTTATCAGACGTCAATCTCGTCTGTCCCTTATCAACTGTCAGTGTTCCACTTTCCTCCATAGCCCCCTCAGCCCTATCCACTTCTTCACTCCATCGGCAAGGATTCTTGTTTGGCCTTACTCCTTCCTCCAATACCCCCACAGCATTCCTCTGATGTAAGATCACTGGTGCCTGTTCCCTCCGTCCAGTTTTTTTTATAGCATTGTGCCGCCATATGTTCAAAAGAACCACATAATCTGCAAGTCTTCCGCTGCCCTGAGTAGTACACGTAGACCTGCATCTGGAAGACATCGACACCATGCCTAACCCTTCTAGGGTAGGGTAGGTGCCTGAGTCCGAGCCTTTAGCTCATAAGACTGTCATTCCCATTTGCCCCTTGGGGCGGGGATGGCAGACCAGAGAGGCCTAACTTGTGGCTAGGCCTGGGGACAGTTGGTCCCAAAGATGAGGAGGTACTTGTGCCTCCTCCCATGGGAGACTTAGGTCTCAGACACTCCCTAAAGAGGGAGCCAAGGCCGGGCCAAACCCCTTGGAAAAAGGCCCGGGCCGGGAGAATACCTCCATAAGTACGTATGATGGAATTGGCTGCCTCAACGTCATTTTCAGCGTAAATGATCCTTCAGGTAGCCCCCTCATAAGGTCCATTTTGCCACACCCCCATCTCAGCTGAGTGGATTTTTCCATAGCTGCTAAACACCGCCATCACATCATGCTCCGTCGCCTCAAAAGGCACGTTCGTACCTTCATCCACGTCACACAGCTGGACACATCATGTAAGCAGACTTCCACCATAGTGTTCACTGCCAGCCTCTTCTCTTGATATTTGTTGTCTATGCTTGCGTAGAATCATGCATCTTTAAACTTGATGAAAATTCTCGACACACCATTTACTGCTACTCCATATAATTCTTTGGTCAGTATTCCCATATACCTCACTGATGATGGCAGGCAGTAACACCTGCATTGTTGTTCCTGTAAGCGTGCCACGCACCAATTCCACACAAACAGTGCTCACCCGGCGTCCAATGCGATCCGCCATGTTGTATGCACAAAACAGGGAAAAATGCGCAGTAAACCAGTTGAATCAGGAGCCACTGCGCAGCCTGTCCACACGGCCCAAGAGTGATGAGGACAATGACTGAATTTGAATTGAATTGAATTCCGATTTTCCCCCACCAATGTAAAACAACGTAGTGTCACCTAGTCAAAAACAATAGCAATTCACATTTAATTAAACATTAATTGAAACCTATGTTGAATTCATTTATAACACAAATATAACCAATTATCTCCATAGATTTCATATGTGCACAAGACTCAAATGCAACTTTATTAAAATTAGTTATTATATACCGCACTAATTATATTACAATGGCACATTTTATGAAAAACTTCGTGATATTACTCCAGTCGATGCTTACAAAATACATAACTTCTGTAATATCTATCACCATCAAAATTCTCATAGTACACTTTTTAATCCCTATTTGTGCAGACCTATTTCCCAAATAAATATATTTGGATGGAGTGATTTACCACTCTAAAATGTTTTAAAATTTTCTTAGAATTCCCATTTTTAAAAAAAAATATAAAAAAAATACTGAATGGTTTTTAAAAAACCCTAAATTGACCAATGATAGGTTGAACTAAGCCATAAAGAAAAATTGAACGCTAGAGCTAAATTAAGTTGATTTGACCGTCTTTGTAACACAATAACACCAAAAACGGGGATTTTTCCATTATCATGAAACTTACTTTCACCCCAAACAAAAACCATTAACACATGTCCTCCAATCACGCCCATTACCCACATTCACTCATGCCCACTCGAAAACACAATTTTTCATATAACAAGATAAAAATGCTAAAACTCGAACATACGACAGCCTTGTGATTTTTGTAACAACAGAAAAAGGTTTAACAGTCCCCCCCAAAAAAAAAAGCAAGACAGTTATACATTAATAAATCTAATCCTTATACACAGAATAATAACACAACTCGCGCAGCTCGGTGAGTGGTTGAGGGGAGTAGATGTGTGGGGGGGATCGGACTACTAATTTGCGGCCCTACCCCTTTTCTCCCGACTGTAATCATCTTTAAAAAACCCCTACTGTTGTAAGACGTTTCAGTGTTTGGAGAACTCTTATGTCGAGCTGTGACTAAGGATTCCTAGTGAAACACTAAAATATTTTTTCCTTTTTAAAAGGCCCTCCGGGCCCTGCTTCCCCTCTGCCTTTCATTTGACCACACCCTTTCGCCTCTATCACATACAGTGTAGAGGCGAATTTTGCTACCCCACTGCTATCGAGCCTCTAAAAATGCCAAACTCATGCTTTCCCAACCTGGGGAAATAACGAGAGGTCAGCCCCTACGGATTGGGAAACCCCGGGTGTCCCCACATAAAAAATTCGTCTTTCACTCCAAGACCGTGTGTAGAAGTTCTCAATTTTGAGTGAGTAACTATTTGTAGGAAATTGCAGTGTTTGGAAACTTTTTGAGAAGCTGCCCAGTCAGTGCCCTTTGAGGAGGCATGCATACCTCCCGGATTTTTGCCCAATGACATTGAAAAAAGGGGAATGTGCGGCTCAGTTACCCGCGTTCTCATGTATCCCCAACTCTCCGCCTTTAAACTCAGCCTTTCGCCTTATCAACGGCAGTGTAGAGGGTATTTTGCTGCCCCGCTGGTACTCGAATATGTGGTTCCGCAAGTGCTCCCAGATTTTTGTAACTTTTTTGCATGTTTGGATTACCTGACTTTGACATTATGCCCCCATCGTCCTAGTAGGGTTTTAAAGAGTGAGGAATGTCTGGCCCGCTGGGGACCTTTTAAAAGGCATTAAGACCCCCATGCCACTTAAACCCATACTGCGTGTCTAGTGAGGTGAATGTCCCTTCCTCGATTTCCTATTCCCTGATCCCTTTAACTCTCGCCATTATCTACATATGGGATAAGGGGGGTTTTGATCCAGGCCAATTATACTGCAGCTACTCTGTTTTGAATCCAGAAGCCTTTTTGAAGTTCTACAGTGTTCCGGCCCTACCTTCGGTGTTTGTGAGAACTAGTTCTTTTGTAGTGAAAATTTGTTTTTCCAAACACGTGTTTGATGTGTTAAGTGCGCGGGTTTTGGGGAATTAACAAATAGTACAGGGTTGGTAACTCTCGGAGACTTGGGCCCAGTGAATGACCCCTTTAAAATCGCACTGCGCCCGCAGGCCATAACCCCTATTACCTGTTCTAGCGAGGTGAATATCCCTTCCCTTTTCCCTTCTCCTTCCTCAATTTAACTCAGCCTTCGCCTCTATTTTTATGGGCTAGGGCGGTTTTTGCCAACCACAAATTCTTTAGTGCCCGTGTCAGTCCTCTGTGCCGCACTCCCTATTTTCGAAGGGCTCCCGTGTGCCCCCTGCCTGCTAAACAAATATCCAGGTGGTTGAACGGGGTTATCAAGCACATTCAAGCAAACTTAAAGCCCCCACTAAAAGCTAGCCAAAAAGCTAAAGGGAGCCCGCAGTTATAGCTGTCCTAAGGCCCAGCATGTCTATGTATACATTCTACAGTGCTGCTGGCATACCAGTGTTTCCTGTAGTTGCTTAGTTAAGAACAATTTAACGAGCATTGCAGTACTGACATTTTAAGTGGGACATGCCAGAGGTTTACTTATAAACATAATTAGTTTGTGATGATTTGCTTGTACACAGTGAACATTCATCTGTCATGCGTGTGCTAGAAGTGTTAAGTGCTGCTTTCCCCAACAGTTAATTGTCATTTGTAAGCCTGTATTAAAACTTTAAAAGGCTCAGAGTGTGCTTCAGTGTAACGACTCTTTACATTTGATAAATCAGTGTAATACATGCTCTGCTCAGTGTAACTGAACTATTAAATACGGTTACATAATTAAGTTGCTTGTCCTAGTGTCATTACCTGGAGTTTACCTGGAGAGAGTTCCGGGGGTCAACGCCCCCGCGGCCCGGTCTGTGACCAGGCCTCCTGGTGGATCAGAGCCTGATTTCTACCAGGCTGTTTGCCTGTCTGGCTGCACGCAAACCAACTACGAGCCACAGCCCGCTGATCTGGAACTGACTTTAGTGCAGTCCAAGTGCCAGCTTGAAGACTGCCAGGGGTCTGTGTGGTAATCCCCCTTATTTGTGCTGGGAGGCAGTTGAACAGTCCTCAGGGCCCCCTGACACTTATTGTATGGGTCACTTAACGTGCTAGTGACACCCCTGCTTTTTCATTGGGGGGATGGTGCATCGTCTGCCAAGTCTTTTGCTTTCGTAGGGAGTGATTTTCGTGTGCAAGTTCGGTACTAGTCCCTCTAGGATTTTCCAGGTGTATATAATCATGTATCTCTCCCTCCTGCGTTCCAGGGAATACAGGTTTAGGAACCTCAAGCGCTCCCAGTAATTGAGGTGTTTTATCTCCGTTATGCGCGCCGTGAAGGTTCTCTGTACATTTTCTAGGTCAGCAATTTCACCTGCCTTGAAAGGTGCTGTTAGTGTGCAGCAATATTCCAGCCTAGATAGAACATTATATCATTATATGTACCATATTATTAACATTATATCATTATATGTACCATATTATTAACACACATACAAGAAGTCTCTGAATGCATTTAAGATAAGATAAGATTTCGTTCGGATTTTTAACCCCGGAGGGTTAGCCACCCAGGATAACCCAAGAAAGTCAGTGCGTCATCGAGGACTGTCTAACTTATTTCCATTGGGGTCCTTAATCTTGTCCCCCAGGATGCGACCCACACCAGTCGACTAACACCCAGGTACCTATTTGCTGCTAGGTGAACAGGACAACAGGTGTAAGGAAACGTGTCGAAATGTTTCCACCCGCCGGGAATCGAACCCGGGCCCTCCGTGTGTGAAGCGGGAGCTTTAGCCACCAGCCACCAGGTGTGTATCGTATTAAGTAGTAGTAATCTGGGTTAAGTATAATTGGAAGTGTTCATTGATCTTGAACACTTGTGTCTTATGATCTATTTTAGATTTCTGACTTTATAGTAAATATTTACTCTTGCATAAGCTATAAGGGGAAGATAAGCGAGGAATTCTTGTGTTGTGAGTCTTACACGAGAAATCATCACTGGCAAACATGGCAACTGTCATAGAGGAACCTATTTCTGCAGGTGATGGAAATGTTGATAGCTTCCAGACCTTTAAAAGTAAACAAAAGAGAAAAAGTGAGAAAGGGCTAGAGCGTCGACGTAGTCAGACTCACTTGACTCGTACACAAATGTGACACTAACGTCCTTGGTGCACAGATGCTGCAAGAAGTCACTTTCTTCAAATGAAAATGTTGTTTTAAGCTGAACTTCCCTGACACACGCCCGCTGCCTGCTAAGTGGTGCATGGCTAATGGAAGGCTGTAAACAAGCATCCTAACTCAAGGAACCAATTTGTAGGAAAACACAACACAAAAACTTTGTGTTTGTGGAACAGAATAAAAGCTTGAACAATTATCTCTTAGTACAACCTTATGGGGATATTAAGCTGCTCCGTCTCAATCAGACACTCAACCACTTAAAATAATGGGTCAGTATCATAATCTTGGATACCCTCTCTGCATGGGACCCTTCCCATCTGACGTCTAAGTGAGCATATCATCAAGCCTTAAATACTTAAAGGAAAATCCAAATTATTGCCAGTTGGGTGGGTCCGGTGCCTCACCCCGGAATATCTGGTGCATGGTTTACGTTTCCTAAACATCGAAAGTGTACCTACCTACCCCCTAAACGTAGGTTTACAAATGCCAGCTCTAGTCCATGTTGCAGTATACTGTGAATACTACATTCATGGTGTGGTGAGTGTGCTGGGAACATTCCACTAGAGGAATGCACAGAAGGCCCTGACAGCCAAAAATTTAAGTGTATTAATCTGTAAAGAAGTGGGTTACAGTTTCCCCACAAGGACAGCAGTCAGAATCCACACAACCTTCGAAGTAAACCTGATAACAGTCCTTTACTGGTAACATGAGATGAGCCATCCACCCTACCACAGCCAGATCTGAGACTGAGCAATCTGCAAAGTGTGCAAGAACGCCCACCTCACTAACTGCAAAGATTCTGTGATACCAGAATGCCATCACACACACCAGCTGTGGAGGAGCTAGCCATCCCTGCTAGCACATATGAACTACTGTCCTGCCACACAGATACCTATGGCTACACCTGAATATGGGGATGATTTTGTCATTTCTCCCAATACACACAACACAACAGGTCAAACCGGACACCACACAGGTAACCCCTTGGAAATTGGAGATGATCAGATGCACCGTATCCTACCTGCAATGAATGATGAAACAGAGAACACTAATGTAACCATGGTACCTGTTAAGGTGATAGGTTTTAAAGAAAGCACTAACCCAGACGTGCCATCCTCCGGAGAGGCATTTGATTAGCCTTGACCTATCCTCATATATAACAAATTTACCAGAAAAAATTGAGCATCTTGAATAGATCCTGACAAGTTTAATAAATATATGTAATCCATGATGATGGCTCTTGAGCAGTGGTGATGATGTCAAAAGTGTCAGGCAATCCCCGTTCAGCTTCCAGCAATTTGTAAGAAAGAAGCCCATGACTCTTGCCTTCAAGACTTGCCTTTGGAACTGGCCGCCAATATGGCCGAAAAATATGCTTAAAAATCAAAGGTCCTGAAGATAAAGACGTACAAACTATGCTATATGTGCTCTTAATTGCCTGCACACGTATCAAAGCATAATAGTTTTACCATCATATGAGCCAAGAGATTGTAATAACCACTACAATGGCTACATTACAAATCTTTTCATGGAACATTGCTTCCATAATGAATCGGTTGCCTGACTTACAACATATTGTGCAACCAAGAATATTGATGTCATCCCAAATTTTCCCCCTGTTTGCAGGATATGTAGATTGAAGATGGAGCACCTCCACAAACTTGCCTGATATGCAGCTTATAACCTAAGGTCAACTCAACTGTTGTGTGATTTATTCAGAAAGAACTTGCCCACATTCACTCCTTTCCTTGCAGAGTCCGAGTTAACATGCAGTACATGGTGTGAAAGTACATGCAGCGATTTTTTCCATAAACATTTTTAATCTCAATGCCCCATCGAACCAGCTTCGACCTGATGCTTTACCAGAATCGCATCAATAGTGAACCTATCATCATTCTGGAGATTTTAAATGCCAGACATAAGATATAGGGTGGTCTATAACAAACACCAATGGAACTAAACTATGAAATTGCTGAATGATCCATGATAATGTTCGAATTATGGGGCACTACGAGGGCCTACTCACATATATGGTGGCATACTAGATCTGTGTCTTGAATTTAATACATCATAACGATGCACGACTCTTCATAGTTCTGATCTCTATCTGATCACCTCCAAGACTAACAACAGTCAATCCTTGATCACACTCCAGCAACAAGGAGCTAAATACAGAAGAGGAAACTTATTCACAAACCAGAACACAGAGACAACTTTATTAACCACTTGGATCAATGGTATAAAGAATTACGGGAAAAAAAAGCCCAATGGCACACAAAAATTTAATGATGATTTAATTACCACTATTGAGATGTTTCTCACAGATCAAGTTGGGCAGGCATAGGAAACAAAGACCTCCAAACTATAAATAAAATAAAAACCAAAGTAAATACAATATGATCCACAGCTATGCAATCTAGCACAATAGCAGCAGGAGGATTGGTAAATCATACCGTGAATTTGGTAGAACCCCAGACCTGCTCAGAACGTTTCCAAGCTGCACTAACAAATGCAAGAATAGAAAGAAGAAATTTAGGCAACAGGAATGGGAACAGTTTGTTAGTGGATTTAAATAGGTCAGCCACCCCTTTGAGTTTGGACTGGAAAAGGTATAAATAAAATAACCAGGAAAAAGACTGGCAATGTTTGCTCATCGGTGCCCTTTCCTCTTTAAAAAGCAAATGACCTCAAGAAATTACTGTGGTCCCTAAAAACATCCAGCATGAAAACCTATTCCATCTCATATTAAAAAAAAAAATTAAGGTACATCTGAAGAAATGTTGAAACTGATTAATTTTTTATGAGCCAAAATATTGATGAAGTGATTGCCTCTTTAACTTGAGTATGAATAAGATAATGCATTAAACCAAAGGTCGATCAACTGCTCCTGGGAGGTGAAGGTAAACAATGAAATATCTCAGAACTCCTAAGGCACGTGCCTGATAACCCTTTTGTTGGCACTGTATAATCTCAGTTACATTCGGGCATTCCTTCCTACTGAGTCCTGGATCAATATACATTGTGCCTATCCCTAAGTCCCCTACAGCCCTGATACATATATGCGCATCTCCTTAAACTAGTTGTCTTTTAAAACATTTGAAAGAATGATGCTTAACAACAGTACTACAGAATCAGACACCAACTTCCCCCTACCTCTATGGGTTCATGAAAGGTAAAATGTGCAGAACTCTATTTCCACCTTTCTCACTGCACACTACCTCTATAGTTTACCAACTTTCTGATCTAAAAATCTGCATTTATATGCGAACAGAACCGTTATATACTACAAGAACCAGCCAAAGTGCATATTTGTGTTAGCATACTCAGCTGGATAATAGGATACCTGTCAAATAGAGTATCCTCTGTCCTTTACCAAGGCTTCAGAAGTGATTCTAAAGAAATGTCTTTAGGTACACCGCAGGGAGGAGTTCTTAGTCCCATGCTATTTAATATTCTGATTAATGCTCTCCTAAATGCTCTACCTGCCTCACCTAAACATATAGCTATAAGCTATGCTGATGATATCATGATCCATACAACATGGCATAAGAAGATGAATACCATTCTTAATGAAGTTCAAGCAATTTGTAATCGACTAGGCCTCATAATATCTTCCTCTAAAACAAAGATATTAACAAGCAAACGACATCCCCCACCCATCTATTTGCAGGGTGAAATCATTAGCTACTTTAAAACTTACAGTTATCTTGGTGTAGATGTACCCTTTAACAAATCCACTATACTAAACAAGAAATGCAAAGCTAGGCTAAATGCTCTCAAAGCTGTTGCTGGCTA
>NC_069452.1:23799591-23837791 GCF_026875155.1 Cherax quadricarinatus
GGGTTAATACAGCTGTGTCGGTGGAGACTCCATGATGTATCTCGACTTTAAACACTTGGGTGAAAATCAGGAATGTGCCTTTGAGGCGACTGATTTAAATAAAACCAGTGAACTGCGTACTTATGGGACGGTTCACGTAGCCACAGCAGGGAGATGGCAACTGGGCCGTATGCAGGTGCGCTGGAAGGCGCGTATACAGTTAAAATGACTCTTCGACACCCTATTCCTTCATATGTTTGTTGAAGGAATTACGGACTCAAGTCTATTAACTATGCGGGGCAACAACGTACGTGTCCGGCTATGTGGGTCATATGACCACATCGCGCGCAGTGTGGGAAACCGAAGTGGGTACCCGCCAACAACAGCAACGGCAACAGCAGCAACACAGCGAGTGGACGAGGTTGGCGATGAGCGAGAACATCTCTGCTACACCGCCCCAACAACGGTTTTTTCCCCAAGGGAGTGAGGAGGGACAAAGAAAAGGAGCTCGAATCGCCAATTGTAACGCTTCAGGAGAATCTCAGTCTTGGACATACATAAGGTTTTTTGAGGAGAGACTACCTAAATAGGGGGTGGAAGAAGGGGGCGGCGTCTTTGGTAAAGGCGTTGATGACTTGTTAAGAGGAATCGGTCCTAGATCAGTGGAAGACCCAGGCTTAGTTCTGGGGAAGGCTGTGAATGATGTATGGCAGAAGATGACGGTTTGGCGACGAGAGGTCTAAGGATTTAAGGTGCATGCAGTAAGGTGGAGGTGCAATCAGACGGTGCTTCGATGTCAAAATGCAGGTGAGGGCGGGACACGAAAGAGGACAGCAGCATCCAACCGGATTCTGATGAATGTGCTCACTCCAGCCCTATCTAACGCCCTGGGAAAAAGTCTTGGGTGGAGGTACAGAAGAGAGGAATTGGTGAACCCAAGATCAAGGATTGCAAAGGTGAATTCACAACAAAGGGGGGAGGGACCAGAGGTGTTGCAAAACGAACTGGGGTAAAGTCGAAATGCCGGGACAAAAGGAAAATCCCATTTTGTTGAATTCAAGTGTTTTACTATAAAATATTAACGGGTTAGAGCTGAGAGGAACCTTAAGTGGTTTAATGAGTATTTGGTGCGACTTGGTGTGATTGTGGTATTCTTACAGGAACATAATTTTAGGCACTGTTAAGAATTGGAATGAGTGGTTATAATGTGTACATGAACATGCGAAACGTGAAAGGTGGGGCAGCCAATTTGTAAAGGAAACTAGCCCGTTTATAGTAAGGACGTGAGTGAAGGGGGGAGGGAGGGGTAATTAAGTGGATGGAAACCTTGGGTAGGGTTACCCATTAGATTAGTATGTGTATATGGTCCGGCTGAGGGTGACGTGAGTATTATAACTAAATTTGTTCGGGACGTGCTGGTCTATTTTTTACGTGGGTTTTTCGAATGTTGACAATAATAGGGGGGGGGGGGGGGGGGGGGGCGGAGATGGAATTGCGTGATACGTCGTAAAGATGTGGAGCCCGCCAGAGGTGCGGGGGTGTTGTTTGGGTATATTGGGGGAATATATTGACCGGGGTGGGGTTTAAAGGATGTGTGTGGGGGGGAGGGAATGGTAGGCATACCTTCATTAAACGAGTTATGCGGCGAGGATTGGACCGAATGTACGAGCTTGTGCGGTTTAACTGTGCGGCGGGTGAATGTGATTAGATGTGGTTTTTTTCGGATCATAGAGGAGTGGTAATGATGTGGATATTGAGGGAGTGCCTCGGAGGGTCCATCATTTTGGAAATTGAATGTATAGTTATAAAGGAAGAGGATAGTCTTTGTCATTTTGGACATATTGTGGAATCGTTTAGTGGTAGAAGCACCAGGGGATGTTTCCATGGTTAATTGTGGGAAACAATAGCTAAAAAACGTGATTAAGGAATATTAATAATTGATCGAGGAAGAGATATAATCAGTTTACAATACGGTTTTTCAAAAAATTTAGAGGGCAGTTTGCGCGACTGTTATGCCAAATTAATGCTAATTATCCTGTTATTGAAATTGAAAAAGTTGAAGGAAAATATCCGGAATTTACAAAATGAGAGGTTTGCTGGGGAAAGGCTTAAGGGCGGATTTAGGAGGTTTTGTGGGAGATCGGCCGTCGGCTGGGTTGCGATCAACACACACGTCCAAGGCAATGGAGTTAATGGGGTTGAATGTTCAGGTAGGTAATGCAAGGGTAAAATGGCAGGTGTTGAAGACGACTAAGGGTATAGTGGGTATATTGATGCTTGGGTTAATTGAAAACTGCAAAGTGTGGGAATAAGCGAAATAGCATTACAGTCATGGGAAGTTTTGTGAAGTGTGAGTGACAGAGCATGATCGATTCGTTTTTGGAAGGCCGATAACGGAGTGCGAGACATGGGAAGCTTTATCCGGGGCGCAATTAGGTAAGCACCAGAATTGATGGGTTGCCCAGTGACTTTTTGCCGCCAATTGGGGGTGCGGGGGGGGGGGTTTTTGAAAAAGAACTTTTGGTAAGATTATTTAATATATTCCTTAAGCGGGATCGGGTTTTAGGGGCACAGCAGCGGTTGTGCTTGGTCGTTCTAGTGCCTAAAGGTGGAGCCATTAACAGTCCAAGACTATCGTGCTATTTCGTTATTGTGTGGTGATTATAAAGATTTTTGCAAGAATTTTAAGCTAACACAATAAAAAAGGACCTGGTAAAGTGATTGATAAGGGACAATAGGGTGCCGGGAAGGTCTATGTAAACGGGCCATGGTTTGATTAGAAATTTATGAAGAAAGAGTAAAATTGGGAGGGGGGGGTGTGGCTATAGATTGGGAGGCGGCATATATAGTGTAGAAAGGGAAGCGTTATGAAGATTAATGAGATGGCAGGGGTTTGGAGAGGAAATTAATCATGGGCCAAATTAATGTATCAAGATGCATCCTTGCGGGTGCAGTAATGGAAGTTAGGAGAACAAATTCAGATGAGCAGGGTCTACGTCAAGGTTTGTCCCCCTCACAAATATTTTTTGCGTGTTTTACAGGATTCCCTTTTATAGAGGAATTAGGGTCTTATTGGCAGCAATTGGGTGGTGACGAAAGGGGTGGAGGGGCTGCATTGTTGGATATGTTTGATGACACAACGATTTTAGTAAGTGGTAACAGGATTTGCCTCGGGTGGGGAAAAGTTAGTAAATGTTTTTGAAAGGCCTTCTGGTAATGTCAATTATAAGGAGAAAACGAAGTATATGGATCTTGGGATAGGTTAGTGAGGATATGTGAAGTAGTTGAAAGTGGAAAAAGGTGGACGCAATTACTGATATGTGGGATCGTTTATTGTAAGTGATATCAAGTTTAGCACAACAAATAAAATTCAGTGCTATTGTAGATGTGTAAACGAAGCGCATCAGTTGTTTTACGAGCTGCAACCATTAACTTTGGCATATAAAAAAAAATCAAAGAGTGATACAACGAATGTCTAGTATATAGTTAAACTTGGCATGTAGCAGCAAATATCCGATACTCGTAGTGAGATAAAGGTACAAAAGCGCGTTTTTTAGATTCATTTGGGTATCTGGAAGTGAATGGTTAGGTAGAGCGGTTGTCACAACTCCCGGTTTGCCGAGGAGGGGCTGGGTCCTTATTAGCTGTTGGAAAAAGAGGATTATGAGTGTTATTTGAAACGTAAGTTATAAGCGGGAGGGGGGCGAGGGAAGGCGGACTTCATAAGATAACTCAGGATAATGCAACGGTGGTGGGTGGGTAGGGAGATTTTTTTTTTTTTTTTTTCATAATAGGTGAAGGCAAATGTTACTGGGTCATCATAAACATGAGCGATCCTCACATATTTAAATTGGGAAACTTGATGGGGTGAAAGGTAAGGCAGTGGTAGCAGTGGTAGAAGGGGTTTTATCCGATGTATGATTGGCGTAATATTCTGGGGGCGTTTTAACAAATTACGTTACAACCTAAAGGGTACGAAGAAGCTAATGTATAGATTTTTTACATGGGATCTTACCGTCTGAATGGTTTTTATCCATAAGAGTAATACGGGAGGATGGGATATGCAAGGCTTGTGGTGGATGGAGACTGTTTTCCAATAGTGTACTTTGCGAATGGTATTGAACTAATAAGGGTTTGGTGTGTAAGGTAATCAGGTTAGTGGGAGGGGGGGGGGGTTGCCAGGTGTTGAGGGTTTTAACTTTAGACATAGGTGGGTGAATCAAATTGGTAAGAATGCGGTAGGGTATATAATTACGGATTATATTTAATGTCTTGGGCTATGAGAGGAGCGAACGTGTGTGAAAGAATTAATGCATTAACACAACTTTTTATAGGACAAGTGTAGAAAATAAGGAGGTGTATGGGGGAGATGGAGAGGGATTTAAGTGAGGGTTATAGGAATTTCACTTTAACGGGATTTACGGAGAGGTTGAAAGGCAGTAAGGACGGGATGAAATGGGCTGGTTTCCCTAGAATGGGCGGTAGGTGATGAGTTGTGATGTTATATGAGGTATGTCTGGGGTGCAATTTTAACATTATTTGTTCGAGTGTTTCAAGTACAATACAGGTTATATTTGGAATTATCGACTTATAACTATGTATGTGTATGTGTGTATATTATGCATGTGTTGTATGCGTGTGTGTATTTGTGGTATGTATGATGTAATGTGGATGTATATGTATGTGTGTATGTATGTATGTATGTATAAATGTATGTTTATGTATATGTTTATATATATGAACTATATATATATAATATTATATATATGATAATATATATAAATATATATATATATATCATATATATATATATATATGTATATATATATATGTATATGTATATATGGTATGTATATGTATGTATTTTGGTACTGTATGTTTACTTTCTTGTATATACTTGTTATGGTTTTTCCTCTCAGAACATTCAATGATATTCAATATAACTTTCTAAGGCGCATTTATGAAATTGAATACAATGTGTAAAGTCAAAATGGCTTTTTTATGTTTCATTTAATTTACAATGAATTTTTGTAAGCACAATTGATTTGGTGGCCAATGCCCCCCAACCCCGGGGGGGGGGGGGGGGGGGGGGTCCGCCCCCAAATTATGGTTGGTTTTTTGGTGGGGCGGGGGGGGGGGGCCCGGGGGGGGGGTGGGCCCATTAGAAGCCATAGTGTGTTTTTTGATATATTTGATATTGTTTTTTCTTTTAATTTGTCTAGAATGGTGCAAATACTATGTATGTAGTTTTAAGATTTTACGAACCTTGAAGTTGTAAGAATGATGAAGTATTCGTGGGTTGAGTGACGTAATTATTATAACTTGACGTGTAAGTGATTGTGTTCTATTAGACAACCATACTTTATATACTTATTTATATGTATTACATGAATGGTAAATTGAAGTCTGATATAAAGGTGAAGAGTGGTTTTCCTTTTTTATTGTTCTTTTTTTCTCTTTATGGTAATACAAGGTTGTATCATGTACACCAACAAATATGGTAATTCAAGGTTGTATCATGTACACCAACAAATATGGTAATACAAGGTTGTATTATGTACACCAACAAATATGGTTAGGGGAATGTGGTAAAATTTTCGTGTTGATTAGACTTTTATAATACAGATGAAAAAACTAGCTTGGGTTATTGAAAATTTTATGAAAATTTTGTGGAATGTTCCCTTTGATTCAAAATGTTCTTTATTATACTTGTATTTTATTATTCTAGTGTAAATTAAGAGCAAGGATGATTAATTTGAGGAAGAGTTAATATAGGTTTGCATGTTTTTGCGAAAGTTAACTTATCCACATGTATCTAGTATAGGACAGTTTTAAGCTTCGGTATCTGATTTTATATGTAGGTAATAGTGGTCATATTTGTTATATTGTAATGTTATTCGTTAATGTTTCAATATCTAATGTAACGTTTTTTCAGTTATTGTTCATATATTGTCATCTTTAGGGTTTTTCCTTTTGTCTATTGTCTATTGTTGGTTTTAAATAAAATATAAAAAAAAAAAAAAAATTACCCAACAAAAGGCTGCAGTTAGAATGATAACAAATTCTCACTACAGACAGCACACTCCACCAATATTCAATACACTAAACCTACTCACCATACAAAACATCCATACTTATTATTGCACCTATTACATAGAACACTTAACTCTGATATTAACCCTCCCCTCAAACATCTCCTTGCCAACCTCAACAGAACACATGACCATAACACAAGGCACAGATCACTCTTTGATGTTCCTCGTGTTCATCTCACACTATGCAAAAACTCAATGCACATAAAAGGCCCTAAAATCTGGAATTGATTACCTGTAAATATAAAAGAAACACTACCTGTTTATAAATTCAAGTCTCTTCTCAAAGATCCAAATTACTCACTCAAAAACCCAAAAAAATACTGAATAACTGAACCTTATAAATTGTATATCCTATATGTTACTCACAATTAAAATCACAAATGTTAACCTAGGACCCAATCTAACTTTATTATTTTTTTAAATACACTACCTAACAGAATACTCCATTCGACTGAATGTACAGCAATGCATGCAACCATATGACCTGTCTTTGTAATACTCATTTGTGCTTTATAATTATCTGTTTACAATAATGTTTTATCACTGATTTCATCATTGCTTAGTTAATCTTAAGTTAATTTTAAGCCAGCCCGTAATGCTATGCATATAAGTGGCTTTGGCATGCTGCTCTTACCTGTATTTTTTGTACCTCTGTATGTATGCTTAAATTACTAAATAAATAAATGCATCCTACACACACTAACCTCCCCTGGTTTGTCTCATACCATAGTATATACACTATGCATCCTACACACACTAACCTCTCCTGATTTGTATCATATCATAGTATATACACCATGCATCCTACACACACTAACCTCCCTGGTTTGCATCATACCATAGTATATACACCATGCATCCTACACACACTAACCTCCCCCGGTTTGTATCATACCATAGTATATACACCATACATCCTACACACACTAACCTCCCCTGGTTTGTATCATACCATTGTATATCCACTATGACTCACGAAATCGTAATGACACGATTGCAAACAAACCATTCCGCGGTCATTACGATTTCGTGAGTCATGTTGACGGCAGTGAAGGGACTTGAGCTAGAGTTCGTCACGGCCACGCTAGCCGGAGATTCGTCTGTAAAAACTTGCATTTGTGGTCACAGTGGTGCCTGTGCTAACCTTCCTATGGTGTAGAAATATACCTAGTTGGACGAATCTTATTGTGGCTAGCTGGACTAGTGGCTAACGCGACGGGCAGGAGTTTTGAGACTCTCTGACCGCGGGTTCAAGCCCGGCCGGGGTATGGTATGTACACTATGCATCCTACACACACTAACCTCCCCTGGTTTGTATCATACCATAGTATATACACCATGCATCCTACACACACTAACTTCCCTGGTTTGTATCATACCATAGTACATATATGTATATACACCATGTATCCTACACACACTAACCTCCCCTCATGGAAGGTATGCCAACTGCCAAGTATATTTTACATAAGTACACACACACAATAATTAACCATAGTCATGCACGTGTTCCCCGAACATCTGCATTACTGTGGAGCTGGTATTCCACTGGGTGACTTAAAAGGAAAACAACTATTTAATATCATGACAGCTAGAAACTTGTCATTTCAAGGCCCATTCTTTAAATCGTACATCGGACCTCATCCAGGGACACCCTATAAGTACTGACAAACAGAGACTGTGACATTTTTCACTGCGTAATCTCCTGGGGGAAAAATGTAGGACGACCAAATCCCTGTTAAATAAACACAAACTTCCCTTTTAGAAACCTGTAACTCCAAAACCCCAATTTTAAACACCCTAGGATTGACCCCTTCAGGGCATTTCTGGGTGACGAGAAATTTGTCTTTTGGAAAATCTACCTTCCACTGCAATTTGATGACAATCTTCCCTCATAATCGAATATTGAAGCACTAATGCAACTTGTCAATTAGCTCCACAAAGATATACCAACAATAAAAACCTACTGGGAAAATTTAGAGACAATTTACAAAATTTATAAAGCAAATGTAGAAGGCATCTTCAAACGCGACAACCCCCAGCAGCTACACGCCCCGATTAAGGCAAAAATTTAATTAACAGATTAGCCCATCAAAAACGGGACATAGGGAAATTGCTAGTTTTTTAAAGCAAATCAATAAAACGGAACCAGAAAAATTTTTTGGAGTAAGATCCACAACTTTTGGGGGCAAACACAAGGCTCCAAACTACCTATTCATACCTTCACGATGGGGATATGACGTTGAAATTAAACTTGACTCCACAGGACCAGGCTAATTTGAGGGGTGATGTATGGGAAAAAATTCTCTCCCACAAAACATCGTCAATTTAACAAAAACCATTACATTTGGGTAAATAAAGGGAGAATGAAACTTAGATGATCTAAAACCCACTACCTTCCATCATATTTCAACCTGAAATACCCACCCTTTACTAGACCTTTTACATTACAAGTTTAAATCGGTTAGGGAAGAATCAAAATAGAGCCCCTGGCCTCTCGGAATAACAAGAAACAAATAAAGTTCCTACCCAGAAATTGTAAACATCTTTGGAAAAATTATCTTTAATGCCATCTTTGGGCCTCAGGACATTTCCAGGGGTTTTTTAGACTGCTAGGATGATCTTTTTTGGGAACCCCAAAAAGACATCCCCCAACCCCTGGGAACTATAGACCATATTTTTTCTTAAAGTACTGGAAAATTTTTGAGAAAGCATTCCAACAGATGAACACATAGGATTTTTAAACACTTTTTTTTTCGAAAAACAAATTTGGGTTTAGAACCATAGAGGTACCAATCAGCAATAAATGTTTTTTTTTGACACTGTGCAAGTCTAAAACAGCAGGGCAAAAACTTGCCTTAATTTCCACCAAGATGTTCAAAAAGCTTTGAAGCTTATGGGATAGGCCTTAAATCAAATCATTACCTACCCAAACCATAACTGGACTTTTCTCAGTAAAAATATAATTTCTTAACTCAAAAAAAATCATTCCCCCCTTTTAGGCAGGTCGACAGAACCTTTTTTACCGACAGCTGGGCCCACAAGGTTTTTGTCTCATCCCCAAATTCCCCGTTTAACATTTAGGAATACCTTCCCCCAACCAAATTTAATGAACAAAAGTGACACAGTTTGCAGAGAGTTATTCATGTCGTCTCATCAACTCCGGGAACGGAAAATACAAGTATAGAGAGTCATAGAAAAAATGAATATTGAACTTCGTAAACATTAATTGGAAAAAGAAAGGAAAATTACGAAAATCCAAACAAGGTCCTTGTTAGACATGGGATGTTTTGCATCAAAAATTAAAGAAAAAAAGGGGGTACCCATCGAGGTACACCTGTAGCCTTAAAAACCCCTAAAAAGTTTTTGGGGGATATGAAATGACAGGCTCTCCACTCAACATCTCATGTAACTAAAAATAACTAGCCAAAGCGGTCTTAGCATCTTTTTCGATTCAATAAACCCCCAAAACATTAAAAAAAACATCTGTAAAAATGATAATAAGCCCTATACTCGAATACCCTTTTTCCCCCAATGTCTTTAACCAAGACCAACGGCTGGGTTTAAAAAAGGGCCCAAATAGAGCTCTTCGTTTCATTACCGATCCAGGAGGAAGACGAGTTAAAAGGGCAGTTTACACATACAACAAGAAATTACTGCCATAAATGTACCCTCGACCCCCTAAAAAAGAAACAACTTTTACAAGCAAGAACTTCATCCCGTAGAGAACTCCTAACAAGGGGAAAATACCAGGATTTAATATCAACTCCTCCCACGGACCAACGAATGACTCCCCCCCAAAAAGGGGGTCCGTGCTTTATTCATAAAGATTTTACCCACGCCCCATGATATGAGCCCTCCCTGAGAAGAGGATTGGGTACCCCCCAGGCCCCTTTATGTTACGAAAAAATCACGCCCCAATTAGGGAACATCTTTATAAAAATCTAATGTAAAAATTATGCTATTTTCTATGGCTGGAACACCTGTAAGAAGCCAGCACGAAATTTTTTAAACTGGCCAAAAATTATTGCCTTCTTTGTCGCATAAATATCCGCTGTGCAATCGCAAAAAAAAAAAGAAAAAAAAAAAAACAAAGAAAAAAAAAAAAAAAAAAAAAAAAAAAAAAAAAGGCAATTGCAACTTGTATAATTACTACCAATTCAGAGTCATGTACTTATATATCTGTTATATCTATGTGACTCTGATGGTTAGTCTTATACCCCTTAAATAATATCTTATCATTTCACATACACCTTTTAAATTACACCAAAGTGGTTGGGCCACTTACCTATTATATCCTACCTCTCTCCCCCCTCCCACCCTTTTCCAATATTTCTATCCTTACCCATCCTTCTTCCTTACCCATCTCACCAAAGCTCTGGTCTGGACAAGCAAAGTGCGTCACATTTTTCACACATACACAGACAATAGGAGACTTGCTCTGTAGACTTTGTCTTGTACGGTCACAGACGCTCTGACTCCTACTCTTCCTAGTCTCCCAGCGATCCCCGTTAGGGAGAACCACTGCCTTTCGTCTTCATCCTTGGATCAAGATGAATTCTCCCAACAGGGTCAAGATGAAACCCTCCAATGCGACAGTGAATGACTCCACGAAGCTAACCCTTGCCATTTCCGTTGGTAATGGTGTTCATGTCAAGATCAACACGATTTTGTCACTGAAAGAAGCCTTTGTTGTAGTTTGGGACGATGATGTTGAAGCAGAAAAACTACTTACCTCATCTCCTATGACAACTCTCTCATACTATGGCTTTCAGGTTATGTTATCTCCAGCAAATCGTGCCAAACGATCTGTATTTTTTTAAACCACTTGATAAACTGATCACCTCTCAACCTCTCGATGACTTGAAGACTTCTATTCAAAATCTAAATCCTTGGGAGAAGGTCGATCACATCTCCAAGATACCAACAGCATCATCCATGTTGAAAGTCACGTTCACAGATGTGACTATGGTTGCCCATGCTCTGGCTGATGGTCTTGCCATTTACTACTATTTTATCAACTCTCATCACAATGAAGCTGACGTTTTCATCATGTTGCTCAATGTTGGAGATGCTACTCGTATCTACATACCACGAAAGACTGCCCCATTAAGGAAATTAAGTTTTGCTCTCCCTGTGGGACTGAGGGCCATGATTAAATGACCTTCACCGCCACTATTCCACCTAAGTGTTTAAACTGCAAGAATGACCACCATATTCTTGCTGTGCGAAGCCCCACTCGCCGTGAAGTCCTGAAGAAGACCCAGGAAGCAGAACAGAACAAGTTATCTTCTATGCAACCATCGCTAGACTTCAGTCCAACACCTCCAAACTTCTCGAAGCCACTCTACCATTCACCACCACCACTGTCACTCCTCCAGCATGTGACCCCACAAAGATACATTATTGTCTAATGTATGCTCACATGTATAACATGGCGATGCCTAGCTCCTTTAACGCTGTTATAAACGACATGCTCAATTTCAACTTCTCAGCCTCTCCACCATCTGCCGACATTATCAAGTCCACACTAGCTTTGGTCAATGTCGCATCGCCAGCACAGCCTTCATTCATTCATTAAAGATATGCCGGTACTTCCGGCCCGGGTCTTCTCCAGATGGTGACCCGGCGGTGGCCCCCGGGGCGGGGGTGTCGATCGTCTTCTTCATTCTTCTATCTTCTCTCTTGGGCCCTCCGGGTGAGAGGGTAACTTCTTCTATCTTGCACTGATCCCCAAGTCTTTCCTGGCTTTACGTGTACAATGAAAATGTAGTTCTTCTATAATTCACGTCGGCATCGGTTTAACGATTCAGCAAGATCAGGGTCCTTAACACTCCAACTTGTAGCCCGTCAAAATGTTGGTAGTTGCGGCATTAGCCCGTACTAGATGTATTCACGCTTTTCACTAGAAGCGGTACAGGCTCCATTGAGATTTTTTTTTTTTTTTTATATTTTTTTTTTTTTTTTTTTTTCTTAAAGCTTACCTGTTCAGTTTGAGAGTTCACGTATGGGCTGATTTCCTACTAGAATCTGATTCTTGTTATTACGAGGTCAGGGTGAAGTGAAATGAGGAGAAGAGTAGGTATATATGCGGGTGAAGATAGATGGAGCGTAGTAAGCGACTCGATTCTGTTGTAGTGGCGGCGCATCGAGGTGGTGGCGTGGGCAGCCAGGATGGGGATGTGAGTTCCCAGGTCGTTTGGGTGTGTAGGAAACACCAGCCACCCCTCACCCCCCCCCTCCGGCAGCAGCTGAAGTAGTTTATTACTCTCGGTTCCGAGGTCCCCAGGCGCCATTGGGAGCGAGGAAGTGGAAGTGCTCTTCGTTTCCGGTAAATAATTTTACCGTGAACACAGTCGGCTGAGACAGTCGAGGCTGCGTAGCCAGTTTAGGCACACTAGTGGACCTGGGACATCTGGTTGCAATGGCCGCAGCCTCCTCTCGCACAGCGTCAATGAGTCTTCTGGCAGTAGGGTAGCCAAGTCGCAGCGCGTGGACCCCAACCTGCAAAACTTTCTGTCTAGCCTCTGCATTCTCGGCGGGGGCTTCCCAAGGGTCGCCCTGTCATACCAGATCCGGCTCCGCGTTGCTGCCTGGCCCTGGTTAGCGGTGCGCTGGCGCATTAGCTGCCACTGATCACTGACTTCGGGATGATAGCATGGTGGTCACTGGCTTGGGCTCAAGGTGTTTTTGCCGAACTCTTCGCAGCTCGATCTGCCGCATCTATTCCAGCGAGGTCGGTGTGGCTCGGTTATCGTTGAATGTTGGCTTGCTGTCCCCTGCTCCTTAGTAGTTGGCAGGTCCTTCCTGATGGCAGTAATGAGCCGGATGTTGTCCCTGGCTCTTCCCTGGCATGACGGCCTGGATCGCCTCGCTTTGGAGAGTCCACCATGGACTAAAGGGGGTCGCCGCCGATGATCCAGGAGTGCGTGTTTGCCGGGCCCTCTGGATGAGCCTGGAAATCTGACTGGAGAATTGTGCAGTGATCTGGAGACGCCATCCGCCGTCAGAGTGGAGTGGGATGCCACCCGGCACCTGTGCGGCCAGCCTCTGGATCCCGGGAGCCATCGGTGTAATATACGGCGCACCAGGGTTCTCTGCTGCATGCAATAGCTCACTGCAGCCATTGCTGCAGGCACGTGTTGTGGACAGTTGACGCTTGCCATAAACGGGAGGTCTTGGATGTGGATCACAACTGCTGCTTTGGTGCCCAGGGCGGGGAGTACAGAAGTACCCCGCCACAGGCCGGTTACATCCCTTGTCGACCTATAAGCGCCTTGGGGAGGAGCAGGAGTTTGCTTGCTACATCAGCCGCTGAACACAACCACAGCGGCCAGGAGGACTCCCTGAGGTCTCCCCTGTTGCGTTCGAGGAGGTGTTGCAGCAGTCCCCTCTCCCACCGGGGAGTTGTTACGTACTTTGGCCACTCCTGGCTGCCACAGGGCGATTCGTCGCGTTAGCGGTTCTGCAATTGAGCCTCATGATTTCAGGGGACAGTGTTCGTCCACCTCGGCGCCCCAAATGCACATCCGAGCTGCAGTATTTTGGACGACGTTGAGTCTTCGAAGGCGCGGTGGGCGGGCAGGGACAAGGGTAAGTGCCCCATAGACGAATGACGAGAGCGCACAGCCTGCACATGTGATAATCGGAGAAATGTCACGGCTGGCCCCTGACCTAGGGCTGGCGAGGGCCCGCATGGCGGTGACCATTGCATGGTCCCGCTCTCTGACGTACCTTTTCCCGCCTGGATTCGAAAGGAGAGCCGGATTGGTCGATGTGCCTCCAGTACAGGTAGCTACTGACCAGTCGAGATTGACTACCTGACATCTGCAGTCTCCCTCCGGCACATTGCATGCAAGGATCATGGCCTTGGATTTTTCTGCGAGACCTTGAGGTGAGACGCCGGCAGGCGGTGGAGAGGCGGTTAAGGTTACGTTGGGGCTCTATCATCAAACACATCTCTCGGTGATGATAGAGGGCAAGTCATAGCGTAGCTGAGCGCTGGTGCCTAAAGAGAATGGCAGTGCACCAGCTCATGACATTCAAGGACATTGAAGAGAGCGGTGGCTGAAGGACCCCTCCCTGCGGGGTGCGGGGTGCCGTTTTCAAGGGTCTGAGGGTGGCCACTTGTCCCTGGAAACGGCACCTCGTGCACCACCTGTCCTGCAGGTATGAAGAGATCAGGCAAGGAGCCTTCCCTTCACGCCCCTGCCTGCTAGGAGGTCAGGATGGCTGGGTGCGCTGGCAAGCTTCAAAGGCTTTCTCGAGGGTCCAGGAAGCCAACCTCTCCATCTTTGGGCGCTCTTCCGTTTGACCCCAATGCCTGCAAGGAGGGTGGTGATGCTCTCTGCTGGGCCCACTCTGTGTGAAGGCGTATCATGTGAAGGTGTTCCGGGCCAAGCTTTCCTCCGTAGTCGGGGGCTCAAAGGTTCATTCCTCTCAGCCGTTCTTGGACAGGACAGCTGGTGAGAGAGAGATGGGGCCTCATGCTTTCCGGGTCCCTGGGGCTTGTGGATGGGCAGGACGAATGGCCTCCTTCCACGCAGTGGGAGTTTGTCCAGCCCTCCAGGAGCAGTGATGAACCTCCAAGACGTGCTTCATGTCCAGAGGGCCCGCCTTGCGATCATACTGTAGGTGATGCCATCCTGGCCGGGGGTGGTGTCGTTGTGATGTCCTGAGGGCTGCCTTCAGCTCCCGGTCGTGAAGTCTATACATCGGGTGTCGTCGTGTTCGCAGCATGCAGCCACTGTAGGCCTGCATGTCTGTCTGGGAGGAGGGACAGCACTGGAGGTTCTGCACATCTTGTGGCAGGCGTGCTGTTGCCTGCCCTGGAAGTGAAGAGGTCGACCAGCCTTTCTGCTTCCCAGACGGGTCATGGTGTGCCGCGGCTGTTCCCTCTGCGTTTTACGTAGCTATACCTATTTTCGCCCATGATCTCAGACTGGGTAGTGGCCATGGCCGAAGGAGGCACACATTCGAACCACGTTGCCAGGCGGACTCTGTGGAGATGTGGCGAGCGAGCCGCACCACCTCTCTCAGTAGCCGAAGGGTTGTCAGCAGTAGGGTTGCGTTCTGTGGAGCCTGCGGGCACTGGTGACACGGTGGTTCTGCTCCTTAGACTGTCTCGTCGTATAGAACCACCAGTCCCGCATTGATGGTACCTCCAGCTCTTGGGTAAGTGGGTGGATGGCCACTCAGCGCATGAGGTTTGACGGCAGCTTGGAGGTTCTGGGCAGCTGCATCAGGATTGTCAGAGAGGGAGGTCGGTCTCCCACCATTGCTGTATGACATCTGGAAGCACTGCCAGTCCGCCTTCTTGAATGTCTCACGTGGAGGCGTGTTTGTGTGTATTGGGATGTGTGGGGCGTGTGCGCCAGCGTGGTGACGATCGCGAAGTGGGCGCTGGTGAGAAAGTGGGTGGAGTTCCAACTCACTCCAGGCTGCAGTCTCCGAGAGAGGAGGTGTACATCCAGTTCGGGTTGCGGCCTTGGTGTGTCGGCTCCCATTGTGAGGAGGACGACGTCAGGAACATCATTCGAGCCCAGCCGCCAAGGCCTGCCCGTCTCAATTGGTATGGGAGACAAGAGTGGAGAAGTCGAGAAGTCATGATGGGTTGAAGTCACCGCCACGAGCCCACGCCCTCGAGGCGAGGATATAGGACAGACTGAGCTGCAACCTCCGAGAGGTCGAGAGTAAACCTGTGCGCCTCCGGTACACATTGTAAATAGTCAGTGGTTCCAGATGGCAAGTTGCAGCGTGACAGCTTGCACCTCCGACCCTTCACCGCAGTTGATAGGGTCAGTGACGATTCGAGTGGGGGATGCAATTCCCGCACATAGATTGCGGTATGCCCCCCCCCCCTGGCGGGGGGCCCACCCGCTGCAGGTATGCAGAGAACCAGGGATGCTGTGGCTGTGGGGCAGGGTGGGGGCTTGACAAGGGTTTCTATGGAACAGAAAAACACATCTATCTCATCCCGGACTGCCGCCTGGATTGCTAGGTGGAGGATTCTGCCTCAGACCACTGATGTTACCCTGGAGAATTTTAGGACTCCGGGCGACCCGTCGGGACTCCATCTCCTCTTCTGTTCGTCCTTTGTCGCCGGAACATCCGTGCGTGTTCTACTCATTTCCTCGGGCCGTGAAGGACCTGGTGAAGGTGATCTTTCTAGGGCTGCTGAGTCGCCTCTCCAGGAGAGCCATGCTGCTACACGGTAGTCAGGAGCTCCTTGCCAGACCTGCCTGTCCTTCATTGATGGGATGGGAGTAGCATGGATAGCACCTCCTAACACAAGCTTGATTACGGGTGACAATGGGAACCTGCGTGGTGTCCCTCCCCTCTGGGGAGGGGGACAGGGCTTCCTTGGCTGCGGCATGAGGTTGTTGGCCACTCCCGCGATTGTTGCTGCTGCTGGACCCAAAGGTCGCGCAGGTCTCAGTGGTTCCTCTGTTTGCGCACTGAATGGGTGCCGTGGCCTGTTTCCTGCTGCACTCGGGTGGGGACTGACTCGGACGGGAAAGTCCCGTGCTGGTGTCCTGTCTGGTATGCTGAGTGCCGCAGCTCCTTGAGCAGCGGTCCCTGAGGCGGGCTTGTTGGTGTTCCTTTGTTCCGTTTCTGGTGAGGCTTCGAGACTTGACACCATGCCTATGTTTTGTTCCCCTTGCGAGTGCTTCTGGTCTCCTCTGTTGCTCCCCCAGTGCTGGGAACTCTCTGCTGTGGGTGAGGCCGCCCCGCAGAGGGGCCTAATCGACTTCCTTGATACTGGCTGCGCGATTGGGCCGGTGCTGATGATAGTTCATGGGTTGGGCGTGGAGAGGCGGGCATTGGGTCGAATGTCCCCACTGTTTGCTGTTGGGGTGTTTTACCGAGTAGGGCTGGCTGTCGCCAACAGGGGCCATCAGCTGTCGCACCTGTTGCCACCCGCTGTACCATGGAAAGAGACAGCCCTGGTTCCATGAGTGGTGTTTCTTGCCAGCAGTTGGCGCACTTGGAGTTCGAGGGCGTGGGGTCTCGGGGGCGGGCTTGCTTGAGCAATGCAATGCTCAATTCTTCGGGGTCGTGCTGCTTGCTGCAGACTCCACATTCTTTCACATTTTTGGGGTGGGGCACGGTAAGCCGCGAATGGTTGAAAACCCTGGCTGTTGTAGCATTGTAGTGGGCCCTCACCTTATGGCCCGAATTTTGAACACGCCCCACACACCCCCAGTGCGATGTGGGATGGTTAGGGGCCCTCGGTGGTGGATCTAATATTCCGTGTTGGAATCTTGTTGGTCCCGGTGGTCAGGCCTCTCTGCCTTGACAATGTTTTGGTTGATCGAGGATTCGCTCTGCTGGTATGGGGTACAGGGACGTGGAGCACAAACCCCTTGTGCATCTTTCTTGTGCCAGGGCTCCCTTATCTCGGATTTCTGCAGCATGCCTTCAGTGATCGTATGTTGTCCCCGTTGCGCGGCTTCGCCACGTCTCTCCCCTGAGTGTGATGTCGCAGCTGAGCTTGATGGAAGGCCAGGTCGCCATCCAGTTGCTCACCATGTCGTAGTGAGGGATAATGAACTTGTTGAAAGGCCACAGTTGGTTGCCTTGCAGCACGGTTCTGAGGTCCTGGCGACCCCTTGTTCCAATTCGTTCTCCTCTGTTGCCTGTGAGGCTTGTCTGGGTTGGTTGTTTCCGGTTGACATCTGCTTGAGGAGGAGGTTCCTGTGGGTCACTTCCATCGGTCCCATATGTTGGGGGGGTCCACCTGCTGGGCCCTCCGGGCTTGGGTTTGGCCTCGGCTGTCATCATCGTCCCCTGGCATTCTGGGGAAGAGCTGGGATCAGCTGAGGCGCTCCTGTGGCATCGCAACCTGCAAAGCAGGTTTCCTTGGGTTTCTTAGCTGGCCCTTCCACTTCCTCACGTCGCCCTGACAGTCGTCGTCGCCTGATGACATGGGCCTCGTTGCCTCTGGTTCCTGAGATGACTGGCCTAAGCCACCCCACGAGGTCGTAGCTGTGGGCCCAGTCCCAAGACTATTAACAACGCAGCTGGGTTTCACATTGGTTCACAGCGAGTATCACGTCACACCTCACTGGTACGTTGTGAAGACCTAGGTTCACTAAATGGATTATTTTCCCAGAGCATGAGTACCCACATTATGACTCCAATTTGCAACAACTCGAATGGCGAGGGCATCAGGTGCTATTGCGTAAAACTATACACAGCACCAGGCACTGGCGAGCTGTACCAGTGCACGAGCACACTGGTGGTCAGCGCCACGCCACAGCACACGTACGAATCACACGAATGCACGACAGATTCGCCAATTGTGCTCGTAAACTAATACACAAAAACTCACTGAGAATGTCTGAAAGAAAGAGCACTTATCACGACCGTTCCGTGCGTAGCGATGGCGCGGGCGCAGCACGCCGAACGGCCCACGATTATGTTGCCACGGTTAGCACACGTTAATGACTGGCGTGGCTGTGCGGTAATTTTTTTTTATTTATTTTGGTTGTTACATTTGTTTAATTTTTGTTATTATAAACTAACACAGAAAACACGCCAGACTCACTGCAGAATGCTTGAAAGAAAAAGCACTTAGTCACGAAATTTCCTGTGAGAAACCATGAGGTAAACTAACATGGGACCTACAGGGAACATCCAGCATTCGTGCGTGCTCCCCACGAATGCGTGGTTCCACGACGAAGGCGCGAAACCTGTTGCGGTAAACTACACATGGTCGGCGAGAAGGAGTCACTCTGAACCACTGAGCGATCCACTCTGATAACACTCCAAAACTCCGTATCGCGTTCTAAGGTTCTTGACTGATATCAGCAGAGGGGTTGCGTGCCCAACCTCGCACTCCACCGAGGTCAGGCCAACCTCCTCTGGTCCAGAGGAAGGTATGAACTCGCCAGCACAGCGGCCTTCCAAGCAGCTCAGCTAAACCACACCGCATTTGGTTTGACCAAAAAACGTCAACCAATGAGGTGCCTCATTGACTTCACTCATCTCTGGGACAGCAATCAGCTGTCTACATGCTTCCTTCAGTTTTCCCCGCCTCAGTTGACTGGGACCTCATCAGAGGACCTTCACCCAAGGACGCCACGACACCTGCCAAGAGGGCATAAAACTTCGCCCCTACTCACCTTCTTATGACTCAAGGAGGATACTATTCCTTATGAAGATTCGAGCCGTTCTTTCATCTCGGACCGGGAGACTTAATTCTATACCACACCCCATTCACGATCATGATATGTCTATAAAAGACCTGCGCAAGGAACCTTGCCAACAATAGTCAAGTACACCTGTAACCCTGACTTGTCAGCTTCGTCTCAAGACTCCTTGATGCTTTAACCAAAGCTACTGGACGAAAAAATGCACAATAAGACAAGAAAAACTCAGCATTTTCCAGTGTCAAGATTCATGGCTCTTCAAAAATGGATCCAGACTGCAATTGGTCGTTGGTATAACATTGCCAATAATTGTATCACCCACCGACAATCGCCCTGTAGCTAGCTACCTTTCCAATCTCCCAGTCTTCCTCCGGACTGCCGCCACCATCACGGGCAAGATGAGTTTACACCCCCAACCACGCAAGATGGAAGCAGGCTTTGTTATGTTCTCGTGCCTTCTATGGTGTCTTCGTCTCTGTTTCCAAGGCTTTAGCGGTTGAGTTTAGTCCCGGCTCTTCTCCGACTCAAGACATTCCTTTCACCGGCTATTCTTCGGTCTGTCCCCACTTCCTCCTCGCCCTCAGTGGGTTCTTACCAGTGAGTTCGTTGGTTAAGTGCTTCAGTTCCAACAAGACTACGGTGCTCTTCACCAGTTAAAAGGCTGAGGGACTGATTACCTCATCATTATGTCCTTGTGTTGTATTGATAAAGCCACTGGTTGGCGAAACATCTACAAATAAAGATACCCAGATGTTGTACACGTGTCTAATTCTTCGTCTTGACGGTATTGTGTACCATTTATGCACAACGTTTATATTCTTTTGCTAATGGGTTGCACTTTTTTTTTTTTTTTTTGACAAAAGTTTCCATAATGTTGCTTCAACTTCACATTGTTCCAGACTATGAAGCAAAACTCTTCTCCAGGCTGAGGGAGTGACCACCTCAAGACTATGTCTTCAAAGGTGATGGACTGATTACATCGTTTTTACATCTTTACTCCTGCTAACTATCCTGTACTCTACTGAGGAAGCCTACTGCGTAGGCGAAATGTTTCGGAATAAGGTACCAGATTGGTGTTCATGTGTCTTACGTATCAACATGTCGGTATTGTATATCATTTTCGTATTCACTCTGGTCAGACACTATTACAGTGATGTTATTCACTCTGGTGACACACTGACTATTACAGTGATGTTACTCACTCTGGTGACACACTGACTATTACAGTGATGTTACTCACTCTGGTGACACACTGACTATTACAGTGATGTTACTCACTTGGGATGACACCTGACTATTACAGTGAGGTTACTCACTATGGTGACACACTGACGATTACTCAGTTGATGTAATTCACTCTGGTGACACATGACTATTACGTGAGGTTATTCACTCTGGTGACACACTGGACTATTACAGTGATGTTACTACTCGGTGACACACTGGACTATTACAGTGATGTTATTCACTCTGGTGACACACTGACTATTACAGTGATGTTACTCACTCTGGTGACACACTGACTATTACAGTGATGTTACTCACTCTGGTGACACACTGACTATTACAGTGATGTTACTCACTCTGGTGACACACTGACTATTACAGTGATGTTATTCACTCTGTGTTTTTTTTGACACACTGATATTACAGTGATGTTACTTCACTCTGGTGACACACTGACTATTACAGTGATGTTACTCACTCTGGTGACACACTGTATACAGTTGATGTTATCACTCTGGTGACCACACTGACTATACAGTGATGTTACTCACTCTGCGATGGACACAATGACTTTTACTAGTGATTTATTCACTCTGGTGGCCACACTGACTATTACAGTGGATGGTTACTCACTCTGGTGAACATGACTATTACAGTGATGTTACCACTCTGGTGACACACTGACTATTACAGTGAGTTACTCACTCTGGTGGACACACTGACTAATAAGTGGATGTTACTCAATCTGGTGACACACTGATATTTACAGTGATGGCATTCACTTGGGATTCGAACTCACTGACCTATTACAGTGAAGTTTCTCACTCTGGTGACAACTGACTATTACAGTGGGGGGTATTTGTTTCTCACTCTGGTGACACAGACTATTACAAGTGATGTTACTCATCTGGTGAAACAATGACTTTAAGTGTGTTATCACTCTGGTGGGACACCCTGATATTCAGTGATGTCTATTCACTCTGGTGACACATGACTATTAAGTGAGTTACTCAACTCTGGTGACACACTGACTTTACAGTGATGTTACTCACTCTCGGTGACACACTGACTATTACAGTGATGTATTCATCTGGTGACCCACACGGACTACTTACAGGTGTGTTATCACTTCTTGGTGACACACTGACTTTTACAGTGCTGTTATTAACTCTGGTTGACACCTGACTATTACAGGGATGTTATTCACTCTGGTGACACACTGACTTACTGTGATGTTACTCACGCTGGGACTGACACGCACTGACTATTACGTGATGTTATTCACTTGGTGACACACTGACTCTTTCTCGAGTTTTGGGATGTTACTCCACTCTGGTGACACACTGACTATTACAGGTGATGTTATCACTCTGGTGACACATGACTATTACAGTCATGTTATGCACAATACTAGGATCCTTGCTTCTTAATGTCAGCAGTAATAATTTTCTGACAGACTTTTTTCAGTATTCTTGTAACACGAGTGTTTTGATCTTTATGTGAGTTTGTAGACTAGCAAAGTGTAATTGAACTTTCATTATAGTGTTAGTCTGACATTTCAGATAGTCTACAAAAAAACAATTACAAATGACGTTTAAGAGAACTGACAAGTTGATAAAATTTGTCACATTTGCAACACTTGGGTATCTTGATAGTGAAAACGTATCTCTACCAGTAGCTGATCAATGGTGTCTCCGGCTGAGGGACTGAACACTTTCAAACTTCTGATCTTCACTGTTGCTCTTCGTATATTGGACTGATGAAGACAATGTTGTGGTGAAACCTTTTTCCAGATTAAAGATTTCCCAAGTGTTGCACATGTGTTAGTTTATTACCTTACAAATGTGTTTTTCATATTTTATTTCTATATTGAAGACTGAAAGTTTTGAAATCCTTCAGATCAGCAATTAATTCCTAGTGTGGTCGATCTCCCAGGTTAAACCTTCCTGCTCTTCGGCTTTCCCCCATCAATCGAACGCCAGTCTTCCCAATGCCACAATGTAATTCCTGAATGAGAAAAATATTCTAGTGGCATTGAGATCTACAAGACCAATTATCAGTGCCCTTGCTAATAAGAGATTTAAGGTCGTAGATTACTGTAAGAACAACATTGTGGCCTGAGGAATGTCTTTGACCCATGATGATCTGACGAATGCCTATTGGGGATGAGGGACAGATAGACAATGGGCTTTATGTGATCCTGTGTTGTTAGGTAGCTGGTGTTTAGTCTGGTTGAGTATCATGCATGTTAATGTTTTTAAAAGTTGTAGTTTTCCATTTATTATGTTTTGTGGTGTCGGTGTCAGCGATTAGCAAGGCTTCCAGACATCGGCGTCTGAGGTCCCATTTCATCAAACTTCCCGTGAAGTCTCTCTGGAGATGTTCGTTCAGGCGTACCAAAAGATCTCTGCCTGTTTCCCCAACATATTCCTTGCAACAGTATCCACAGGGGATAGTGTAAACGAGAGCAGTGGAAGTTACAGATGTGGGGCTACATTTCAAAGTCTTTCTAACCTTTCTGTAGAAATGATCAAGGTCACAAGACCGAAACTTTTCTAATATGTTAATTACTTTGGGTTTCTTGTCTATGAGAGCCAGTTTATGGGTATTTATTACCATAAAACAATAATTACCATAAAACCATAATTAATATAGATTATAAACTCTTCTTTTACTTCATTGTGAACTATTAACGAAGCATTTATAGTTACTCATAAATATATTTGCTAGATGGGTCATTAAAACTTACCAGCCAGGTACTTATTACCCAGGTACTGACTGCACACGTACTCACTGTCCAGGTACTTATTACCAGGTACTGACTGCCACGTACTCACTGTCCAGGTACTTATTACCCAGGCACTAACTGCACACGTACTCACTGTCCAGGTACTTATTACCCAGGTACTGACTGCACACGTACTCACTGTCGAGGTACTTATTACCCAGGTACTGACTGCACACGTACTCACTGTCCAGGTACTTATTACCAAGGTACTGACTGCACACGTACTCACTGTCCAGGTACTTATTACCCAGGTACTGACTGCACACGTACTCACTGTCCAGGTACTTATTACCCAGGTACTAACTGCACACGTACTCACTGTCCAGGTACTTATTACCCAGGTACTGACTGCACACGTACCACTGTCCAGGTACTTATTACCCAGGGCAACTGCACACGTACTCACTGTCCAATATTATTACCCAGGGACTAAATGCACACATCACTGTCCAGGACTTTTTTACCCAGGTCTAACTGCACAATACCACTGCGGTACTTATTACCCAGGTACTAAATGCACATGCACTCACTGTCCCGGTACTTATTACCCCGGGACTAACTGCACCGTACTATGCCAGGTACTTATTACCCAGGTACTAACTGCCATACTGCCCCGGTACTTATTAACCAGGTACAAAGCACACTACCACTGTCCAGGTACTTTTTACCCAGGTACTAACGCACAGTACTCACTGTCCAGGGACTTATTACCCAGGTACTAACTGCCACGTACTCACTGTCCGGTATTATTACCAGGGATAACTGCACACTACCACTGTCCCGGTACTTATTACCAGGGCTGATGCACACGTACTCACTGCCAGGTACTTTTACCCCAAGGTTTTCTAAAATGACCGTACTCATGTCCAGGTACTTATACCCCGGTACTAACTGCACACATACCATGTCCAGGGATTATTACCCAGGTCTAACTGCACATTACTCACTGTCCCGGTACTTATTACCCAGGGACAACTGCACAGTACTCATGTCCCCGGAAATTATTTCCCCGGTACTAAATGACGTCTCACGTCCAGGGACTTTTTACCAGGCAACTGCACATGTACTCCGTCCGGGACTTATTAACCGGTACTAATGCACAGTACCATGTAGGTACTTATTCCCGGACTAAAATGCACACGTACTCCCCTGGGCCCGGGACTTATTTCCCAGGGACTAATGCACACGTATCCTGTCAGTACTTATACCCCGGTACTAACGCACACAACCACTGTCCAGGTATTTTTTTTATTTCCAGGTATAACGCACACTCTCACTGTCCAAATTTATTACCCCGGGATAATGCAATGACTCCTGTCCCGGTACTTATTACCCCGGGACTAACTGCACATTACTCACTGTCCCGGTACTTTTTACCCGGTAATGCACATGTACTCACTGTCCAGGGACTTATTACCCAGGTATAATGCACACGTACTCATGTCCAGGTACTTATTACCTAGGTACTACTGACCGTACTCACTGTAGGGGACTTATTACCCCGGAAACGCACACTTCACTGTCCCGGTACTTATTTTACCCCGTTTTCTAAATGCACACGTACTCACTGTCCAGGGACTTTTACCCCGGAAAAACTCCACGACTCACTGTCCAGGGACTTATTACCCCGGTACTAACTGCACACACTCACTGCCAGGTACTTATTTCCCAGGTACTAACGCACAGACTCATGTCCAGGGATTATTCCCGGGGTACGATGCACACGCACTCACTGCCAGGGACTTATTACTCAGGTAAACTGCACAGTACTCACTGTCCAGGTACTTATTACCCCGGGACTAACTGCACACGCACTCACGTCCAGGTACTTTTACCCGGTCTAACTGCAACGTACTCACTGTCCAGGTACTTATACCCGGAATAAAATGCACACGTCTCACTGCCCGGTATTATTACCCAGGTACTAACTGACACGTATCACTGTCCGGTACTTATTTCCAGGTACAACTGCAACGTCTCACTGTCCAGGTATTATACCAGGTACTAACTGCACATGTACCACTGTCCAGGTACTTATTTCCCCGGTACAAAAGCATGTACTCCTGTCAGGGATTTTTTACCCCGTACTAAAATCCATTACTCACTTCCAGGTACTTTTCCCCGGTACTAACTGCACACGTTTTCACTGTAAAATTTTACTTTTTCCCCCGGTACTAACTGCACACGTACCACTGCCGGTACTTATTTCCCAGGTACAATTGCACACGTACTCACTTCCAGGTCTTTTTACCCAGGTTTCAAATGACACGTACTCCTGTCCAGGACTTATTACCCGGGAAAATGCAACGTACTCAATGTCCAGGACTTATTACCCGGTACTAACTGCACACGTACTCACTGTACAGGATTATTACCCCGGTACTAACTGCACACTACTTCCCGTACTTTTACCCAGGTACTACGCAAATACCATGTCCAGGTACTTATTTCCCAGGGTTAAAATGCCATACCACTGTCCAAGGGATTTATTACCCCGTATAACTGCACAATACTCACTTCAAGGTACTTATTACCCAGGTACTAACTGACACTACTCACTGTCCAGGTCTTTTTAACCCCGGTACTAAAATGCACACGTACTCACTGTCCAGGATTATTCCCCGGTATAAGTGCACACTACTCACGTCCGGTACTTATTACCCAGGGATAACTGCCACGTACCACTATCCAGGACTTATTACCCCGGTTCAATGCACCGTTTTCTCACTGTCCAGGTATTATTTCCCAGATCTAACTGCCCCCCTACTCACTTCCCCGGGACTTATTACCCAGGACTAACTGCACACGACCCTTCCAGGTATTTTACCCAGGTACTAACTGCACATGTACTCATGTCCAGATCTTATTTCCAAGGTACTAATGCAAACCCTACCATGTCCGGTTTCTTATTTCCCCGGTACTAATTGCACACGTTTTCCTGACAGGTATTATTACCCGGTACTACTGACAATATCACGTCCAGGTACTTATTACCCCGGGAAAACCACACTTTCTCACTGTCCAGGGACTTATTACCCAGGACTAACTGCACAGTATCACGCCAGGACTTATTACCCCGGGACAACTGCACACGTACTCACTGCCAGGTCCTTATTACCCGGTACTAAGCACATTACCACTGCCGGGACTTTTTACCCAGGTCTAACGCACATAGTCACTGTCCCGGTACTTATTACCAGGGACCAAATGCACAATACTCACTGTCCCGGTACTTATTCCCCGTACTAATGCACACGTACTCCTGTCCGGCCCTTTTTACCCGGTACAAAATGCACAGTACTCACTGTTCAGGTATTTACCAGGGCAACGCACAGTATCAAGTTTTAGGTACTTATTACCCAGGTACTACTCAAGTACTCACTGTCCAGGTACTTATTACCCAGGTATAATGCAACGTACTCACTGTCCCGGTACTTTCCCCCGGGACTAACTGCACCGTACTCCCTTTCAGGTATTTTTACCAGGTACTAACGCAACGACTCACTGTTTTAGGTATTTTACCCCGGTACTAAAGCACAGTACTCACTGTCCAGGTCTTATTTCCAGGGACTAACTGCAAAACGTACTCACTGTCCAGGTATTATTACCCAGGTACTAACTGCAACTTTTCTCACTGTCCCGGTCTATTTCCCAGGTACTAACTGCAAAGTATCACTGTTCAGGTACTTTTTACCCAGGTACTAACTGCACATTACTCACGTCCCGTTTCTTATTACCCAGGGACTAACTCACACGACCACTGTCCAGGTTTTTATTACCCAGGTATAATGCAACACCACTTCCAGGTCTTTTTTCCCCGGTATAATGCACAAATTTTACTGTCAGGACTTTTACCCAGGGACAATGCACACGTACTCACTGCCAGGTACTTTTTACCCGTTAAATGCCAGTTCGTTCCCGGTATTATTAACCAGGTATAATGCACACTATCACTGTCCAGGTACTTATTACCCAGGTACTAACGCAACGTATATGTCCATATTATTCCCGGTACTAATGCACAGACTCACGTCCATTCTTTTTACCCAGGACACTGCCAATTCTGTCAGGTACTTATTTCCCAGGTACTTGCAAAACGTACTCATGTCCGGTACTTATTACCCCCGGTACTAACTGCACAGTACTCACTTTCCCGGTATTATTACCCAGGTACAACTGCCCCCGTATCAGCCCGGTACTTATTCCCAGGTATAACTGCACCGTACTCCTTCCAGTACTTATTACCCCGGTACTACTGCACACGTACTCACTGTCCCGGGACTTTTACCCCGTATAATGCACACGTACTCACTTCCAACTTATTACCAGGGCAACTGCACGACTCCTGTCCAGGACTATACCCAGGTACTAATGCCACGTCTCATTCCCGGGCTTATTACCCAGGTACTAATACAGTACCACTGTCCAGGTTTATTACCCGGGACTAAATGCACACGTACTACGGCCCGTTTTTATTCCAGGTTTTTTAAATGCACACTACCACGTCCAGGGTCTAATTTCCCGGTACTAATTTACAGACTCACTGTCAGTACTTTTTAAGGTACTAAAATCACAAGATCGCCATGGGACTTTTACCCCGTACTAAAATGCCAGACTCACTGCCGGTCTTATTACCCCGGTACTACTGCCACTACTCACTGTCCCCGTACTTATTACCCCGGATGATGCACGCTCACGTCCAGGTACTTATTACCCCGGGACACTGCACAGTACTCTGTCCAGGTACTTATCCATATACTGGCACACGTCTCACTGCCAGGTCTTATTCCCCGGTATAACTGACACTACTCACTGTCCAGGTATTTTCCAAAGGGACAATGCCACGTACTCACTGTCCAGTACTTTTCCCGGTACTAAAGCCACGATCATGCCAGGTACTTATTCCAGGTACTAATGCCCCCCGTACTCCTTTCCCGGTACTTATTACCCAGGACTAAAGCACAATTACTGCCCCGGGGTACTATTCCCAGTACTAACTGCAAACGTACTCACTGTCCAGGTAATTTTCCCCGGGACTAAATGCACAGTACTCACTGTCCGGTACTTTTTTTACCCAGGTACTAACTGCAACTACTCACTGTTCGGACTTATTACCCAGGCACTGACCTGCTTTCCCCTGTCAGGTACTTTTTTACCCCGGTACTAACTGCCAGTACTCACTTCCAGGGACAAAAACCCGGTACTAACTGCACAAACCGGGATCACTGCCAGGTACTTATTACCCAGGTATAATGCAACACTCACTGTCGGAATTATTTTCCCCGGTATAACTGCACACGTACTCCAGGGACTTATTACCCCGGTACAACGACACGTATCATGTCCAGGATTATTACCCCGGGACTAACTCACACGTACTCACTGTCCCGGACTTATTACCGGTACTAATGCAACCCACCACTGCCAGGTCTTTTATTACCAGGTACTAAACGACACGTACTGTCCGGTAATTATTCCCAGGGGATACTCCACGTATCACTGTCATACTTATTACCCCGGTACTAAATGCAAGTACTCACTGTCCCGGTACTTATTCCCCTATAAACACATATCCTGTCAGGGATTTTTACCCCGGTATAAGCTCACGTAATCATGTCCAGGACTTATTACCCAGGTACTAAATCACCTATCACTGTCCAGGTACTTTTTTCCCCCGGGACTAAAGCAAAGTAATATTAGGTCTTAACCCGATATACTAAATTATTCTGGTACTTATTTCCCCGGTAAATGAAAAAAGTATTTTCTTTCCAGGTAAAAAAAATTCCCATACTAATAATTTCCAGTAGGACATTTCCCCGGGCGGCAAACGTAAATGTGGAATTATATGGGGTTCTGCAAACTTTCTCACTGTCCCGGATTTTAAAACTAATGAAATATTCCGGTATTTTTTAAAAAAGGTATAAATCACCGACTCACTTCCTGGATTTTTACCCAGGTTCTGACGTCCGATTCCGTAAGGGGAAAAAGGTAAATTGAAACTACTCATGTGGGTCTTTACCCAGGTATAATAGTTTTTCATTCCCCCGGGGACAAAGGTTTTTAATTTACAGTATACGGAAGGGGATATTACCCCTTTACCAAAAAGATCAAATGAAGGGATTTAAATTTTCCCCGGTTAAAATGCCCCAACTACCACTTCCAGGATTTTCCCGGTCTAAATCAACTCTAACCCGGTTTTTACCCATACTGTGGGAAAACGTTTTACGCCCAGGCATTCCCGGATAATGCCAATATGTAGGGGCTTATTACCTTAACTGACAATAATTTTATTTATTCCCCCCGGGGTATAAGTCTATTTAGGAAACCCCGGGTATAATGAACCTCTACTTCCAATTTATACCCAGGAGGGGACAGTACCCGTCGGGGACTTATTCCGGACTCTGCCCCCGTATTTTCCCCCGCCGGTATTTTAAACCAGGTTAAATGAAATTACCATTTTCAGGGGAAACCCGGGTTCTGCAATATATTAGATAAAATTACCCCGGTTATCCCTTCTCCCCTGTCAGGATTTTACCCAGGTTAAGACACTCTCCTGTCATACTTATAAAGGTACTGATGCAAGCCTCACTGTTCAATTTTTTCCCAAATACTAAAACTCCCTCTCACTGTCCGGTATTATTTCCCGGACTAACTGAAAAGTATTCAGGGACTTATTCCCAGGAAACTGCCAGTATATGTCAGGACTTAAAAACCCATACTAATGAAGTATAGTCCCGGACTTATTAAGGTTAAACTGGGAAAAGAAATCCTGCCAGGTATTATTACCCAGGTTTCTAAATGCAACTACTAAAAAGTCCATACTTATACCAAATCTTCTGACAGTATACTGTGGAAAAAATTTACCATCTAAATGCCCCGGGACTCAGCCAGGTTTTTTACCCCTAAAATGACACTATCACGTAGGACTTATTAAGGGGTTAATGCAAGAAATATCCAGGTACTTAAAATTCAGGGGCTAACTGAACTATTATTAGGTTTTTAAGGCTGGCTCCGTACTACTGTCCGGACTTTTACCCTTTTTTAACTCCAACGTCCAATCTCCCCGGGTCTTTATTAAGGTTAAAAAACTGCACAGAATTGTCAACTTTAAAATTCCGACTCACAGTACTACTGCCAGGGCTTTTACCCAAAAACGCCCAAACTCCTGTAGATTTAATTACCCCCGGGTTTTTAATGCCACCGATCACTGTCAGGATTATTAAAGGGACTAATTGCCCCCCTATAGTACGGTATTATTTCCCAATACTTGACAAGTACTAATGTTATCTTTTAAGGACAATGAAGATCCTGGGCCCGCTAATTCCCGGTACTAAGGGCCTATTGCCATATTTTTAAGGTCTAATTTCAGACCATGAGGTACTTTCCAGGTAAATGCACAGTTCTGCAGGACTTATTACCCAGTATAAGCCAAAATACTACTGTCCAAAATTATTAAGGTATGCCCGGGAACGCCTCCTGTCCGGTCTTATTAAGGACTAATGATTTTTCTCCTGTCAAAATTAATTCTAATCCACTCCCCTTGGTTTTTAAAGGACTAGCCAAACAAACCCTGTAGACTTATTAAGGTATAAAAATCCCCATCATTATAAAATTACCAGGACTCTCAACGCTGGACTGGCCCCGTATCCCCCCAGGTTATTTTACCCCCCCAAGACAGATCATTCCGGTTTTTTTCCCAGGACAACTGAAACCCCCTTGGTACTTTACCCAGGTATAATGGAAAAACCCCCGTAATGTCCATTTTTCCCGGTTAGAACTATCATTCCCGGTTTTTAACCCCGGGGGGTTTGAACGTTCCGCCGGACTACCCAAGTACGGGAAGACTTCCAGGAAATTTAAAGGCTATCCATTTTTCCCTTTAGGATTATAACCCGGGTACTAACTGAAGTCTCACTTAGGGTTTATTACCCAAATATAATGAATTACTCAGCCCAAAAAAAAAATTTCCCATTTTTTAAATGCAATTACACGAGGTAAATTATTCCCGGTACTAAATGCCCCCAAAACCACGGTTTGGTATTATTACCCCAGGACTAATGCACAGTACTCACCCAGGGGAATTACCAGTACTAACCACACCCACTCCCCGGTACTTAACCCAGGAAAAACCCATACCCCAATGTCATATTATTAACCCATACTAGCAAGATCACGGGTTTAGGCTTTTTACCCTCTGCAACCCCCAGTGGCTTTTTAACCCAGGTATTTGGGCCCCCGACCCTGTAGGTATTTTTAATTTTCAAAAGCCACGATCACTTTAGGTTTTTCCCAGGATAAATGAAGTACTGTCCATTTATTACCCCTTTAGCAAGTATACGTAGGGAAAAACCGGTACAATCCACCCCCATCATGTCCAGGTCTTTTTCCCAAAATAACGCACAGTTTAAATTATATTATTTCCCAGGACTAAATCAAGTACCCTGTTAGGGTATTATTAAGGGTTTAAACTGAAGTACTCACTGCCGGAAACCCAAAAGGATAATGCACCGTATCACTGTAGGTTTATTACCCCTCAAGCCAGTCTCCGTCAGAAACCCAGGGGCTAATACCTTTTCCCCTGTTTATTTTTTTTCCCAAAGGGTACAAACTGGACACGTACTCACTGTCCAGGTACTTATTACCCAGGTACTAACTTCACACGTACTCACTGTCCAGGTACTTATTACCCAGGTACTGACTGTACACGTACTCACTATCCAGGTACTTACTACCCAGGTACTAACTGCACACGTACTCACTGTCCAGGTACTTATTACCCAGGTACTAACTGCACACGTACTCACTGTGCAGGTACTTACTACCCTGGTACTGACTGTCCAGATACTGTACAGGTACTTACTGCCCAGGTACTCACTGCATAAGTAGTTACTTTCCAGGTACTCACTGTCCAGTTACCTGCAGCCCAGGTATTCACTGCCCAGATACTCACTGCCCAGGTACTTACTGCCCAGGTGCTTACTGCATATATACTCACTGTTCATGGTATTTACTGGACAGGCACTTACTGCCCAGGTACTGACTGCCCAGACACTTACTGCCCAGGTACTCATTGCATAGGTACTTACTACCCAGGCACTTACTGCCCAGGTACACACTGCCCAGGAACTTAATGCCCATGTACTTACTGCCCAGGTACTCACTGCCCAGGAACTAGCTGCCAGGTACTCACTGCCGAGGTACTAACTATCCAGGTACTAACTGCCCATGAACTCACTGCCGAGGTGCTTACTGCAAGGTTAATAACTCCCCAGGTAATAGCTAACCAGATACTTACTACCCAGGTACTTATTGCCCAGGTACTTACTGCCCAGGTACTCACTGCCCAGATACTTACTGTACAGGTACTTACTGCCCAGGTACTCAATGCCCAGACACTCACTGACCAGGTATTACTGCCCAGACACTTACTGCCCAGGTGCTCACTGCCCAGGTGCTTACTACCCAATTGGTTACTGCCCAGGTACTCACTAACAAAGAACTTACTGGTCATGTACTTACTGCCCATGTACTCACTGTCCAGGTACTCACTGCCAAGGCACTTACTGCTCAGGTACTCACTGCCCAGATACTCACTGCTCAGGTATTTACTGCCAGGAACTCAATACCCAGGTACTTACTGCCAAGGTACTTACAGCTCATGTACTCACTGTCCAGGTACTTACTGCCAAGGTACTCAATGCCCAGACACTCACTGACCAGGTATTACTGCCTAGACACTTACTGCCTAGGTACTCACTGCCCAGGTACTTACTACCCAATTAGTTACTGCCCAGGTACTCACTGACCAAGAACTTACTGCCCATGTACTTACTGACCAGGTACTCACTGCCCAGGTACTCACTTCACAGGCACTTACTGTCCAGGTACTCACTGCCCAGGTACTTACTGTCCAGGTACTCACCGCACAGGTACTTACTGTCCACGTACTCACTGCCCAGGTACTAACTGCACAGGTACTCGAGGCCCAGGAACTAACTGCACAAATACTCATTGCCCAGGTACTTACTGCTCAAATACTTGCTGCCCAGGTACTCACTGCCCAGGTGCTTTCTGCCCAGGCACTCACTGCCTAGGTACTTACTGCCCAAGAACTTACTGCCCATTAACTTACTGTTCAAGTACTCACTGCCCAGGAACTAACTGCGAAGATAGTCATTGACCTGGTACTTACTGCCCAGGTGTTCACTGCCCAGGTACTTACTGCCCAGGCACTTACTGCCCAGATACTCACTGCCCATATACTAACTGCCCAGGTATTCACTGCCGAGGAACATACTGCACACGTACTCACTGCCCAGGAACTAACTGCACAAATACTCATTGCCCAAGTACTTACTGCTCAAATACTTACTGCCCAGGTACTCACAGCCCAGGTACTTTCTGTCCAGGTACTTACTGCCTAGGTACTTACTGCTCTGGTACTCACTGCCCAGGAACTTACTTTTCAAGTACTCACTGCCCAGGAACTAACTGTGCAGGTACACATTGACCTGCTACTTACTGCCCAGGTACTCAATGCCCAGGTACTCACTGCCCAGGTACTTACTGGCCAGGTATTCACTGTCGAGGTACATACTGGCCAGGTATTCACTGTCGAGGTACATACTGCTCAGTTACTGTCCAGTAACTAACTGCACAAATACTCATTGCCCAGGTACTTACTGCCTAGGTACTCACTGCCCAAGTACTCACTGCCCAGGTACTTTACTGCCCAGGTATAATTTCCTTTTAAATTTCTGTTCAAGTAATCACTGCCCAGGAAAATAATGCGCAGGTACTATTGACCAAAATACTTTCCCAGGTACTCCTTCCCAAAATTTCTTTTGCCCCGATACTACCCCAACCCCGGTTTTTCTCTTCCCGGTATCATGCCAAGGTACAAAAATGCCCAAAGGGGGTCCTTTCCCAGGTACTAACTATCCAGATAATAAATTTTCCGGTTAAATCACTGCCGAGGGACATAATGCCCAAATTACTTACTGCCCAGGGGAATAAACTGCCCGGGGGACTTACTGCACCCAAATACTTTCTGCCTAGGTACTTAAATGCCCGGTTTCTGAAAACACAGAACTTATGCCCAGGTACTCCCCTGCCCTGGTACCTTTTCTGCCCAGGCACTTTTTGCCTAGGTTCTCCGGCCCGAAACTTATTCCCATGTTTTTATTAAACCCGGTTCTCATTTCTCAGGAAAATAAATTCCAGGTTTTCTTTTTCCCCCGGTACTTTCCCCAGGTACTTACCCCCCCAAAGGGAATCACTGCCCAGGTATTTTTCTGGTTTCCGTTTTCCTGCCAAGGTTCTAAACTGCCCCGGGATCACTGCCCGAGGTGCTAAAAAACCCAAAGGGACTAACTACCAAGGTGTTCCTGCCGATGTACTTTCACCCAAGTTTTCTAATGTTCCCGGTAATTAAATGAAAAGGGACTTACAAACAAAATTTCTTTTCTACCCAGGAATTACTGCCCCAAAGAACTTACTGTTCCCGGGATTACTGACCAGGAACTAACTGCGCAGGTACTCATTGCCCAGGTACTTACTTCCCAGGTACTTACTGCTCAGGTACTCACTGCCTAGGTACTTACTGCCAGGGTACTCACCACCCAGGTACTTGCTCTCCAGGTACTCGCTACCCAAGTACTAACTGTCCAGGTATTCACTGCCGAGATACTAACTACCCAGGTAATAACTGCCCAGGTACTCGCTGCCGAGGTACTTACTACCAAGGTACTAACTCCCCAGGAAATCATTGTCCAGGTACTTACTGCCAGGTACTAACTTCCCAGGTATTCACTGCCCAGGTACTTACTGACCAGGTATCAACTGTCCAGGTACTCACTGCCAAGGAGTTAACTGCACTAATACTAATTGCCCACGTACTTACTGCACAAATACTTTCTGCCCAGGTATTTACTGCCCAGATACTCTGTGCCCAGGTACCCAGCACCCAAGTACTCACCGCCCGGGTACTCAGTGCCCATGCACTTACTGCCCAGGTATTCACTGCCGAGGTACATAATGCACAGGTACTCCCTGTCCAGGTACTTACTGCCCAGGTACTCATTTCCCACGTACTTATTGCCCAGGCACTCATTGCCCAGGTATTTACTTCCCAGGTACTTACTGTCCAGGTACTCATTGCCCAGGTACTCTCTGCTCAGGTATTTACTGGCTAGGTACTCGTTGCCCCTAAACTAACTGCACAGGTACTCACTGTCTAGGTACTTACTGCCCAGGTACTCACTGCCCATGTACTTACTGCCCAGATACTTACTGCTCAGTTACTTACTGCCCTGGTACTCACTGCCCAGATACTTACTGCCCAGATACTGCCCAGATACTTACTGCCCAGGTACTTACTGTCCAGGTGTTCACTGCCCAAAAATTTCCTAAAAAAATTACGGGATATGAGCAGTCATCTTACTAGCGGTGGTGTCAACATCTATGATATAAATGACTATAATTCCTTGTAGGAATGTCGTAGAACATTAATTTTTTTGTTGCACATCCCATGCTTCCCCTCAGGACTCTTCTTATTTATGCTCCATCATAAAAAGCCAAGGATTCTGTTTTCTTTATTGTGAACACTAATGCACTGTTGTCTTGGTTTTAAATTACTTGTAACCAGAACTCCCAAATCCTTATCACAATCCGTAATATTAAGATCTACATTATTTAGTTTACATGTGGTATGCATTTTTGTTGTCCAGTGTTATGAACGTTGCATTTGTCTATATTAAACTGCATCTGCCACTTCTCCGTTCAATGCATCAGTCTATTCAAAACTCCCTAGAGTGATCTAATGTCCTCATTAGAATAAATTATGGAACCTATATTGGTTCATCAACAAACTTTCTTATGTTACTATTTATTCACTCATCAATATCATTTACATAAATTGTGAACAACAAAGAGCTCAACATTGACCCTTGTGGAACACCGCTCGTGACGTGACCAGTCTCTCATTTCTCCCCATTGATGCAAACTCTCTGCTGCCTTTGTCTACCATGCCTCTACGCAGGAAAAAAAGTTTTCCTCCTATTCCGTGTGCCTTAATTTTCCTCAATAGCTTCTGATGTGGATCTCAATCAAAAGCCTTGCTGAAGTCCATATACACAGTATCGTATTCATTACCATGATCTACCTCCTCAAACACCTTAGTGAAAAAAGCTAGTAAATTCGTAAGACAGGAACGCCCGTTTGTAAAACCGTGTTGTGATAGATTAATCAATTTATACCTTTCAAGATGTCTACGAATTGCTTCTGCAATTATTGATTCCATAAATTTTCCCACTATGGAGGTAAGGCTTATTGGTCTGTAGTTGGAAGCTAGGGACCTGTCACCTGCCTTGTAAATAGGTATAACATTTACCATTTTCCACTTGTCTACTATTTCGTAAGTCGTTATAGAATGTTTTGTATATTAAAGATAAATACTGCAATCTTCAATCACAGATCCAGTGTCTTGTATAATTAATGTCCTTAATAAGTGGGTCACACTATAGTCAGCCATAACCCTGGCAAATCCCTTCATAAAACAGTAAGGGTTTTCAACCCTTGACTGGACATATCATTACTCTTGTTTCTACAATGGTGCTTTGATTACAGTAAAGGGCTCTTAATGCAATGAACTGGGGCTACCCTTCTCTATAATTATTTCCCAGTTGTAATTGTCTGCATCGCTCTAGGGCCGTGTAGACCTCCGGCGCAAACGCACTTCAGTTCCCTGACTGCAGTAGTGTGAGGTGGTGCTTGTCGCGCTTCTGTCGTCAGTCCAGGAGAACTACCATTAGTCAACATGGCATTCAGTTATAGACGCAGGATTAACACTGTCGGCGTTGAACTTCTCAGTGGGGCAATAACGCCAGCTTCAGCCCAGGTATTACTACCTAAAATCATCAGAGACACGTATGGCATTCAGGATGGAGAGTTGTACAGAGTAGCATTGAACGGAGCACGTAGATTTTTTGTGAAACTGCTCTCAGCAACGGTTTACGAGTCGTTGGTCAACCGTTTTCAGGACGTAAGTCTTGATGCAACACCAGCTGTGTGTGTGAGGATGATCGATGTATCCAGACATTATACATGGATTAAACTGCGTAATGTCCCCTTTGAGGCGGATGAGACAGATATCAGAAAAGTTTTTGAGGAATATGGAACTGTTCATTTGGCCCAGCATGGTAAGTGGGTGTCGGGTGCCTACACAGGTCTGCCGGAGGGCACTTTTAACCTAAAAATGACATTGCGACACCCCATACCGTCTTGCGTGTACCTAAAGGAATTCAGGACACAGGTCATGGTGTCATACGCTGGGCAAAGCGTACATGCCGATTATGTGGGGAATATGATCACATAGCGGTGGAGTGTGGGAAGCGGCAACGAGCTCCTGGCCCAGGGGCGGAGACATCCGCTTCTACACCGTGGGAAGCAGGTGATGATCAACGACGTGAAGGAGGGCGTGGTCGTCTACGGAGCGAGATAGTGGATGAGGCGCATAAGGCTGGGGGAGAGGGTGAGGCCCTTGACCAGTTACCTGGCACAGAGACACTTCCAGTGGATCGGGTTGAGCAAAAAGTACAGGAGGAAGATAGAGGTATGGGTGTGTGTGGGAAACAAGCAGGTTGCAACACTAGGGTTGGAAACAGTAAATGTATAAAAGGCATTCAGCATGAAGTTATAAATAAAGACAATAGAACAGGTCAGCAAACAAAGGGGGACAGCAGAGGGCAGCAAGGGGTGCTCCCCTTTAAAGGTTTACTTACAATAGCAGGGAGGTTTAGAAATAAGATAGATGGCTAAGTTAATTTCAAATGCAGGAAACATAGATATTATTGCTATAAAAGAACCCGGTCAAACTGAAAAAATAGGAGATGCCTCTGAATGTAAATACAAGGGGTATAAAAATTTTTCACATGACAGGGTAAAAGGAAAAGGGGGTG